>CM046879.1:323411219-324011219 GCA_025667525.1 Glebionis coronaria
ATAGTATAAAATGTGAATTAAAACCCACTAACTTATATACTACATTTATATAAGTATGTACAATGATAAATAAATGGACATTTTATAAAAATGGTAGTTTGATAAGTTTTATAAGTTATAAAACTATAAACATGATTTTTACGACTTTTTCGGCTATTACCGTAAAATTAACGTTTTTGTTAAATAAAACTTAGACGGTTGGACCCGTCTAATGTAAACTTTTATAAACTCATATACTGATATATAAACATATATAACAAGTAAAAACCGATAAAACTCGAACTATAAAACATACGGACATTAACGGGCTAAGTTAACGTTATTGGACTAATAATACAACAAAATGGGCTAAAACACTTATAAACTTATTTATTGGGCTTAACACATTTGGTCCCAACATGTAAAGTATAAATACTGATAATACAAGTATAAAATGGATTAATACAAGTTAAAGAACTTATAATAAGTTTATTGGACTTAAAATATGTAAATAGGTAAAACTAGTAAACTAGTATAAAAGTCATCGACACATAACACTAAAATGAGTAAACGAGAATATGTAAACCCACTTGATCATCATATATATATAATCATCATAGGAATACATAATTGTTATTTTTATAAAGTCATTGGACAAGAGTCTAAGACGAGTATTATTTGTCTAGGTTTCCGTGATTGAAGCACGTACCGTACATCCGAATCGCCAATAACCGCCTTCCCACATCAACGTGAGTTCATAGCCTCGCACTCTTTTAAATGTTTTTATGAAATGTTTTATAAACCCGCGAGGGAGATAACATGTTAGTTTTTATGAAATAGGACACCATTTGTCCCGATTGTTTGTTTATTGATTTGGACCCGAATAATTTTTATGACCTGATGAATGATTAAATGACCCGATAGATGAAATGAAATGGATTATTAAAGTTAGATTATGTCACTAAAAGTCCCATTAGCATGAATTGTGAACTACCAGGATTTGGTAGACGCTTATGCATATAATAGTACTATTTCGGGACAATCACCCCTGTTCGCGCCTTGACGGTTGATCCCCGTCGTGCCACATTGATTGGTAAGCGAATTTATGTATGAGAAGATTTCCATAGCGTGACCTTTGTGACGACACGCTAATTTAGATGGGCAAATTGAGTTTCGGGCTAGCTACCCGTTGTTGGTTATAGTAAGGTAACAATGTCATGCGGCTTATAATAATCCAATTAACGAAATACTGCTTTAAGCATTAAATTACGATATATATTGCCTGACTAGCAATACAGGGTCTATTTATGATTTTATGTTCGTGTTTTGGTTTTATATAACCATATTTATATAACGGTTTTTATTTAATCTATACAACGTTATAAAACGTATTGTATGATGTTTTTAACGACAATGGTTCGTATAATGATTTTGAAGGCGAAAGCCTATATTATGATTTTTGACGAGGATTTGTATAAAATGACTTTGGCTATTTGATGAGATGGCATTTATACATGATCTCATCGTTCTTTTCGGGTTTTTAATGCATAAAAATGTCATAAAATACCATATATATATGCTTGTGTTTGTTTACATGTGTATTTTAGGTATGGATATCGTGAAAAAGACAAAAGATCACAAGTTACAATGAGAAACGGACACGAGAAACGAAGCCGTACAAAGAACCGGGCCCTAATCATGGAAAATTCAACAAATACCCTTGAAGACTTGAAGACAAACAAGATTGATCCTCATTCATTAAAGAAATGACACTTAAAACCCTTGTATATTAATAATTATAAGTTTGGTCCCTTAAGTTTGTCAAAATTACACAAAAGGTCCTTCAACCTTGGAGAAATGGCAAGTTTAGTCCCTCAACTATTCAGCATTGTCAGTTATGGTCTCTCATCAAGCCAAAGACACATTTAAGACCTTTGAAGATCAAAAATATCCAAGATCAGTCCTTCAAATATGCAAAAGTTCCAAAAATAACCCTTGATACACCTTTTGGAAAGTTTTGTGCAAAAAATGTCAAGTTGTGAAAGTTGTTACAAGTATATTTGGACGCTGACAGACTTTTTAACACAAGTGACAAAAGAAAGGAAAAAGAAGGGCTAAACATGGGCAAAAGAAACATTTGAAACGAATTTGCGCCAAACACATCCCATTCCCCCAATTTCGGATCAAAACATTTACTATTCACCTTCATCCACCCAGTTTTACCTTCACTTAAAACAAAGGGTAAATCAAAATTACCCACACCCACGTGTGATTCACACATGCAGAATCACATCCCACACACAAAACCCTCATCATCACTCACCAATAAGCCCCACCATTCAACACGTCAACCAATGAAATTGCAACTTACTCTCCAAGCAATCTGACGTGTCCAAATCAACAGCCAAGGTTCCTTGCTTCACCCCAAAGCTATTATAAACGGTTTGGATCACTTTGGACAGCTCATCAACAACAAACGCACTCAAGGACTCAAGGGCATTTTAGAGAAATCACATCTAGGGTTTATGAATAGTGTAGCCAGGCATTTGCCTATAAAAGGAGACCTCAACATGTGAGAGTCCCTTTGTTCCAGTTTTAGGCTATTATCTTTGTAATTCTTTTTAAGTTTAAATAAAATTTGAATTTCTGAAATTGTGAAATCTCTTTTTGATTTAATTAAAAGTTTGGTGTTTGAGTAGCCTAATTCTGAGTTCCATTTGATTGTTAAGGCCTACCTTAATCTTGTGGTTAAGGCACGTCTTGTTTCATAAGGTTTTTAAGGTTTGAATACCTTGAAATCCTAGGTTCTGTTTTGGCTTATTTTATGTACTAAACCTTGGCCATTTGCTATAAGCTCTTACAAGCTTGTTGACACCAAGCTTGTGAAGGGATTAGAGCCCTTGGTTGAGTTGTTTGCTGCTTGTGTTGAAGATATAAAGTCCTTGAGGTTCTACTTTGAACCATCAACCAAGGCAGTTTGCATCATCTTCATTGAAGTGCCTTGGTCTTGTTCTAGTTGTTGAACAAGGTCCAAGGAGCATTGCTGGCCTTCCTAGGATGTTGTGGAAGGCAGGTATAATCCCTTGTTAAGATTCCCCTAAAATTTTCATGTTTATGACTGTTTTGGATTTTGTGCTTTGATTTTGAGTATTTGTGTTTGTGCTGGTGATTTTTGTGTTTGATTGTGTTAGTTGCTACCTAGGAAGTGTTTTTGATCATTAAAATCAGTAGGTTATTAGTTATAATCACAAGTTTCTTTGTTAAGTGGTAGATTAAGGAGTGTTTGGGTCTACTGCATAAGTTAGGATTGTGGTTTGCTAAGTGTTTGTTTGCTGTTTGTAAGTGTTGGTATCTGCTTGTTAGGTGCTAGTGTTCATATGTTTGCAGGGTTGAAGGTTTGAAACACATAGATTCATAATTTGGCTATAAAATCTTAAAAACTTGGTAAAATTGGCTAGGATTTTGAGGACACCTAGATCTAAGCTTAGGCTAAGGCTAACAAGTGCTAAATCTTAGTTAATCACATCAGGGAAGAAGGATTTGAGGCTTGAAATTGGATCAAGTGTCAAGTATATCAGCAAACTTGTTTCTGCATATGTTCATTGTTCATCAGTAACTTTTTGTGCTTTGATCTTGTTATTTACTTTGATTCAATGTTTGATTCTTGTTACTTTGTGTTTGTTCTTAGTTTATATAGCTTGTGTATGCATCCTGTTAAGTTTGGTTGGCTTATTGTGGCTAAATCTGCTTATTAAGTGCTTAAATGCTTATTTCCATATCTGGTGCATATCTGGTGACTGTTTGGCTTATTGTGGCTTATTGTGTGGACCAATTTGTGATTTTATTGTTGCTATTGACTCCTTGTGATTCACTGATCACAAGGGTGCCTTTGTTTCCAATTGAATCAAACCAGAACTCTCAAATAAGCTTGGTCAATTAGTCAAAGCAGTGGGAACTCCTTTCCCCTGCTAGTTACCACCGATAGTGTAAAACTGGTGTCAGCTTATCAATAAGCTATAATAGCTTATTCCAACCTGCAACAACTTTGTTTTTGTAATAGGTGCTCATATTTTGACCCATTTGTTCATACTGGAGCATTTGGGTGTTTGACTTTAGGGTTTGACTAGAAAACCAACTCCATTGACTTTTACATAAGTTCATTTGTGCTTATTCTGGCTTATTGGTTGTGCTTATTGGATTTTTGTTGATTGATTTTGCTTATTGAGTCCATTTGAAATCTTTTGCAAGTTGAATTAGGTTCTGAGGTGCCCTAAATCTCTAAAACGACTATTTTGTCTTTTAGTGAAATTTTTCTTTGCTTATTTCTGGCTTATTGAGTGAGCTTTTTCAAAATTTCTTTTTACAGATCTCATAAGCATCCCAAAAGAAGGTAGTGTGTCAAATTAGAGCTTATGGCATTAGCTTATGGCTTAATGGGCTGAAAAGCCCAATAAGAATAAGCTGAGTGTTAAATAAGTTGTGATAAGCTCATTTTCAGCTTTTGGGCCTTTAGAGTTTTGTTTTTAGAATTGATTTTTGAGTTAGATAGGGCTTTTCCAAGTCAATTGGGCCAAGTTTGACTTTTTGGGCCCAAAAGCCCAATTTGGTTGACTGTTTTTGGTTTTGGCCCATTTGAGGGCCCAATAGGGGTATTCTGGTAATTTCACTTTGATTTTCTGATTATTTAGGTTAAAATAAACTAGTTTGCAAGTTTTTAGAGTTTTTTATAATTTTTGAATTTTTAATATTATTTTATTATTATTTTATTATTATTTTTAAAATTTCACATTTTCCAACTTTTTACATTTGTCTTAGGTTTAATACATCAAAATAGGAATTTAGCAACTTTTAGAATAATTTTATCTCTTTTAGATTAATTTTTATAATTATTTTAAGTTTTAATAGTTTTTAAATCATATTGTAGAAATTGATAACCTATGAATCTATGAAGTGGGTTGATGTTTTCTAGTGAGAGAAACTAGAGAGAGAAAGTGAGAGAATAAATGGAAGGTTTTATTAATATGAAATGTTTAGAATGACAACAACCAACCCCTTTCCTTAGTGGAAAGGGGTATTTATAGTCCAAGCCAAACATTGGGCTTGGGCCGGTCCATGACAAGCCCATGGACCGGTTCTTACTTAAGTTAATAAGCAAATAACAACTAATTACTAACTACGAGCTATTACAACATAAATCATATTGTGGAGCGACCGATACTTCTAATATACGTTAAAACGTATTTCTAACAATCTCCCCCTAAGGGAGGTCACTCCACGTTACAAAGTTCTAAACCTAGCATACTATACTAAGTCTTCGTTCTTTAGCTCGTAGTCTTTTCTTCTTTTCTTTCTTTTGTTGTGAATATGTTGATTTGATCTTTTTGGCTTTGACTTGAGAGCATTGTTCTTTGGCCTTTCACGTGCGATCTTTGCCTTTCTTGTGAACTTTGCCTCCTCGTGACTTCATGTTCCACACACTTACGTCTTTTTGTTGAATTCTCGAAAGCTTCAGAGTTTGGTACAGCGGAAGACTTCATCTTGTACTTTCTTGAATTTTTGCTGAACTTTGTTGCAAAAGACATAAGCATGTGGAAACGAATTTTCCAGGTACACCGCAACACCACCGTCTTTACTGGTACTCAGCAACGCCACCGTCTTCAACAGGTACACAGCAACGCCACCGTCTTTAGCAGGTACACAGCAACGACACGAATAAAATGGCTTTGAACATTTTATTCTAATTCGGTAGCATTTTACCTCCGGTCGGTGAAGACCGTTGGACGATATTAGATATCGTACCCGTGACGGATAGTTTCAATTAAGTAACTTCCTGACAGGATTTCGCGGGTGAACCCGTTCTCTTTATTCGACCGTCCAAAGCTGACTGCGAACATAAAGAGTGAATCACTTGGATAAATTATCCTTGTGATTAAAAAGCCGTCAATTCATGAAACCTGGAACAAGTGAATTTCAATTAAGATTTTCACCATCGTTGCTTTCCAGTTGTCACGAGCTCAATTCATAAAGAATCTTGCGCGTTACCTACCAAGTGCTGTTTGATGTTGACACTAGAAGGATTTCCACTCGTCACTGTGGTCAATAAAGAGTCACTCTGAGTGTTCTGGCAAGATCTTATGATAATGCGAAGAGGCCTGGAACGAGTTTAAGTTCAATTAAGAATTAAACCACTGTTACCTTCCAGTTTTTCACAAGATTGGTTCTAAAAGAACCGCACGTGTAACCTACCATGAGCTTGTTTGATGTTGGCTCAAGCAGGATTTCCATCTTCATTGTAATACTTGCGTACTACTCGGATGTTCTGGCAATATTACAGGAATACTGCGTAGGACTCATGAAAATCTCTTACTTTTCACAGTGTGTGAGAAAGCAAGGAATAAATGGAAAGTGTCCTAATGAGACTTTTGATGATCTCTTGGCTCTAGACTCGATTGTGCGTTTTGATTTAGTGAGCGATGGCTGGAGAGGAGTGCCACCTTTTCAATACCAGTCTATTCGGAGTGAATAAACCAATAGATAACGTGTTGATCTCCGTGTGATTAAAACAAATACCTTTTGAGAGATATTTGAGTTAGCTGGGGAAGGGTTGTGCATTGCATCACTGGGTCCATGATGTCTTTCTTCAATACCGAGAATCATTAGCAAAAATGACCTCAATAGCATATGTATTGACCCGGTTTCTGCCTAAAGTTGTAAGGAGGGCTTCTTTCTTTACACCCTTTATCTTTACATTTCTTTTTCATTCTTCAACCCCTTCAATGCTTACCAATACGTCATCACTAGCACCTTGTTGTGATTGTTCCAGTGCTAGCTTAAGTACTTGGTCGGCATTCAGCTACGTTCACATTCTTTCTCCATCTTTCCTAGGACTTCTAATTCTAACTAGGGAATTGTCCTTGGGAAGATTCCATCGGCTCTGATGAATCATTGGACTAAACCTATTCCTACCACCCTTTTGTCACCACATCCGTCGTGAATTAAGCGTGTTTTGGGAAGGAATTGCCACCATGAAAAATCATTGAAAATCACCTAAAGTACTTGTGATATTGAAATCAAAAGTTTTGTACCTTAGGTGTTTTGTTCATCAAAAACGCTCCCCCTTAACACGTGCTTTACACATATTAAGTTGGATAATCTTTAAGTCTTTTTCATCTTTTAGCCAAGTATCATTTACGTCTCCTTAATCCCATTTTCTCCCCTTATCCAAAATGTTAACCATTAATATTTGGGATATTGAATGGATTAACCGGTCTTTGGGTAAAAATGAAATTGTTGTTTGGCCATAGAACAACTGATTGCTCCCCCTTAAGTTAATAAGGGGTAGTTGTAGTGCTTTAATATGATATATTTTGAAAGATTTAGAATCTCGTGAGAAATTCTTGAAAAAATTATCATACTTTAACACTACAACAAGCCATTAACGCACATTATTCACAAATATACATATTCACAAATAATACCAATATAGAGTGACCTGAAATGTACGACCCTTCAGATGGATCGTTGCAGTGTCCTGTAGTGCACTCCATATGGTCTACCACCCACAAATCTTTCCAAGCTCCTCATCAATCTACGTTCACGGAGCTTCTGATCGATCTTCTTGATGACATACTTCGCCATCTGCCGGTAACCTGGATGCCAATCCTCCGTCATTTCTGGCAAAGTCCCACCCGAGTTCAGATGCTCCAACTTGTCTCTGACTTGTATAAGAGTGCCATCACTATACTTGTGGAGCTCCCCCACCCTCATAAACTTCATCAATCCTCGACTGTTCAAGTAGAAGATGCCGGAATTCGGAACAGAAATGCCGGTATAGGGACATCTTGCTACATGTTGAGGTAACACTTGGTTCACAGGACGGGTTAAATTGAGCTTCCTCTGATAGCTTTCGACTCCCAATTGAAGATCTTCAACTCGTGTTTTGATGACAACGCTTCGTGTGAACATGCGAAGTGCTGTATTCAACGCAATCAGGTCTTCACGAGGAATATGTGTCAGTTGATCTCTGGTCATCAGAAGCAGCATATCTTCGATATCCTCAAGGCGAATGATGGAAAAATCTCCCTGCTGGATTCTGTATTCCCTGTCATCCTCCCTTTTCAAGCGAATCTCCGTCACATGATAGTAGCCATTCTTGGCTTCTGTTTTCATCCCTAAAATGCTGGAGATGCGGATATCGGATCTAACTGAGCGTCCAGAATTGACTAAGCAGCAACACCTGTACGCCCTTCTGACTCGTTCGTCCCAATGAGATGCACCTATGACAGCATACATATCATAATTACGATTTATCTTAGGGACCCAGAGTCGGTTTACCTTTTCCTCGATGAAGGGTATTGTCCCCCAGTTGGCAGCTTTCAGCAATGTCAGGGATGTTGCGTACTTTGATGACCCCTTCAGTAGATACACCAGATCATTGGTGACAAAGAAGTCAAGAGCAATCTGATTATCTTGATCCATGGGAGGTGGAGCTCTTTCTGATTCATGAAGACCTGGCCGTTGAACGGTATTCAGAGCCTTCAGGATCTCCTCGGCATAATATTCGAACTCCATTTGGGGCAACCGGGTTTTGGCGCGAAGTCTTTTATCCTTCAGTACTTTCTTCACCAATGATGGAGTAACCGAAGTCTTATACTCATGAGCAAGAAATGCACATAAGTCAATCGGACTTCGGATACGAAGGTACAAGACATCTTTGTCGGCGTCGGTGATCGGATCATACTGCGCCGCTGCCATGATCCAAGCCTGTGGTGGAGCAGTCTCGTCGATTTCCAACGTGTCCTCCCAGTTCCTTGTGCTTGGTTCAGGAACAGTGGATTGTGGGTTTTGTTGCAGAGGAGTCGAGATGTGAACATCTGCTTCAGATTCAGGCATTTCAGCAGTGTCATGGATGGGTGAGTGTTGAGCAGCTTCTGGTTCTGTAACCGATTCTGCAATCACAGGAGTAACAACACAAGAACTAACGGGGTTAGTGGTAACAGGTATTGATTTATGGATAAATGTACCAGGAATAGATGACCCTGTAGTGGCATTCACGTCATGGCGCCACTTCGATCGTCTGGATTCCGTGGATGTAGACTTCTCCTTTGGTGCTGCATCCTTCTTTGACTTGGTGCCAGACTTAACCACTTTCTTTGAGCTGGCGCCTTTATCCCCTTTCTCACTCTGTTCACCTTTGTCCGCATTGCTCCCCTTAACACTCTCCTGGTGACCATCACCACCATCATTACCATCATTATCATCATCTCCATCCTCATCATCATCATCCTCATCATCCTCATCATCATCTTCATCATCCTTATCATTATCATCATCCTCATCATTCTCATCATCCTCATCATTATTCTCATCCTCATCCTCCTCCTCGTTCTTATCTTCTTCTTCTTCTTCTTCCTCCTCTCCACCAGTACCCTCGTCTTCCTCACTCTCTTCCCGTTCTTCTTCAGGGAGAATGTGGTAGGGTACCACACTTCCAAACGTCTTGAACAACCTATCATCCTCCATGATAGCGTCATTCAGGGATTTGAAGAGAGCTCGTTGTTTCCTTGATTTATCAAACGAACCAAGTTCCTTCATTCGAGCCTTAAGGATCTTCTTCAGTTCAAAATCCGTCAAGTCATATGCGATCTTGTAGGCGGCTTCTGAAGGATTGGATGACTTGATCATCAAGTTATCCGCAGCAAGCGTCTTCAAGTCATCACGCAGTTTAGGCATTAAGGATTCAACTGAGTCTTTTACTTTCTGCTCAATAGTAGCTTCAAGAGCGTCGTTTTGCTCTTTAAGGTCATCCTTAATAGCTTTAAGTCTTGCAATTCGTGCTTTATGCCTATTAGCTTCATCCCTTTTTACCTGAGCAAGTTCCTCTGCATGAGCTTTACGTGTAGCTTCCATGTCTGCAGCGAACTTGGCAATCAACTCTTCTTGAGCTTTCCTTGATGCTTCTTCACTTTGAGCTCTTTTATTTAACTCTTGGCGAAGTTCATTCATTTCTCTCTTGTGAGCATCCACATGTTTATCCAACATCTCGCCCAACACTATTGCTGCCATTGCAGATGTTGCAGATGTTGTAGATGTTGATGGAATAGGCTCGGTTGTGACTGCGGTGCTAAGGATGGGCTTTGGTGGTGGTGGAGGAAGTGGTGTAGAAACCTGTTTGGTTGGTAAGGGTTGAGTTGGTGGAGGTTGAGTTGTTAAAGGTTGAGTAGGTGGAGGAGGTGGTGTAGAAACAGGGATTGATTGCTCCTTCGAAGTGGAATAATTTTCAGGTGACCCAAACTCATCAACATCATGAGGTTCAATATACTCATCCTCAACGTCTATTCTGACACCTGAACCACTACCACCAGTATCTTTCCTGCTCCTTTGAATGGCTGTCTTCATCATTTGTTTCTCAGTTTTCTCAATATCAGGATCAGCAATATTTTCTTCGTCACGCAGACGCATCAAGTCCTTACCCTTTCCCTTTTTACCCTCTGTCTTCTTCTTCTTGGTTTTGGGCTCAGGTAAATCTGCTTGCTTCCTTTTACCTTTGCTTTTAACCGTAGTAGATGAGTCTTCACCTGCTAGAAGGCTTGCTCGTTGTTTCTCAATTTCCGTGAGCAAGTTCGTGTAGGCATCGGATGCAATAATCTCATCGGTCAGAAGATGACTGGGAATGGGACCAGGAATAACCGTATTCGAATGAGTCTCCTGCCTTAAGTCTACCAAATCATCATCATCTATCATGTGGTGACGACTACCTGCAAGCTTGTTAATGGATGCATCGTTTTCCATAAAGTAATGTATGATCAACTTAATAAACCTAGGGTACTGGTAAGTTTTGATTTTACCCTTAGTGTTAGTGAAGAGTTGAAAAGTAAACTCCTCCCACAGCAGTGATGCATAATCAATACCCATACCTTTGAACATACCATAAAACATTTTGATGATCGGTGGACGAACAGCATCATACCCAGTTGTCTTGGGTGTCAAGCATCGGCTAAGGATCCCAAAGATAGCTTTCCATGGTTGACCAATTTTGGCAGTAGTAAACTCAGACGGGGTTCGAATGTCAAGACATCCAATAGCAGTGAACATCTCCATCATCTGGTCCTTGGTTGGGTTGGGAGAGTATGCTGCTAGACCTTTGAGAATCGGTCGAAAGCCAAAGATCTTCCTGAAGTCTGACACAGTAAGCGTCTGCTGCTTGTTGTCCAAGGAAAAAGTGATCTTGTTCGACGTCCTCTCTTTGGTAGCCCAGAACTCGTAAAGGTAGTCATATGGCACCGAAGCACTTCTCCTTAGCGCATACTTGAAGTGAGATTTATCAAGCATGGCTGTAGCTACCTTAAAGCCATTATGGGTCGAGTGAGATACCTCCTTCAGACGGTAGTTGTTTGGAACAAACTTAAGAGTCTTGGCTTCAGCAATGGCGGCAGCTCTGTCGTCTTGTAGTTGTTGTACGGTAGGGTTAGTCATCGTTTCTGCTTAAGATAAAACACAAAGGTTGATACAAACAAGTATGAATATCATTATGACTTTAAACCTAAGCATTGTACATATGACATAATCCCTTAAGCTTTGAAATCAATCAAACACCATTCGGAATAATAGGCCTATGCGGAAAAACTTCCCTATTCTGAATAAAAAGACTATTCGGAACTTTTAACCTATGCTGAATAAATTCCCTATGCGGAACATTTGGGCTATGCGGAACATTTGGGCTTATGCGGAATAAATTCCTCCATTCGGAACATTTGGGTCATGCGGAAAAAGTCCTTATTCGGAACATCTATTCGGAACATTATCCTATTCGGAACATTTTCCTATTCGGAACATTTTCCTATTCGGAACTTTATCCCTATTCGGAACTTTATCCCTATTCGGAATATTTATCCCTATTCGGAACTTTATCCCTATTCGGAACATTTGCCCTATTCGGAACTTTATTCCCATTCGGAACATTTGCCCTATTCGGAAGTTTTCCCTATTCGGAATTTTTGCCCTATTCGGAATTTTGCCCTATTCGGAATTTTTTGCCCTATGCGGAACTTTTGCCCTATGCGGAACTTTTTGCCTTATGCGGAATTTTTGCCCTATGCGGAACTTTTTGCTATACGGAAAGTTTACCCTATGCGGAAAAGACTGTTCTATTCGGAAAGTTACAATCAGTGACGTTTTTTCTAATTGGGCATGCAATCGATTGATTCAAGCGTTCTAAAGGCCAAATTTATGCAATTAAACCTATTCCGAATCATCCCCAGGCAAAACCCCCAAATAATTAACCCTAATTTAAACAGTAAATTGATTCGTTTTGATCTTCCAATTAAGCAGTTAATTAACTTGATGTTAATGAAAAATTAAGCCGATTTAATACCTTTTGTGAAGATCGGATCTAGAAGATGTATTGATTTCAGATGATTGATTTGAGTTCGTGTGTTTGTTTGTGGAAGGTTTATCAATGGCGGCAAGAGTAAACAGAAACAGTGATTGTGAATAGTGAGGGAATAAGAGAAACGGGGGGGAAGTTTTGACTAGGTCAAATTTTCCATAAGTTAGACATGTTGTCAACTTTGCCCCCTCAATTCTTCTTTTTGCTACATTCAATCATTTTGTTTTGGTTACCAAGTTTTGATACTAGCCATTTTGACCCTATCTTATGTTAACTAGTCGATCCTTAGTGATTAACTTAACTTAACACAAGCACAAGACTATCCACGACAAACTTATAAGCAACAACACTACAAATGCCAAAGCAATCCAACCATTAACCATTAAGCTTTGTGAGTTTCCTTGAAAACTTTTGAAGATCTTTTTGATGTAAAAGATGATGAAACATTTTCTCCCCCTTAAACGATGACCCGTTTTCTATTTAAAGAGCTGTAGTCATTGTTTAACGAGGCACATGATGATGAAAAACATTTCCCAATTTATTTCTTGAAAAAGTTTGATTCGTGGTGTCAATAAGATTTCTCTTATTTTAACAAATTAATGCACTGAGACGTACACAAATTCGTGTTAGACCAAGTTGTAAAGTAAACTTGATCCCTTTGCATGATTTGGCTTGTAAATCACGCCCGAGAAAATTAATTCCCGTTCTGAGCCAACATTTTCCAAGGAAATACGTGACTTTAATATGAAAACCGGGTTGCAGTCTGAAATAACTACAAGCCATAATGGGCATGTTTTCAAAAAATGTACAACTTTTATACGGACTCTATTTATGGCACCGTGTCAATATTGATCGACATTTCTAAGGCCGTAAATATTACCGTACTAAAAGACATGCCCGTTTTAAAACGAAAAATATTTTTGGTTTTTCTTGGTTTTATATTTTTTATGGTTTTTCTAGGTTTTATATTTTTTTTTATGGTTTTTGTTGGTTTTATATTTTTTATGGTTTTTCTTGGTTTTATATTTTTTGTATTTTCTTTTTGTGGTTTATATATTTACGATAATATACATGATCACAACCAAAGGATACTCTGAATAGTTTACCACGACTATTCAGCTGATTCTTCTGCCAACTCTTTGAGAGTCGCTGGAGTGAATGATTTCATGCCAAGCTTGTCGATCAAAAACTCGATTCGTCCTCGATCTAAAGCTTTGGTGAACATATCCGCCAGCTGGTACACAGTAGTGACAAAATACAGCTCGATCACTCTGTTCTCCACCTGCTCTTTGATGAAATGGTAGCGAATGTCTATGTGCTTGGCCCGGGAGTGTTGAACATAGTTGCAGCAAAGGGCAATGGCGCTCTTGTTGTCACAATACATCGGAATTTTGTTAAATCCAAGACCGTAGTCAGTTAATTGTGATCTCATCCAAAGGACTTGAGCACAACAACCGGACATGGCGATGTATTCAGCCTCCGTGCTAGAAATTGCAGCGCTTTTCTGCCTTTTTGAAGACCAACTGATCAATCTATCTCCTAAGAGTTGCACAGATCCAGAAGTGCTACGCCTCGTATCTTGACATCCAGCATGATCGGCATCTGCGTATGATATTAAAGCAATCGAGGAATCTTTCGGATACCATAGACCACGATGAAGTGTTCCTTTTAGATACCGAAAGATCCTTTTCACAACATGTAAGTGCTTTTCGGTAGGCCGAGCCTGATACCGGGCACACATGCATACAGCAAATTGCAAATCAGGCCTGCTAGCAGTCAGATAGAGAAGGGTGCCAATCATTCCACGGTAAAGTTTCGGATCGACAATAATCCCATCCCTATCTTCATCTAACTTGGTTTTCTCAACCATTGGAGTGTCTACGGGGTCACAATTCTCAAAGTTATATTTCTTAAGAGATTCTAGAGCATATTTGGATTGATTTATAAAGATGCCTCTGGGATTCTGAGAAATCTGTAATCCTAAGAAAAATGATATTTTTCCCATCATCGACATCTGAAAGCGTGTGGACATTATCTTCTCAAATTGTTTAGACAATTCTATGTTAGTGGCAGCAAAAATTATATCATCAACATAAATTTGTACCAGAAGCATGTCGTTGCCGTCCTTGAGAGTGAATAGAGTGGGGTCCACTTTGCCTTTGGAGAAGCCTTCCGACATGAGATATGTTGACAGGAGATCATACCACGCGCGTGGAGCTTGTTTCAACCCATAGAGAGCCTTCTTAAGCTTGTACACATGGTTAGGAGACTCCGTACTCACGAACCCATCCGGTTGACTAACATAAACCTCTTCCCTTAGTTCACCGTTCAAAAATGCCGTCTTCACATCCATTTGATAGACGATCATGTTCATATGAGCAGCAAACGCAAGGAATAGTCTAATCGCCTCCAATCTAGCCACAGGAGCAAAAGATTCCTCAAAGTCTATACCCAAGGCCTGTTTATATCCTCTAGCGACCAATCTTGCCTTATTCTTCAATACCGAACCCATCTCATCAAGTTTAACCTTATAAACCCATAACAAAGTAAGGATGTTAACTTTGTCAGGGCGAGGAACCAATTCCCATACTTCTAGTCTTTTGAATTCATTGAGTTCCTCCTGCATAGCTTCGATCCAAGATGATTGGGTCATAGCCTGCTGCCAATTTTTGGGTTCAACTTCAGAGAGAAATGCATCAAAGTAGCAATAAAGTGCACTCTCTTGTAATTGATGGCGAGTAGAGACTGGTCGATCTAAATCTCCAATAACATTCCTAATTGGGTGATCTTTTGTCCATTTAGTGCTATGTTTTTCAATCCTTGGTGGTCTGGAGTGAACAATAGATGGAGCTTCTTCTGAGGTAGATGCGGCTGAAGGGTTTTCAGGTATCGCTACACCAAAGAAAGGAAGCTCTGGCAGGTGAGCATATTCCAGGTCGTGATCAGTAGAATCCTCTTCCACATCATTAGGCACAAGTAGGGGTGATGATTCAGGTGAAGTTTGAGAATCACTTGGTGAAGGTGCATCCGGTTCATTGTGAATTGTAGATGCATTAGATAAAGGTTCATTAACTTGAGAAACCACTTCAGGTATTGGAGCAATTACTACAGGTATTGGAACTTCATCAGTCGGGGGATCGAAGAATTCATCAAACAACGGTTGAAACAGTTTATCCCACTCGGGCCTTGATGGTGGTAAAAATGATGTAGAAGTAGGATTGTTGGGAACTAATCCGGAACTTATAGCACCGGGTCCCATCTCATGAAGCGCGGGTTCAGAGCTGTGTTGCTCAGAAGCCATCGCTGTCAGCTCGTCGAAATCAGCGTCCATAGTTTCTACAATCTTGCCAAGACGACGGTTATAGATTCGGTATGCTCTTTTGGACGGTGAGTAACCAATGAAAATACCTATGTCGGCTTTTGGTTGAAGCTTACCCAAGTTCTCACTATTGATGTTTGGATAACACAGAGCACCAAACACATGGAAAAATGAAACATCGGGTTTGCGGTCATGTAGAAGCTCATAAGGTGTTTTTCCATGGCGTTTCCGAATGATAGAACGGTTTTGGGTAAAACATGCAGTAGAAATAGCCTCTGCCCACAAGAACAATGGAGCGTTCGCATAAATAAGCATGGTCCTAGCAGCTTTCATAAGTGTGCGATTTCGTCTTTCAACGACACCGTTTTGTTGTGGAGTGCGTGCAGCGGATGTTTCATGTGATATACCAACTCCTTCATAATAATCACGAAGAGTCTGGTTGACGAACTCTGTACCATTGTCTGTACGGATACGGCGGACAGTGGTATTCAAACGTACCTGGATGAACTTCAGAAAAGTAATGATAGCCTTCGGTGCTTCATCCTTTGTACGTAAAAATCTAACCCATGTAAACCTTGAAAAATCATCCACAATGACGAGAATGAATTTTTTACCGCTCACACTTTCAGTTCTCATCGGTCCACAAAGATCCATATGCAGAAGATGAAGTTTTTCTTGATTAGTGTCTTCAGCTTTGGGTTTGTAAGATTTCTTGGTGCTTTTCCCCCTTGAACACGCGGAACATAAATGGTCCTTGTGAAATTTAAGCTTAGGAAGACCACGAACTAACTCGTTTTTAGCCAGATGATTAATAGCATCAAAATTAAGATGAGATAATCTGCGATGCCATAACCAAGACTTGGTCTTAGAAGCTTTAGAGAGAAGACATACTGGAGAGGCGGCCATCATGTCTTGTAAGGACAAAGTGTAAAGATTTGCACCACGAGATCCCTTCAACAAATCTTTTCCTTCCAAGTTGCGGATGAAACAAGTGTGTTGTCGAAAAGCAACCTCAAGGTTGGAATCACAAAACTGTCCTACTGAGAATAAGTTATGACCAAGACCTTCAACATAGTATACCCTAGAAATCGTCACGTTTCCAATCTGATATTCACCATACCCCATAATCTTTGCTATATGATCATTCCCAAATTTAACCGTACCAAGAAACTTGCTGACGAAATTTCGGAGCATCGAGCGATTTCCGGTCATATGTTTTGAACAACCGGAGTCCAAATACCACAGGATGATTTGGACCACCTGAAAATATCACCACACAAAGACAATGTAGAGGTATCGGAATCTGAGTGTTCCTTGTTATTAGCAGGTATAGATTTATTAATCTTAGATTTGCTAACTCTAGGTTTCTTAGATTTCCTAGCCTTCTTCTTCTTAATTGGTGGTGTAGATTCTAATTGGCTCAAATCCTGAGGTATTTCTACACTGATAGGCACTATAGTGGGGGCAGACCTAATTAAAGGGCGCTGTTTCCTTACTTGAGTGCGAGTGTTCCTAACTAAAGGACGCTCAGACCTATCCTCAATGGATGCATTCCTAGTTAAAGGGCACATTTTACCATCGAGAGTAAAGGTCCTACCAGTGGGACGCCATTGCCAGCCAACTTGGGCACGAGTTCTACCCGTTGGCTTCCATTCAAGACCATTCTTAATAGCATTCATTTCATTAACGTGATCAATCAGACACAAATCATGACGCTGTGAAAACATACATTCATTACAATTCCAGCAATTTAAATCAGAATTCACGAATGGTTTAGGCTGCTGCACAGGCGCAGAGCTTTTAGTCTTAACATGATTCGTTTTATTTAAAACTGAACTAGCATTCCTAATGTGGACTTCTACTTTCTTCTTTGTGGCACTACTAGTGGCGGGCTTGATCTTAGCTTTCTTGAGTGGCGATCCTTTAGCCTTAGTAGTCTCTTTTAATCCTGTAGAAGGCAAATTGGGAACATTAGCAGCAGATTTTAAAGGTGTCTTACTTGATTGTGCCAATGACGGTTTCGCTCCTGGAGTCTTATTAAATGGAGTGACAGCAATGGGCCTATTGTTAAGTAGTGCTGAACCTGGTGTACCTATGTATTGTAAATAAGCCAAGCAATATTGAACTCGCTTAACATATTCATGAGCCGAATAATAGTCGCTACTTGAGGGATCTAAGGCATAAAGATCGTCTAAAATATCCCTAAGAAGATCGACATGCTTAATGGCATTCCTCATATAATCATCGTATACAGCCGGGTTTCTCTTATGAAGCGGATTCTTATAAAGCACTACTTTCTTGGTTGTTGGAGCACTAGTGGACGGTGCAGAGTCGGTAGCTAAGTTATCAACAACTTCTTGTCGGGTGAGAAGAAGTGTCTCCTTTAACTCAGCCAAAACCATATTTTTGTCTATGAGCAGGATGTTCAAGTCAGAGATTTCTTCGCACTTTTGGTTCAGTTGTTCAATATAATATTGTTGCTGTGTCGCATTAAAAGCGAATCGATCTTCTAGTGAACCATAAAGAGCGGATAGTCCCTGCCTTGTCCGATCCATCTCCCCTAGAACAGTTGATAGTCTAATTTCTAAGACTTGGTTTTTAGACTCTGCGGCCTCTAGTTCCATTCTTAATGTTTCCTTTGATGATATCTCTCTCTTTAATCTCATGATTTCTTCCTCTAATGTCTTAACAATTGCAATCATCTTGTCACTTGTCTCAACACCGTTTTCACAAACATTTGATATCAAAAGATTTTCATTTTGAGCTTGTTGTTTTAATTCTAAAGATATACAATGTTGTTCTAGTTGATTAAAGCGTTGAGAAAGTAAATTATAAGAATCTTGTAGCTTTAAAAACTCAGCGTTAGATTCGTGACAAGAATGATTATCTACCTCATTTACAGTTTCAGCAACATTTACAGAAATATCACAAACATCATCACAAATATCCTCACAAATATTCACAGCATCACAATTAATCATAGTGGATGTAAGCTCATTCGAATAATTAACATTTACAGTGGTAAGCACATCACACGAGATTACTTCAGACAAGAATCGGTCATATTCGGTTAAAATCTTTTCCTTTTCAATTAGTTGCAGTTCGTAAGCGGTGTCCATTTCATAAAACACTTTTTGAACTTCCCCAATTTCAAATTGAAGATTTTCCTTAAGAGATGCAAAACTTTCTTTTAGACTTTCGACAAACGGATTGATCTTAGTCTTAAACACCTCGTTCATGTGTTCGAAAGCCCATTCTCCGGCGTTTAAGCCATTTGAAGTCGTACATTCCAAAATGACCTTGTCAAAGGTAGTAAAGTATCGGTTAATCTCTTTCAAGTTTAACCATACAGTGCTAACCGGTGGAAGATTCTTTGGAATTTCCTTAGGATCCTCCATGTTGACAAGTGTAGGAAATGTACTAGGGCGTTCTTCCTCTAACATGTAGGTCGGTGCTGTGATGAGATCTTTATCCATATGGAATCGAACTCTAAAATCAGTTTTAGCAAGCTCCTTATTCATTTTAAAATAATCACACTCGGGATATTTTGCAGAATTGTATGACCGATCCTCATCAACTAGATCCTTACTTGTTCGATCATTGGGAAAAACAATCGGGTCTAAAGCCAATCCTAATTGAGTTGCATTATAAAGTCTAGGACTATGTCTTAAAGCTTGTTTTGCATACCGTGGATTAGGGGGAAGGCCTTTTAGACGTGATAAGTTAAATTCTCTAAATGAAGCATCAAATAAGTGAACTAGTTGTGAAGCAGCATATTGTCTTAATAGCAAGTAGTCTAGACTTCTAATCTTATTAGTGGCATTAATCTCCATTTCAGTCTTCTTAGATTCGAGTAATTCAAAATCAGTTTGAAGTTTTTGAAAATTAGTGACCACTAACTCCTTTTCTTTAAGTTCACTAGACAGATTTGCTCTTAAGTTTTCGATTTCTTGCAAGTGACTCATTTGTTTGTTTCTAAAATGATCATATTCGAGATTTGTGAGAACACTAGACGAAGGCACTAATTCCAAAGTTTGTACTTTCTCATTGCTTAAGGCAAGCTCATCAGACAAATTCTTATTCTTAGCTAAGGTTTCTAAGAGTGCAGCATTCATTTGGCTAAGTAATGTAGCAGGAACCATGACCAAATCTTGTTGAGCAGGAGTAGGCGTATGCGAACTGGGTCCCGGTTGTGATTCACTCAAAGTCTGGGGACTCACATTGATATTGCTATCATTGTTTGTCTCCTCGTTTGAAAGGCTCACCACCGAAGATTCATTCGAATCAGCACTCTCTTGCCCAACTTGATGTGGTTGAATACTAGCATCAGTGGCATTATCGGTGTTATTAATAAGTACCTCAGATTTCTTATCTGGCCCTAAGCTGGAGAAAGTTGCCATGAAAGCAGCCTTTGCAGTTTGAAAGTCATCACAGTCGGAATCATACGCATCAAGATCATCGGCTTGGTAAGCGGCATTCTGCGTAGTGACAACGTCTTGTTCAGCAATCCCTGGGTCAGCAAGAAATGCAAGCTCCTCTTCATCAAGTTCCCTTCCTTGCGCCTGAGCATTTACCAGATAGATCTTTTCTGCAAACCACTGTCCATCCCTTTTCCTCTTGGGTTTCTTACAATCCCTGGACATATGACCCTCTTCTTTGCAGTTGTAGCAGGTAATCATTCTCAATTTGCCTGTATTAGCCCGTGGAGGATTGTTGACCATTGGAGCAGGAGCAGGAGTAATTGTGCGAGCATTGGTTGAAGATCTCCCCTGATATGGTTGAATTGGCTGAACCATGACCCTGCCATTCTCAATTGTAGCTTGTTGGCGAGAATTGGATGAATTCCTCAACTGATTGTTGGTAGGAGCTGATCCTCTGTATCCTCGTTTGCTTAAAGTTCTTGTGAGATATGCAGACATAGTAGTTAGCACTTCAACTGGGTCAGCTCCTTGTTGGAAAACAGGAACAGGGACTTCTTCATCATCACAATACAATGCTTGATCTGGATGAGCTGCATAATCAGTAGAAGGAATACTCATTTGATCAGGGTAGCTTGTTTGATATGCTGCATTCTCTTGATAAGACGAATATGAAGGTTGAGCATAAGGTGCAACATTTGCTGGATGAAGTTGTGAACCATACTGTGGTGAAGGTGCATTGAACCGATACTGTTGCTGATGTGAGGTGGGAGGTTGTGGTAAGATCGAGTATTGGGGAAAAGTTGGTGTCATGTAAGGCGATTGGTGATAGGCTTGATGTCCCAAGATATAAGGTGTGTTGTTGTGAGACAAGCTTGGTTGATTCGCCATCAAAGCTAAGGAATCTGGATACATACCTCGAGAAGAACGGTGCATAATAACATGCTTCTCATGCTGCTGAAGAAAGGCATATATTTGATCCAAATTACACTTGTGCAGATCCCTGGTTAACTTGACATCGGTAATATACTCACCCCATTCAGCTTGAGGTAGAGTATTCAAGAATTTGGTGTTAACCTGGAATGGAGCAATCTCAAGATTGTATACATTCAGATCATTCATGAGTGTGGTGAATCTGAAGTAATAATCGTGAAGTGTTTCCCCTGGGTTGTAGGTGAATCTATCAAACAAATCATACAGCTGACACTCCCTTTCTTGTTTGGTGAGAGACGTGCCTTGTAGCAACACCTTAAGACGTTCCCATAAATCTTTTGCCACCGTATACTTGCTTACCATCCTATAAATATCATGGGGAAGAGCTTGGAGAATTGTTTGAAGAGCTTTTTCATCTGCATCTGCAACAAGTTGTTGAGCAGGAGTGAGTTCTTCAAATTCTCGTGGTCTAGTCACGTTGTCAACCGTAATGGTACCATAGTCGAGTGGACCATTCAAGATCGATTTGACCATAAGCCTTCCGTAGGTCGGTTTCCCCTTTAGATATTGCATCATTCGACCTTGCCATGCCTCAAACACCTCTTTAATAAGCATCGGTGGACGACTATCAGTCCCCGTTATGATCGAAATATCCGTAAGAGATGTCATCTGAGGCATTAATGAACTTGGATTCATTGTGATCACTTAACAGACTCAAAGATTATCGTTTGATCGAGCAGTGAAGAAAGGTTGAGAATTTGTGTTGTGTTGGTTAAACTCAAGATTAAATCCACTAAAGATCGTCGAAAAACCTCAAATACCCCTTGAACTTGCTTATACGGAATAACCCAAACTCAGAATAACCCTTATTCGGAATAATGCCTATTCGGAATAATCCTATGCTGAAAAATGCTCTATTCGGAATAAACTCTATGCAGAATAACCCTTATGCGGAAAAACCCCTATGCGGAATATTTTCTTCTATTCGGAATATCTTGGCAATTTGGCTTATTCGGAAAAAGACCTCCTATTCGGAAAATTTTGGCTATTCGGAAAACTTGGCTATTCGGAAAAATTGGTGTCTATTCGGAAAGATTGGCTATTCGGAAAAGTTGTTTCTATTCGGAAAAATTGGTTATTCGGAAAGTTTTTTGCTATTCGGAAAAAATCTTCTATTCGGAAAAATGTGGCTATTCGGAAAGTTTCTTCTAAACGGAAAGTCTATTCGGAAAAACCCTCTATTCGGAATACTATCCTATTCGGAACTTCTATTCGGAATAAACCTTCTATTCGGAAAATCTTCCTATTCGGAACTTCTACTCGGAATAAACTGTCTATTCGGAAAACCCTCCTATTCGGAAAATCCTATTCGGAATAAACTGGTGAAATATTTCCGAGACTTAAAAAGAAGCTTTTTACCCCGATTTTTGATCCAAAACCACAAAAAGTTTTATGATTTTTACCAAAATAAGCTAAACCCAATCCTTATCAATCAATCCCAATAACAAAAACACCAAAAATAACAAGATTCAAGATTGATTTTTCCTAAAGATCACTAATAGATTCAAAAACTTAAAAAGTAACACAATCCTTACCTTAAATCACCCCATAGCTCTTGATACCAAATGTAGAAATTGATAACCTATGAATCTATGAAGTGGGTTGATGTTTTCTAGTGAGAGAAACTAGAGAGAGAAAGTGAGAGAATAAATGGAAGGTTTTATTAATATGAAATGTTTAGAATGACAACAACCAACCCCTTTCCTTAGTGGAAAGGGGTATTTATAGTCCAAGCCAAACATTGGGCTTGGGTCGGTCCATGACAAGCCCATGGACCGGTTCTTACTTAAGTTAATAAGCAAATAACAACTAATTACTAACTACGAGCTATTACAACATAAATCATATTGTGGAGCGACCGATACTTCTAATATACGTTAAAACGTATTTCTAACACATATTAAATAGTTTTTATTAGTTTAAAAATTTCTAAAAATAGTTTTTAATGTTTTTAGGTCATTTTAGAGGTTTACCAATTGAAAAATCTTTATTTGGGCTTTTTGATAATTTATTTGATTTTTAGGGCTTTAATTAGCATTTAAAAATTGAATACTTAATTATTTAAAAGGTTTGAAAAAGTTTTGATCATTGGTAAACTCTTAGTTTATTATTTTTGATTTTTGGTGAATTTTTGGTAATTTTTAGAATTTATTTTTATTTTTGTGGTTTTTAAGGTTCTACGTCTTAACTTTCTAGTAGTGTTTATTTTTATTTTTACGTCTTCGTCATCTTCTTTTCTCATCCCCTTCTAAACCAATCATTAATCACAAACATTTAACAAATTTCTCACACACATATACCTTCTTGGGAAACGAACTTTCATTTCATTAAGGGCCATTAACACTTGATTTTTCCTAAAGTCATTTGTTTGATACTTTTCCCTATTTACGCTCTTTTCCTAAAGAGTAGTAAAACTCTACAATCATTTTGGCGCCGCTGCCGGGGAGGTGTGTCGTGATTAATTTGCATTGTTGTTTTTAATATTAACCAAAATAGTATTTGTATTAGTAGAACTCTACTAATACGTATTATCGGTTTTCTTGGTTTTTCTTGTACAAATATTATTACTATATTGTATTAAGTATCACAATAAATTCACAATATCTCCAAAAGTGTGAAAACACAACCTTAATTGGGATTTCATCACTCAATTATTGTATTCGAATCTCAAACAAAAAGAAAAAAGGCAAAAATAGATAAATACTTTCGTGAAGCTCGATTTTGAAAAATACAAACTATAAGGTGGGTATAAGGCGGGTATTATAAAATATACCCTAAGGAAAAAGGCTCTTAAGTGCTTCGCGCCGCCTCGTTTCCCCGCTTGCTTGTGAGTATTTTGAGATTGAAGGCTAATCGAGGGTTTTGCCGCCCAAAGTATTATTACGTATAATATATTTGCTTGGTTTCTTTGTGATTAAAACCTCTTGAACAATTTGGTTTTCACCAAAGTTCTAAAGTCATTCGAAGGCGTTCACTCCACGTGATCGTTTTCATTCCTTTGAGGCTTCTTTAATCAAGAGTTTGATTCGAGGAGAGATTTTGTAGATTGTTGTCTACGAAGATACACCAAAATCCAAAAAAAATTAAATATCATCAAAAACACAAAAAAATTGAAAATTCACAAAACACCCAAAAAGAATCTTCTTTGCTCACCTCCCATTCTTTGTGAAGTTTATGATCACTCGTAATCAAGCAAAACGAGCTCGTAAACGACTTCAAAAGCAAGCCAATCAAGAGACGTTGATTGTTGAAGAACAACCTCCAATTGTTGAACCTATTGTAGAACAAGATGTCGTCATGGCTAATCGTACTATGATGGAGTTGCTACAAGCACCCACCAAGGGTTTTGGAGAGGCTATTGTGATTCCCGCCATCCTTGCGGAGAATTTCGAGATTAAGACGGGTTTAATGTCGATGTTGCAAGCAAATAAGTTTAGAGGTCACGAGAAAGACAACCCGCATTACCATATTAGGAATTTTAACCGTCTCACCGCCACTAGCATGTTTAAGGATGTTCCACATGACGCCATTAAGATGATGTTGTTTCCATACTCGTTAGATGGACCTGCAAAAATTTGCCTTGAGAAAGAACCGCCAAATTCGATTTTGACATGGGCCGATCTCGTTTCTAAGTTTGTGAACAAATTTTTTCCACCATCTAAAACAACACACTTGAAAAATGAGATTTCACGATTTGTGCAAAGAAATAATGAAAGTTTTTCAATGGCATGGGAACGATTTAAAGAAATGCTACATGAATGTCCACACCATGATTTTACGGAATTACATCAAGTTGATACTTTTTATAATGGGCTTAATGATCATGAACGAGATTATTTGAATGCCGCCGCGGGTGGTAATGTTTTGTGCAAGACGACAAATGAGGCTTTACAAATCATCGAGAATAGATCTAAGGTTTATAACCCTCGTAACACACCGAGTGTTGCCAATTTGGGTTCGTCATCTTCGTCACAATCGTCTCGTAGCATTAATGCCTTATATGATGAAGCTAATGAGGAAAATCGGTTTTTTGATAGATTTGCTAATCTAATGTCTCATTGGAAGGCTCAAGAAGCTTCCAATTCCGCTTCGGTTAAAGCAGTTGCTAAGAGTTGTTTATCGTGTGGGGGAGCTCATGATCTTTCCGAGTGCATTACCGCGGATGGTAACACTTCGAGTGCTTATGTAGCAACGGGAACTTACAACCAAAACGGTCAAGGTTCCCGCCAAAATCAAGCTCCACCAAATCAAAATGTTAACAATTATCGAAACAACAACCAAGGTAATTACCAAGGCAATTCACGCAATTACAACAAAGGGAATTATCAAAATGGGAATGGACAAATTTTAATCAAAACCAAAACCGTGATTTTCAAAACACTACACAAGGTTTTCAAAATGCTCACACTAAAAATTTGCAAGGAGAATTTTTGGATTATGCTAAAGCAAATGATGCTAAATTTGATAACATGCAACGTGAGATGATTAGCTTAAGATCCGAGTTGAAAAACGAGCTAAAAATGAACTTGCTAATGAACTTAAAACTCATGCAAACAAAATGGAAGGAAATGTCCAACGTCTTCAACAAAATCAACAAAAGATGAAATTAGGACAACATGAGATTAAGCAAGAGTTATTAAAAGCGGATGCTAGGCAATCAAAATTTGAGGACCGAATGGCTAAGATGTTTGAAGCAATCATGTGTAAACCCTCTTCCTCGGGTGGTCTTCCTAGTGATACCATTGCAAACCCGAAGGGAGAAATGAAGGTTATTACTACACGAAGTGGTAAAACTTTCAAGGAACCAATCTCTCGTCCAAGTACTTCTACGGAGAAGGAAATCGAGAAAGAACCCGAGGTGATGGTCGAAAAGGAGCACATTACAATCCCACGAAGTACCGCTCATACCACACCTACGGTTGAACCAATACCAATTATGGAACCCGAGTTTCCAAGGCCGTTGCCTAATGACCAACCCACACCACCTTTACCCTACCCTTTGAGACGAAACAAAGAGAAAGCACAAGAAAGGAACAATTATCAATTTGAGCTATTTATGAAAATGTTTCGTGATATGTATTTTAACATAAGTTTTACCGACGCTCTTATCATGATGCCTCGATTCGCCGCAAACTTCAAAAGTATGCTAAACAACAAAGAGAAGTTACAACAATCGTCTAGTTGTTCATCGGTTTTTCTTAGCCGCATACCACAAAAAGTCGGTGATCCCGGTAAATTTTTGATTCCGTGTGCCATTCAAGATATGGAGGAATGCTACGCCTTGGCCGATCTTGGTGCTAGTATTAATTTAATGCCTCTTGAGATTTTCAAATCGCTTTCGCTTCCGGCTCTTACTCCTTCGAACATGTCTATCGAGATGGCCGATCATTCTACGATTTTAGCATGTGGAGTAGCCGAGGACGTTTTCGTTAAAGTCGGAAAGTTTTACTATCCCGTTGACTTTATCGTTGTCGACATTCCTATCGATCGAAAAGTTCCTCTCATTTTGGGTCGTTCATTTTTGGATACATCAAGAGCGCTTATCGATGTTCATGCTCGAAAAATCACCCTTCGTTTCTATTAAGAAGAACTTGTCATCAATGCAACACAAAACTCCAATCTTTCTCATGTCTATTATATTGTAACTTTAAACCATGGTGATTCAACCAATGTCATTTGCAAAGAATTTTCACCAAGAGTTTTAGGAAATGTCGCCAAAAAGAATTTACCATTTCCTCCGCCGGTGGAGGTTATGAGTGTAAAGCCTACGAAGAAGAAACCGTCAATACTTGAATCGAAAAATCCTTCGCCTCACCTCGAACATTCATTCTTGAAAAGTGTTGACAAGTTGCGGTTTCTACGGAAGATATTTCGGATGATGAATATGTTGACCTCGATGGGGAAGTTTTCTTCGTCGATAAACGTTTTGAGAACTTGCCACCACCAAAACCAAAACGGTTTACAAATGTGAGAATTTTTAGTGTGACTAACATCGTCTTAGAAACGCCAAATATTTTCGAAATAATCAAAAAGGGTTTTCATAAAGAGAGTTTAAAAGATAAAAAAGGAAAAGATTTTAAATGTGATTTAATTGATTTTTCTACAAATTTAACTCCGTCATCACTACGTGTTTTGAGTGCTACAAGCTCGTCTACTCCTTTTGACGATGCTTTGTGTGGTTCTAGTATGGGGGAAGCCCCTTATGTTCCCTCATCCTTGTCCACCGAGGACGAGATATTCGATCCCGGAATTTCATGTAAAGGGAAATCTCGGTCTTCCACCGATGCAATAAATGGAAACTATATCTATTTGCTTGGTGCGAGTCTACCTCGAGTAGCTCAAAAGTTTGTCTTACCAATTGTCCCACCCTTCTACTTCTCATCTCTTTTCTTCAAACTCTTTGAGTTTATGGCACATGTTGAAGTGGCGTTAATTTGTTTTTCCAATGAAAACGAGAACGCCATCTTCGACCCCAGTATTTTGCATCATTTAAGGACTTAGTCCTTCATACCGGTTGCTTTTTGGGCCTTGTTTATCATGTAATCCCCATCAAAAATTGACCACACCATGATTTTCCCTAAATGTTCACATATTGAGGGGATCGAGTCGAGCTCATAACTCGATAATCAAAAACGAGGTGCCTCGTGGGGGAGATCCCATGCTTATCCTTTATGCTTACTATTCACTAATAAGGGGACTTGTACCCTTTCAACTCGTTGTCTCGTGGTTGTTTGTGATTGTGTTATCTAGATCATCATCATCTACGATTGAAGACCCTCGTGTTCGTTTACGTGAGCCTCCATCGTTCATTTGAAGAAGTTTTTCACGAATCCATGACATATCCTTTATTGTTCTAACAATTATCTTTTGGCATACTTAATAAACGGCTTTAGATATATTGTTGATCACCCTTTCCATGCTAGATCCTAAGCATTCGACTCTTCGTCTCTAGTATGGGGGTGCTCCACCTTTAGACTCGAAACATTGAGGACAATGTTTACTTTTAGTATGGGGGGGTGAATAGGTACTTGCTTTGCTACGCCCTCACGTTTTCCAACTTTTAATGTTTTGTTTTGCTAATAAGGCTAAAAATGGCAAAATTTTAAAATTTTTCTTAGTTTTCATAAGTGTTTTTAAGACACGAATGTATATTTTCTGATGGGTAGAATAAGAGTTAATTTTTGACTTGATGGGCATTTGGATCCATTTACATTCCTTAACCCGCTCAATTCAAGTTTTGCTAGACTTTTATATAGGGAGCTTTAAAACGCGAAAGTCTTAATTCATACGGGTTAAGAACAAGAACTTTTCGCAAGTTCCTATAATTGATCCTAGAAAGTCACTTATCAAGGGAACTTTAAAACGCATTCTCTAAACTTGAAAAAGTCCAAGAAAGTGCAAGATCCTATAGGTGGCTTGAAAACCCAAAAATTTGATTTGATATAGTCTTAATGAAAGCTAATCCAAATTTGGCTTAATTTTGACTTGCATGGCTAAGTATTCACGAGTCTCTTTAATTGGAGGTCTTTATATAGTGAAGAACGAGAAATGATAGAGTTAGACAAGTGATCATGCTAAATGTAGAACATGAAAATGTTCTTTCAAAAACTCATATGTTTTTAATTGTGGCTTTTTCTTCCCATAAGATCAATGCATTAGGAATAAATCATAATTGCAATAAGTAAGGTCGTACGATTTGAAAGGTTACTTAGCCTCTAGCGCAAGATCGTTTAAAAGTTGCTCGGGGTTGAATAGAGTTCATAGCCAAGGCATAATTTATTGAAGCGGGACGCGAAGATTGGCGATTATCCAAAAAGGCCCTAACAAGGCATGAGGAGCTCTATTTTTGCTAAAGATCCAAGATGATGTGAAGTATCATTATTCCTAAATCAATATGAAGGATCGAGACACACGACGAAAAGCAGTTACTCCCATAAAGATCATGGAGAAAGTCTATCCAAAAAGACCCTAACAAGGTATGAGGATAAATATATCCAAGTCCGAAAAGGAGGCGGGTCGTTGTATATCAAAATCCAAAGTAAAGATTGAAGAAAAATGATGAAGTCGTGGTCCAATATGAAGAATCTCTCAAAAACGTCATGTGAAGAAATTCCAAATATATGAAGAGAAGACCATAATTTCAAGAACGTCTTCCCAAGATTTGAAGTATGAAGTACATGCCAAATAACGGTCCGAGAAAGGTCTCAAATCGTGCAACGAGTTATGCCAAGATATGAACTTAAAGAGATACACGAGAAGCCGTTTTAAAATATTTTGTCCTTCGGCTAACTATTGATCAAATCGTGCTACTTTGCTTTCGGACTAATAACTACTCAAATAAGTCAATATGAATCACTTGTGATCCATGACAAATAGATAAAAAATGCTAGTAACCCATTTCCTTTTATAACTAGGATTGCGGGGAGAAAAAAGTATTACACAATTTGGACGTATGAGTAGTGTTAGCATTGTGACTTGTACCAACAATGATCTCGTTTTTGCACTTAGCATGGAATGTATGACAATCAAGGATGACGAAGTTTACTCTAAGGGACATTTACTTGTTTCTATTCTTTGATCCTAAAAGTCACTTTTTGTGATGAAAATCATACATTATGTCCTTACACATCTTCGTAGTATGTTGCAACTCTTTTTACTCTTCACTAAAGGTTAATAAAATTGAACTTTGGTGATTCTTAGATACTTTATTCTAGCATTGCGTGAGGGCACGACAATGGCTTAGTATGGGGGAGTGATGAGATGGCATTTATACATGATCTCATCGTTCTTTTCGGGTTTTTAATACATAAAAATGTCATAAAATACCATATATATGCTTGTGTTTGTTTACTTGTGTATTTTAGGTATGTATATCGTGAAAAAGACAAAATATCACAAGTTACAAGGAGAAACGGACACGAGAAACGAAGCCGTACAAAGAACCGGGCCCTAATCATGGAAAATTCAACAAATACCCTTGAAGACTTGAAGACAAACAAGATTGATCCTCATTCATTAAAGAAATGACACTTAAAACCCTTGTATATTAATAATTACAAGTTTGGTCCCTTAAGTTTGTCAAAATTACACAAAAGGTCCTTCAACTTTGGAGAAATGGCAAGTTTAGTCCCTCAACTATTCAACATTGTCAATTATGGTCCCTCATCAAGCCAAAGACACATTGATGACCTTTAAAGATCAAAAATGTCCAAGATCAGTCCTTCAAATATGCAAAAGTTCCAAAAATAACCCTTGATACACCTTTTGGAAAGTTTTGTGCAAAAAATGTCAAGTTGTGAAAGTTGTTACAAGTATATTTGGACGCTGACAGACTTTTTAACACAAGTGACAAAAGAAAGGAAAAAGAAGGGCTAAACATGGGCAAAAGAAACATTTGAAACGAATTTGCGCCAAACACATCCCATTCCCCCAATTTCGGATCAAAACATTTACTATTCACCTTCATCCACCCAGTTTTACCTTCACTTAAAACAAAGGGTAAATCAAAATTACCCACACCCACGTGTGATTCACACATGCAGAATCACATCCCACACACAAAACCCTCATCTCCACTCACCAATAGGCCCCACCATTCAACACGTCAACCAATGAAATTGCAACTTACTCTCCAAGCAATCTGACGTGTCCAAATCAACAGCCAAGGTTCCTTGCTTCACCCCAAAGCTATTATAAACGGTTTGGATCACTTTGGACAGCTCATCAACAACAAACGCACTCAAGGACTCAAGGGCATTTTAGAGAAATCACATCTAGGGTTTATGAATAGTGTAGCCAGGCATTTGCCTATAAAAGGAGACCTCAACATGTGAGAGTCCCTTTGTTCCAGTTTTAGGCTATTATCTTTGTAACTCCTTTTTAAGTTTAAATAAAATTTGAATTTCTGAAATTGTGAAATCTCTTTTTGATTTAATTAAAAGTTTGGTGTTTGAGTAGCCTAATTCTGAGTTCCATTTGATTGTTAAGGCCTACCTTAATTTTGTGGTTAAGGCACGTCTTGTTTCATAAGGTTTTTAAGGTTTGAATACCTTGAAATCCTAGGTTTTGTTTTGGCTTATTTTGTGTACTAACCCTTGGCCATTTGTTATAAGTTCTTACAAGGTTGTTGACACCAAGCTTGTGAAGGGATTAGAGCCCTTGGTTGAGTTGTTTGCTGCTTGTTTGAAGATATAAAGTCCTTGAGGTTCTACTTTGAACCATCCACCAAGGCAGTTTGCATCATCTTCATTGAAGTACCTTGGTCTTGTTCTAGTTGTTGAACAAGGTCCAAGGAGCATTGTTGGCCTTCCTAGGATGTTGTGGAAGGCAAGTATAATCCCTTGTTAAGATTCCCCTTAAAATTTCATGTTTATGACTGTTTTGGATTTTGTGCTTTGATTTTGAGTATTTGTGTTTGTGTTGGTGATTTTTGTGTTTGATTGTGTTAGTTGTTACCTAGGAAGTGTTTTTGATCATTAAAATCAGTAGGTTATTAGTTATAATCACAAGTTTCTTTGTTAAGTGGTAGATTAAGGAGTGTTTGGGTCTACTGCATAAGTTAGGATTGTGGTTTGCTAAGTGTTTGTTTGCTGTTTGTAAGTGTTGGTATCTGCTTGTTAGGTGCTAGTGTTCATATGTTTGCAGGGTTGAAGGTTTGAAACACATAGATTCATAATTGGGCTATAAAATATTAAAAACTTGGTAAAATTGGCTAGGATTTTGAGGACACCTAGATCTAAGCTTAGGCTAGGGCTAACAAGTGCTAAATCTTAGTTAATCACATCAGGGAAGAAGGATTTGAGGCTTGAAATTGGATCAAGTGTCAAGTATATCAGCAAACTTGTTTCTGCATATGTTCATTGTTCGTCAGTAACTTTTTGTGCTTTGATCTTGTTATTTACTTTGATTCAGTGTTTGATTCTTGTTGCTTTGTGTTTGTTCTTAGTTTGTATAGCTTGTGTATGCATCCTGTTAAGTTTGGTTGGCTTATTGTGGTTAAATCTGCTTATTAAGTGCTTAAATGCTTATTTCCATATCTGGTGCATATCTGGTGACTGTTTGGCTTATTGTGGCTTATTGTGTGGACCAATTTGTGATTTTATTGTTGCTATTGACTCCTTGTGATTCACTGATCACAAGGGTGCCTTTTTTCCAATTGAATCAAACCAGAACTCTCAAAAAAGCTTGGTCAATTAGTCAAAGCAGTGGGAACTCCTTTCCCCTGCTAGTTACCACTGATAGTGTAAAACTGGTGTCAGCTTATCAATAAGCTATAATAGCTTATTCCAACCTGCAACAACTTTGTTTTTGTAATAGGTGCTCAAATTTTGACCCATTTGTTCATACTGGAGCATTTGGGTGTTTGACTTTAGGGTTTGACTAGAAAACCAACTCCATTGACTTTTACATAAGTTCATTTGTGCTTATTCTGGCTTATTGGTTGTGCTTATTGGATTTTTGTTGATTGATTTTGCTTATTGAGTCCATTTGAAATCTTTTGCAAGTTGAATCAGGTTCTGAGGTGCCCTAAATCTCTAAAACGACTATTTTGTCTTTTAGTGAAATTTTTCTTTGCTTATTTCTGGCTTATTGAGTGAGCTTTTTCAAAATTTCTTTTTACAGATCTCATAAGCATCCCAAAAGAAGGTAGTGTGTCAAATTAGAGCTTATGGCATTAGCTTATGGCTTAATGGGCTGAAAAGCCCAATAAGAATAAGCTGAGTGTTAAATAAGCTGTGATAAGCTCATTTTCAGCTTTTGGGCCTTTAGAGTTTTGTTCTTAGAATTGAATTTTGAGTCAGATAGGGCTTTTCCAAGTCAATTGGGCCAAGTTTGACTTTTTGGGCCCAAAAGCCCAATTTGGTTGACTGTTTTTGGTTTTGGCCCATTTGAGGGCCCAATAGGGGTATTCTGGTAATTTCACTTTGATTTTTCTGATTATTTAGGTTAAAATAAACTACTTTGCAAGTTTTTAGAACTTTTTATAATTTTTGAATTTTTAATATTATTTTATTATTATTTTATTATTATTTTTAAAATTTCACATTTTCCAACTTTTTACATCTTTCTTAGGTTTAATACATCAAAATAGGAATTTAGCAACTTTTAGAATAATTTTATCTCTTTTAGATTAATTTTTATAATTATTTTAATTTTTAATAGTTTTTAAATCATTTTAAATAGTTTTTATTAGTTTAAAAATTTCTAAAAATAGTTTTTAATATTTTTAGGTCATTTTAGAGGTTTACCAATTGAAAAATCTTTATTTGGGCTTTTTGATAATTTATTTGATTTTTAGGGCTTTAATTAGCATTTAAAAATTGAATATTTAATTATTTAAAAGGTTTGAAAACGTTTTGATCATTGGTAAACTCTTAGTTTATTATTTTTGATTTTTGGTGAATTTTTTGTTAATTTTTAGAATTTATTTTTATTTTTGTGGTTTTTAAGGTTCTACGTCTTAACTTTCTAGTAGTGTTTATTTTTATTTTTACGTCTTCGTCATCTTCTTTTCTCATCCCCTTCTAAACCAATCATTAATCACAAACATTTAACAAATTTCTCACACACATATACCTCCTTGGGAAACGAACTTTCATTTCATTAAGGGTCATTAACACTTGATTTTTCCTAAAGTCATTTGTTTGATACTTACCACTTTTACGCCTTTTTCCTAAGAGGTGTAATTTTACCACAATCACTATTTCATGGCCTATTACAATGATTTGTACAAAATGATTTTTGGTAATAATTTTATACTGATGTTATATTGATGGATTTTATTAAACTCTATGAATTCACTCGGCTTTATCGCTGACCTTTTCTTTTAACATGTTTTATCTCAGGTACTTGAAGGTAATTCTCGGGAAGACAACAAGAATTCATGGCCCGCACTTAAACAATAATTTCCATTCAAATGCTTTGTAAAACTTTATATGAAATAATATGACTTGGGACCTATGTAAATGTGATATTTATGAATGGAAATGCTTTATTATTAAACGACGTGATTTTTTAAGCGTTGTCTATGATGTGAGTAATGTGCTATCCCGTAACACCAACGAGTCTTCTGCTGTATTGAATTGTGTATTTTTGGGGGTGTTACAGTTTGGTACCAGAGCTCTCGTTATAGAGAACGAAAGATTTTTAAAACTAAGGTTTTGAATAAAACATTTCAAAATCTTTTAACTATAAACATTTTTCACAAAATGTCTCAAAATCTTTTGACTATAACGGTGCCGAAGAATTCCCGAGTTACCGACAAGGCCAGACTGAGAAGTATTATTTTAATATATATAACTGGGATTATATATATATATATATATATATATATATATATATATATATATATATATATATATATATATATATATATATATATATATATATATATATATATATATATATATATATATATATATATATATATATATATATATATATATATATATATATATATATATATATATATATATATATATATATATATATATATATATATATATGATGTAATTTTATTACATGATTGTTTGATGATTATTTTGATATTTATACGAGGTATTTATACGACGTAGATTGTCACAAGGAACCCTAAATCCCCTAGTAAATTAATTTCTCGTAGGAATTCTAGCTATCCTAGATCTAAACCAAGTTGTGGATATTCATGATCCCAGCAAATGGTTGATATTCATAGAAATGTAGATACTAGTTGATTGTGATATTAAAGAAGAATTGGCGAGATTAAATCTGATATCGATGTCATGACGATCTTTCCGTATAGAGTGGAGTTTGACAAAACATTACCACCTGGAAAGGTGTCATCTGATTTGTTGTCATCCAATTCTTAAATTGAAATCAAAAGGGGTGAATGTTGCGCTTGAGGCTGTCATTAGAACCATTACCCAAAAGCCTCATGCCACTAGTACCTTTCTGAGAAGTCTAATTGAATGTATGAGTCATCTCATACTAGTGACTCATTTGATAATTGTTGTTGTAAGAGCTATAGGATTGGAAATTAAGTGTTGATTCATATCGAGCCTTTATTGCCCTTTTAAGGTTTATAAATAAGGCTGAAAATATTGGAAAATAAGGTAGGATATCGCATTGAGTATGAGTTGATTGAAACTTGAATGAAGTAAAATTTAACTTGTATGGAATAAGAAATTGTTAACAGGAAGTTGTTGAGTCATGTGATTGAATTATAAGGTTTTAATTGATTGTTGATTCGTGTTAATGGTTGTTCCTAGGCCATTGTCCAATGACGAGGATGCCCAGTGTCGTGAAGAAATCTTCTTCTGAATTGGGGCCGATGGATCTTCCGGGACAGGTGGAACCCCCATGACTCTTGTAGATTAGTATTCATTGTGGTATCTTTTAAAACTAATCTCTAACTTAACTGAGACATCAGTTGGTAGGATGAGTTCTTGAAATTGTATGACATAGTGACACGTAATGTGTTACGGTACAATTTAGACTTGTTTGTGATTTATGAAAAGACTACCTTTGATTGCTAAATTCTACATGTATCGATGTTATCTATCCTTTCTTGCTTCTTCCTAATGCTCGCATTAGTGATGCAACCATTGAACAAGTACTCATCTCGAATTGAGTTACGTTGAGGATTATTCTTTTTGAGTGCCATCGAGATCATGCACCTCATGATTAATTGGCTAAGCTCATTTCCTATTATATTGTAGTTAGTTCTTGGTGAACAACTCTTCATCACTCTTTTGCAGATCAGTCATTGTTTTTATAAGATAAAACCGTATCCCTTGAGAAAAAATGAATTTTCATTACCATATAGATTATTTAAAGTGAGATTTATAAGTAATCATTATCGAAGTAAAGTTGTTTATGAAACACCTTGGAATAATTATTTGTTTTCATAACAAATAAGATCTCTGTAAAATTCATTTTGAATTAAGCATGAATAAATATATTTTAAACATGATGACAAAGTTTTTGACGAACTGAGTATTGCATCGTTAATCTTGAAATTGTATATAGTTGCGCGCCTACATACAATTTGGAATGGACCATGCAAGGCTGATTAGTAGTCACCATAAAATTGTTAATAAACATTACATTTTCCTTGAAATTGTGAATGATTGAAATTTTGTGAGATCTGCAAGAAGTGCGAAAATAGGGACATAGTGTTAGGGACACCTACATATGTGCCTGTAGCATCTATTCTTCTGAGTCGAATTTACTCATCTGTGGAAATTGTCTTATTTGACAATTGACAATTCTTTCTCGTCCAATTCTCCCGTGGTGAGATTCTCTGGAAAAGTATCTGATTACCGAGTGTTGATACCCGATTGGATGTATTGACGTTCCTATCATTACTATTGATTTGATTTCATTTGAATGACCTGGGTAACATTCCGAGGAGCTTTCGAATGCGTGCTCAAATTATGAAAACATGGGATATATTCATATTCGTTAAATGTTTTCGTCTGATCTGATTTGAAATTCTCTAGCGTAGATTATGCGTTGACCTTAATCTTTTAAGGTTAGTTATGTCTCTATATATCCTTGAATTTGTGAAAGATTATGAATTATTATTAGTCTTTTGAGAAATTCATATCTTATCAATGGTAATGAAAACTGAAAAGTTGGTAGTGCCATTAGAATGGATTGATTGATTATGACATGACGACATTGTCTTAATTGATGGGAACTCGAGTAGAATGTCCCTAAAATGATAAGATGTTGATTACCAAAAGTGATCTAAATAGTTCTTGATGGATGAACATATCCTGCATTTAGACTTGAAATTATACCATGAATGGTTGTGAATTAGTCATAGATATTATAATCTAGAAAGAACCTAATATGAATTTATTAAAAGATGGTTCCGTTATCTGAAACTTTAGGAGGTATTTGCTGGTGAATTAACTAGACTTTTGACATTAAGGCAAGTTGAATTTGGTATTGATTATATTCCCGGTGCTGCACCTGTGGCATGTGCAATGTACGTTAGCACCATCTGAATTAAAGGAATTGCCGTACAACTGAGAGAGTTGTCGGAGAAAGATTTTATTCTACCGGGCTCGTCATCATGAAGAGCTATAGTGTTATCATTCCTTATATATATAGATTACTGTGAACTGAGTAAATTGACAATCGAAAACGATATCCATGACTCGAAATGGAAGATTTGTTCGATCATTTACAAGGTTCTAGCGTATGTTCTAAAGGTTTGATCCTCGACATGGTCATCATCAATTTCGCGTCCGCGAAAAAGATTATCTACTCCAATCACTACATCCGGTACTTGTAATGAACGTTATGAGTTTCACGTGATGTCGTTTGAATTGACTAATACACATGTAGCATTCATAAAGTTTGTGAATCACGTGTGTAGGCTGTAATTTGATAAATTCATGCTTGTGATCATTAAGGACCATTTGTTTGATTATATGAATAAGAAGGAGTTAATAATTAGTTATATATTGCCCTAAATTGGCCGAACAATTAAAACATGTACTTTGAATATATAACATATGACTTAAGACTTAATCCTTTACATGATTTAACCATGTGATTAATAGATAATGGAATATAAATTGACTTTTCAAAATTTAGAAGTTATTTAAGACTTTGAGTTATACTAAAAAGAAAAGTGCAAATATATTTTGACAAATGTGTTAACAAAGGATTTTAAGGGATTATTCCCTTATACACAAACCATTTAACTAAACTTCTGTTTAGGGGTAAATGTTTGTGTATACCTCAAGACAACCTAAGAGGGATTGAGGAAACCATTTAAACCATGACTTGAAATTTGAAACGACACTTTTTGCTTTTCAACTAAGAAAATTTTTGACCAAAATATAAACAAAGATTTTTCGAACATTTACGGATCTCATTAATTATTTTAATTAATTTCGATAAATCAACAAAAATCTTATTAATTAAATTCAAATTTATTTTCAACACTTTTACATAATTGGTCGAACTAAGAAATTTAAAATTTTTATGTTTACGTTTCATAAAAAATGAATACTTATTATTTAATTAATTGTCATAATTATCGACGCTTTAGACGCCGGATTGAGTAAAACGGATAAAAATGATAGTTGAGAAGAAATTAAAACTTAGAAAATTTGAAGAAAGAATATCTGAGTGAATTGTGGACATGATAATTATATCATCAGGAGAGGTGAATTTAGATATCGACGCATTATGTAAAAAGTATAAAGAACCAATTAGGATGTGTTCCTTAGTAATGATGGTACAAAATAAATTGCCGAACAATTTAAAAATAGTTGTGCTTTTAAAAAAAAGATAATATAAATAATAAAAGGGGTTCGCGGCTAATATGAACCATTAGAATTGAGGAGCCGATGACGTTAAATGTATAAAAGACCACTTGTGGTTGCCTAAATATGATGTTTGTGAGATTTAGCCATGTTGGAATCTTGTAAGTATAAGTATTATATTCCTGTCATTTCTAATTTAATGTATCATTATCAGAAGAAGTTGTACTGATGGAAAAATTATGAAGGCTGACACCGCCTCATACATTAGTAAACGTCTAGCTATTGCAAAGGTCATCATCTGAATTTGATTCGATTTGGGTCATCGTCGATAGACTGACCAAATCTGCTAATATCATTCCTGTTAATGATAGATTCTTGATGAAGAAATTGACTCTTTTGTATTTAAAGGAGTTATGTAAACATGGTGTGCCTGTATCGACCATCGCTATCAAGATCCTCGCTTCGCATCAAATTTCTAGAGATTTGCTCAGAAGTCATTGAGAACGAATCTTGAAGAGAGTACTGTTTACCACCCCAAATCGAAGGGACGAGGTAAAGTAGCGATACAAAATACTATAAGTGTTGTTTTATGTTTGAATGATTGACCTTTGGTAATAAACCGTATAATCGTTTTCCTTTGGAGAGATTATCATTGATAATTACCGTGTTAGGATCGAGATCGAATCTTGTTAGGATCTAAATATGAGAGCATCTGTAAGCAGGAGTTGGGATGAAGACACCCGACATACACCTATTATGAGTTGGACATGTCTTTTAGGTTTAAGGTTTCCTATGATGGCAAACCTAACCTTACAAAATACTCGACCCGCGAGACCTGAAATGATTGTTGAAATTAGGATCTGATTATTGACAGCCGGTAGTGGGCAGGAGGTTATGTGAATATGAAATGTAGATCTTGAAGTTCCAGATGGGTAGCGAAGTTATGCCAAAAATTTTAACCATGGAAAAATGAATTGATGATCTGGAAGATCATGGGATATAAGTCCCTGTTGTATGGGACCATTGAGATGATGTTAAAGATTGGTTTGAAAGGCATATAAGCTGGATCCACCCTAGGACTTCAAGAGCTGCATGAATTATGTTTCGTAAATCAAACTTGATAAATGCCTATCAAGTGAAAATATGACTATTCCTTAATGAAGTTTAGATCGGCGAAAAGTTGCATTCATCAAAACCCCATGAACATCATGGATAGAGAAAGTAAGTCAACATTAAGCCTGATCTTATTCCCGTAGTTATGTTTGATGTAACTCGCGTATTGTAATGGATTACACTTGTGAGAAAAGACCGAATGTGGAGGAAATACCCACATGGCTTTAACTCTATAAGAAGCGAGTAGTAAGATAAGATGATCTTTGGGGACAAAGATCCTGTTTAGGGGTAAATGCTGTGACAATCCGTCAATTTATGCTTTATATTTTATTCTCAAATATTATTTAAAAATATTATTTTAATGTTATATTATGAACTCACTTATTTTTGGGAAGAAATTTGGATTTATGTCTTGAAGTAGCATCGACTACGTCTAAACCGGAGGATTCTACGTTACGTGCTTACGTTTGCATACACCGTTTTGGTGACAGTCCGACATTTCAGAAAATAAATTTATCCGTGAATATTATTTTGGAATTTTAAATTTGTGTTGGTTCATAAACTCACAAATTTACGAGAAGAGATTAGGACTTACGATTATAATTTAACGTCCTTTACGACTAAACCGGAAACCTTAAGATTACGTATTTACGTTTTCGAACTCCGTTTTTGATGAGACATTTTTTTTTAGATTCATTTTGTGTCGTTGATTCGTAATTTATAAAAACGTTTTTCGTAAAACGACCCGAGGGCACGCAAATCAAGGAAACTAGAATCGAGAAATACCCGTAAATTAGTGGGATGAGACAAAACAAGTTTTGCCCCACCCCAGTAATATGGGAAGGCTACAAATGCTCCACCTTACCCCATATGTGTCAAAGCTTCATATGGAATCTAAAACACATGTTAACTTAAGCTTAACTTGTAAGCTAGCTAACAAAAACCATCAAAACTACCACCTCAAACCATTTACTTCATATTTCAACATGCAAAACTTTCTTCCCTTCCTCTCTCTCTCTAAATTCGTCCAAACACCACCCCAAATCACCCATCATCATCATTAATTTAACCATAAACTTCATCTATATTCAACATATGTTGATAACCCTTTGAAAAGATGATGATTGGAGGTGATCTTAACATGTAAAAAGGAGTTTTCAAGGGAGTTTGGGGATGATTTCTCAAGGAGATTTCATGAAGAACAAGGGCTGATTTTTGGAGGAATCTACAAATACTTGGTGATCCTAGAAGTGGTGTTGATATCTCATAAGATTGGTTACCCAAAACCATGTCTTGTTCATCCAAAAACTCATCATTTCATCACTTTGGTGGTATAAAGATTGTTCTCCTCATCCTCTTGTTATTTTTGACTAAGTAATCATGTATTTTATTTCCTATTGTATATGTATATGATGAATATATGATGATAAAAGTATTGTGTGGGGATTTGGTGTTGATAATCATGGGTAAAAAGATGAAAAACTATATGTAAAAATGGTTAATCTTGCTTTAATGGTAGGCTGTATAAAAACAGTAACTAACCACATGTTAGACTGATAAAATGGCAAAGTAGAGTCAATATACAGTAAGTAATATGTCGTGTACACATGTGAGAGTTGGCCATGCAATGGAATCATTATAATGAGTGAGATATGACCAAAACAAGTTTAGAGTACCAATCTGAATAGTCAGTTTTGGACGGACTGTTAAGGATATTTAGATTTGGATTGAGCAGTAGCTAAAACTAAGTTAATTGTAGCACATATCATGTAGTTTATGGTGTCCAAAAATGAGCTTCTATCTCTTTGTAGAACTCAAGATATGGTAAAAATGGTGAAAGTGAAAGTAAAAATCAGATTTTAAGAAATTAAAGTACAATAGTATTATATAAGCACTCAAATAAATATAGTACAAAATGTGAATTAAAACCCACTAACTTATATACTACATTTATATAAGTATGTACAATGATAAATAAATGGACATTTTATAAAAATGGTAGTTTGATAAGTTTTATAAGTTATAAAACTATAAACATGATTTTACGACTTTTTCGGCTATTACCGTAAAATTAACGTTTTTGTTAAATAAAACTTAGACGGTTGGACCCGTCTAACGTAAACTTTTATAAACTCATATACTGATATATAAACATATATAACATGTAAAAACCGATAAAACTCGAACTATAAAACATACGGACATTAACGGGCTAAGTTAACGTTATTGGACTAATAATACAACAAAATGGGCTAAAACACTTATAAACTTATTTATTGGGCTTAACCCATTTGGTCCGAACATGTAAAGTATAAATACTGATAATACAAGTATAAAATGGATTAATACAAGTTAAAGAACTTATAATAAGTTTATTGGACTTAAAATATGTAAATAGGTAAAACTAGTAAACTAGTATAAAAGTTATCGACACATAACACTAAAATGAGTAAACGAGAATATGTAAACCCACTTGATCATCATATATATATATATAATCATCATATGTATACATAATTGTTATTTTTATAAAGTCATTGGACAAGAGTCTAAGACGAGTATTATTTGTCTAGGTTTCCGTGATTGAAGCACGTACCGTACATCCGAATCGCCGATAACCGCCTTCCCACATCAACGTGAGTTCATAGGCTCGCACTCTTTTAAATGTTTTTATGAAATGTTTTATAAACCCGCGAGGGAGATAACATGTTATTTTTTATGAAATAGGACACCATTTGTCCCGATTGTTTGTTTATTGATTTGCACCCGAATAATTGTATGACCCGATGAATGATTGACCCGATAGATGAAATGAAATGGATTATTAAAGTTAGGTTATGTCACTAAAAGTCCCATTAGCATGAGTTGTGAACTACCGGAATTAGGTAGACGCTTATGCATATAATAGTACTATTTGGGGACGATCACCCTAGTTCGCGCCTTGACGGTTGATCCCCGTCGTGCCACATTGATTGGTAAGCGAATTTATGTATGAGAAGATTTCCATAGCGTGACCTTTGTGACGAAACGCTAATTTAGATGGGCAAATTGAGTTTCGGGCTAGCTACCCGTTGTTGGTTATAGTAAGGTAACAATGTCATGCGGCTTATAATAATCCAATTAACGAAATACTGCTTTAAGCATTAAATTACGATATATTGCCTGACTAGCAATACAGGGTCTATTTATTGATTTTATGTTCGTGTTTTAGTTTTATATAACCAGATTTATATAACGGTTTTTATTTAATTTATACAACGTTATAAAACGTATTATATGATGTTTTTAACGACAATGGTTCGTATAATGATTTTGAACGCGAAAGCCTATATTATGATTTTTGACGAGGATTTGTATAAAATGACTTTGGCTATTTCATGGCCTATTACAATGATTTGTACAAAATGATTTTCGGTAATAATTTTATACCGATGTTATATTGATGGATTTTATTAAACTCTATGAATTCACTCGGCGTTATCGCTGACCTTTTCTTTTAACATGTTTTATCTCAGGTACTTGAAGGTAATTCTCGGGAAGACAACAAGAATTCATGGCCCGCACTTAAACAATAATTTCCATTCAAATGCTTTGTAAAACTTTATATGAAATAATATGACTTGGGACCTATGTAAATTTGATATTTATGAATGGAAATGCTTTATTATTAAACGACGTGATTTTTTTAAGCGTTGTCTATGATGTGAGTAATGTGCTATCCTGTAACACCAACAAGTCTTCCGCTGTATTGAATTGTGTATTTTTGGGGGGTGTTACAGAAAAATCCCCTTTAGGCTTAGCTGGACTGTCTTCACTGAAGGGAGATACATACACAAAAGGTTGTTTTTGGGCCTTCTTCTGTGAATGTTTCTTAAAGAGCTGCTGAATAGTGACTTTCTCCCCCTTAGCAGAAGATTGCCCTGCAACTTCTGATGAACCCCCAGCAGGTAAACATGCAGATAGAGAGTCTAAGGCTGATGATACCTTGGTCAACATTGCTGGAACATTTGCAAGAGCAATCAGTTTCTGCTGAACTTCATCAGATAAGTTCAGCTTTTGTTGTTCCAGCAGGGTGGTCACATCAAGTGTTGACAAGATCTTGGATGGTTGCTTGCATGCATCACTAACTAGTAGCACAACTTTGATAAGCCTCGTAAGATCTACATGTCGTTCTTATTTATTATTCCTTTTATTTATTTTATTTTTCTTGATCTTATATATATATTCTGAATATATATATATATATATATATATATATACATATATATATATATATACATATATATATATATATATATACATATACATATATATATATATATATATATATATATATATATATATATATATATATATATATATATATATATATATATATATATATATATATATATATATATATATATATATATATATATATATATATATATATATATATATATATATATATATACGAAATGGATTAGTAAGTATTGGGACATTGTATATAAAATTTTGAACACTAAAAATAAAGCTAAACAAGCCCTAGTAACGATTTGATTTATAATTATTTTTGAACCGTAGCAAAATCAGAATATATGGACGAACTCAGTGGGTTGGGATATTGAAAAACTTACATATTAAGATAGATAATTGTTTTGTAAATAATTCCCCGGGTGGCTCGTCCCGTGACGAATTTTAGATAGCAAGATATGACCAAAACAGTGAAACTAGTCAGATCTGAATATACTGTTTTGATGGACTGTTTTCTCGTAAAATCTGTATACTGACCTATGATTATGTAAGACTAAAAGTTATAGCTAAAATCATGAAGAAGTAAAATCAATCGGATGGTTTACCAATTCCTTACGGTTTGGAAATGGTGGCCAAAATGGTGAAAACTAGTCAGATCTGAACATGTGATAGGTGTGAAAACACCCATCCTTTTACCACTTGTTTCTTGCTAAAACTAGACCAAAACGCGTATTTAATGTCATTTGTTTGGAATTATGCGTGGTTTGTGTGTTTGTTGTGTTTTCAGAGCCAACCGAATAAATATTGAAGAAAACATGGGATTGCACGGGTTTTATCGAAGAAAAAGACGAAAAGACGAAGTCTATAGTCCAAGAGATGCAAAAGATTTGAAGTCAATGGGCCTGTTTGAAGATTTATCGAAGAAAAGGACCGAAGATGGAAGATTTACAACTCAAGTCTATTAAACGAAGAAATTAAAAGACGAGTTGAATTTATTCGTCGACAAATCCCGAATCAGAATCGAAAACGTCAACTTTACTGGAAAGACGAGAAGACGAAAAGAAAGGAAGAAAGCTCACTCACCAACCAACTACTCCTCCTATAAATAGAGAGCCCTTCCCACACATTAGACTAGTTTTTCATTTTCCAGTTTTTTTTTTCTTTGTTTCGTAGGTAACCAACACCATTAAGGTGTTGGTGATTTTTCATTTTTCTTGATTCACAAATCTTGTAAGTTTTAATCCTTCCTCTTGATTGTTTAAACATTAATCTTTCAATATAATCTTTCCTTTAATCTTGTTCATCTTTCTCTTTTTGATTCAAAGTCTTAAGTTCTTATTTGGTTGATCTTAATCTTTAAAAGTAAGTGGGTTTTATGTTTTTGTTTATTTGATTTGATGTTTATGATTAGTAGACGATTAGTGGTTAAATTGGTTTAAGTTTTGGTTAAAAACTTGGTTGATTTTGGTTAAATTCGTCCTTGTGTTATCTGCCTGTTCTTCGCATCTTCAAACTACCCAGATTCCGAATGAAACAAATTTATTCCGGATGAAGGGTTAGTTAAAATATTCCGGATGAAGGGTTAGTTAAAATATTCTGAACGAAAAATTTTCATAGTTATTCCGGATAAAGCATTCATTCCGAACCAGCAGTCTTCATTTAGTCATTCCGAATCAGCGTGTTCATCCGGAATAATCAATATTCCGGATGAGTAGTAATATTCCGAATCAAGTTTTTTTTTAAATATCCCGAATCAGTTTTTTGTTCCGAATGAAAGTTCTGGTCAAAGTTATTCCGAGTCAAGTTTTATTCCGAGTAAACCAAATTATTCCGAATCAAGCTTTTTAGTATTTTATTCCGGATCAGTCATTATTCCGAATCAAGCCTTTTTAAGCAAATGTTCCGAATGAGCAATTATTCCGCATGAACCATATTATTTCGAGTCAAGCTTATTCCGAATCAAATCTTTATTCCGCATGAACCATATATTCGGAATGAGCTAATTATTCCGGATCAATAGAATTATTCCGAGTCAGTTGTTTTGCAAGTAAGGGTATTTTACTGTTTACTGTTTAATTTTAATTCGATTTCAGTCTTATTTTATTAACTTCTTTTAGTTTAATTTTATATCTTTGTAGAATAGAAAACCAAACCCCTTTTTAGTAACCAAGAACAACTATTCCACTTTGAACCGTGATCGATTCGAGAAGATACCGAGAACTTAATCGAACCTAGCAAAATCTTTGTATCAAATGGCGCCGTTGCTGGCTCTTTTCGTAAGGATTAACGGTTTTTTGTGTGAAAATTGGATTTTGGGATCCGTTCACCGTGAACGTTACTTTTTCATTAAAAATTTTCAACAATCCTAAAAAAATATAAAATTTTCAAAAATACAAAAAAAATAAAAAACATAAAAAAACCAAAAATATTTCTGCTTTGTTAGTTCTTTTGCAGGTGCATGCGTACACGATCAACGTCTTATCCCGAGCCCGAGACTCTCGATAACTTAGACATGGCCGATTTACACAACAACAATAATAATCCACCTCAAAACAACATGAATAATAACAACAATGAACCTCTACCGGACAATCGTCCTATGATCGAACTTTTGCAAGCACATGTAGAGGGCAACAACGATCCTATTGTCATACCCACGATTGCAGCCAACAACTTTGAGCTCAAATCCGGCTTTATTCAAATGGTCTCTGCTCAACCATTCTTGGGGCGTACTATTGATGATCCTCATGACCACATCAAAAGGTTCCTTCAACTCACGAATACGGTCAAATTCAATGATGTTCCACAAGAGGTAATCCGCTTAAAACTTTTTCCTTTCTCCTTAGAGGGACAAGCCCGGCATTGGCTTGCAAAGGAACCGCCACAAAGTATTCTTACGTGGACGGACTTGGAGACCAAATTCATAAACTACTTTTTCCCACCTTCTCGTACTACCGCTTTGCGGAATGAAATTATTAGTTTTGAACAAAAGTACGATGAGACTTTTAGTGAATCTTGGGACCGTTTTAAAGACCTTTTAAGAAAGTGCCAACAACATGGTTTTAGCAAAGTGCACCAAAATAATACTTTTTATAATGGTTTAAGCATGAATGACCAAGATTCACTAAATAGTGCCTCGAGGGGGGTAATATTTTGGTTAAGAGTTCTAATGCCGATTGGGATATTATTGAGAATAAGTCTCGTGTGCAAACCAAGAGTGTTCGGACCAATGCCGCTAGTGCTAGTACTAGTGACAACGACAAGAGAATTGACAAACTTACTTCGCTTATTGAATCGCTTGTTGTCCACACCGCTAACAATACCAAAAGCATCAACGCTCAAAACGCTCAAGTCAATGCTATAAGCCAACCATGTGAAATATGCGGGGGTCCTCACTCTTACACTACTTGTACCTGCACCCAAGACTATCTTTGTGAGAATGTTAACGCAGCATACAGTAATTACTCCACGGGAGGCTATCAAGCACGTCCTCAAGGTGACCGCAACTTGCTCAGCTATCGCTCAAATAACTTTCTTTCCCCGCCCGGTTTTCCTCCAACCAATCAAAACCAACAACAAAACCTTAACCGAACCAATCAAAACCAACCTCTAGCACCATACCAACCACCTCAAAGACAACCATATCCACCTCAAAATCCTACTCAAGTTTACCAACCCGCTCCTTACCAACCACCTGCTTATCAAGCACCTCCTCCTACCCAACCCACCGTTTTCAACCACGAGGTCGAAACGTACATGCGGACGAATGATGTGTTGGTGAAGAATCTGCAGACCCAGATTATTAATTTGAAAGGCGATATGGTGAAACAAGGGAATGATCTTAGAGCCGATATGCGAAACTATTTGAGTAGTCAAACGAATGACCTACGGGACATGATGGCTGGTTTCTTCCAAGGTAATCAACCCTCTTCTTCGGGTACTCTTCCGAGTAACACCGTTGCTAATCCAAGAGGGGAGATGAAAGCAATCACCACTCGCAGTGGCAAAGGTACCAAGGAACCCGAGATTCCTATACCTACACCGGTGATTGTGACAAAGGAAAACGAGTCACCTACTCCTATTCCTCAACCTTCTACTTCCCCAATTCCTCCACCTCTTATTTCTACCCCTCCACCACCCAAGGATGTGAGTGATCCTACTATTCCAAAGCCTTCCTCTTCTTCTGATATACCATATCCCTCAAGGTTGAGGAAAGAGAAGCTCAAAAGCAAGGACGATATTCAAGTTTCAAACTTTCTGAAAATGTTTAAACAATTGAATTTCAACATCTCCTTTGCTGAGGCTCTCGCTCACATGCCTAAATATGCGAAGATGTTTAAAGATCTTCTTAGTGACAAGGAAAGGCTTCTTGATATTGCTAATACCCAACTTAACGAGAATTGCTCTGCAGTTCTCTTAAGGAAATTGCCAACCAAACTTGGTGATCCGGGTCGCTTCTTAATCCCTTGCAACTTCCCGGGAGTAGAGAATTGCATGGCCCTAGCCGATCTAGGTGCTAGTATTAACTTAATGCCTCTAAGCGTTTGGAAGCAATTATCTCTGCCTGAGCTAGTACCCACCAAAATGACTTTGGAATTAGCTAACCGTACGGTTGCTTATCCGGTGGGGATAGCCGAAGACATTTTCGTTGGCGTTGACAAATTCACCTTCCCGGCGGATTTTGTTGTCGTTGACTACGAGATGGATCCTCGTGTTCCATTAATCATTGGACGTCCATTCTTGAGGACCGGTCGCACTCTCATCGATGTAGAAGCGGGTGAGCTTATCATGAGAGTTGGTGACGATCAAATTGTCTTCAACATGGGTAAGATTTCTAAACAGCCTTATTCATACGAGAGTGTTAATTGTATCGACGTTCTTGATGAGGCTTGTGAAGAACACTTTAAAGATGCTTGTAAAAGTAGTCTTACCTCTCTTCCCAATGTTGAGACCGTTGCCTCTATTACTCCATCACTAACTCCATTTTGAGAAAGTGATTTCCTTTTGACAGAATTTGAAGCTACTTTGGGAGATGTGGACTTGCAATATGACGATTCTCCCACCGATTGGGATGAAGACATTCATACCATTGGGAAACTTCTCAATGAGGACCATATTTCTCCACCATCTCCCAAGGACATTGCTATCGATGAACCGAATTTGAATACGCCTTCCATCGAAAATCCTTCGGATTTAGAGCTTAAGGAATTATCGTCCCATCTCGAGTACGTGTTCCTTGAAGACAAGAAGAAGTCACCCGTCATCATCGCTAAGGACTTGAAAGAAGAAGAAAAATCTCGCCTTATCGCCGTGCTTAAAGATCATAAGAAGGCAATTTCTTAGAAAATTTCCGATATCCGCGGAATTGATCCAAACTTTTGTACTCACAAAGTTTTCATGGAAGATGACTTTAAACCCGCAATCCAAAGCCAACGAAGGGTTAATCCTCGAATTCACGACATCATCAAACAAGAGGTTATCAAACTTCTTGATGCCGGCATGATTTACCCTATTTCGGATTCGCCATGGGTAAGTCCCGTCCATTGTGTGCCAAAGAAAGGTGGAATAACCGTTGTTCCCAATGAACACAACGAGTTGATTCCTACTCGTCTCGTTACTGGGTAGAGAGTTTGTATCGACTAACGTAAACTCAATGATGCCACGCGAAAAGATCATTTTCCTCTTCCTTTCATGGATCAAATGCTCGAGCGTCTAGTGGGTAATGATTTCTACTGCTTCTTAGACGGTTTCTCCGGGTATTTTCAAATTCCCATCGATCCAAAAGACCAAGAGAAAACCACATTCACTTGTCCCTACGGAACATTTGCTTACAAACGCATGCCTTTCGGTTTATGCAATGCTCCTGGGACGTTCCAAAGGTGTATGATGGCTATCTTCCATGACATGGTTGAAGAAACTATGGAAGTATTCATGGATGATTTCTCGGTTTATGGCGATTCTTTCTCTGCCTGCCTTGCCAATTTAGAACGTATGCTTAAGCGATGTGAAGACACTCGCCTTGTTCTTAATTGGTAAAAATGCCATCTCATGGTAAAAGAGGGCATCGTGCTAGGACACAAAATCTCCATATCCGGTCTTGAAGTGGACCGTGCTAAAGTCGATGTTATTGCAAAATTGCCTCCACCTTCAACAGTGAAGGGTGTGAGAAGTTTTCTTTGTCATGCGGGCTTCTACAGTCGATCTATCAAAGACTTTTCTAAAATTGCTCGCCCGATGACCCACCTCTTGGAAAAAGATACTCCTTTTATATTTTCCAAAGAGTGTATTGAAGCCTTCAACCTTCTTAAGGATAAGCTAACTAAGGCACCGGTCTTGGTTACCCCTAATTGGGAGCTACCTTTCGAATTGATGTGCGATGCTAGTGACTTTGCTATTGGAGAGGTTTTGGGCCAAAGAGTGAACAAACACTTCCAACCAATCCATTATGCTAGCAAGACAATGACAGGGGCTCAATTGCATTACACAACAACTGAAAAAGAGCTTTTAGCTGTTGTCTATGCTTTTGAAAAATTTTGCCCCTATCTTGTCCTTTCCACTACCATCGTGTACACGGACCATTCCGTGTTGAAGTACTTGTTAACTAAACAAGATTACAAACCAAGACTTCTTCGCTGGGTTTTGCTACTTCAAGAATTTAAAATCGAGATTCGTGATAAGAAGGGAGCTGAAAACCTAGTCGCGGATCATCTCAGTAGACTTGAGGATCCTTATCAAGGGGATCATCTGAACAAAGAGATCAATGACTCTTTTCCCTTTGAGACCTTAATGTCTATCAAATCGAATTTTGATGAAACCCCGTGGTTTACGGACATTGCAAACTATTTGGCGGGTGTAATTCTCATTGACGGGTTAACATCCCAACAGAAAAAAAAGTTCTTTAAAGATATTAAGACTTACTTTTGGGATGACCCGTATCTCTTCAAACAATGCGCTGATTTGATTATTTGCCGATGTGTTGATGGACCGGAATCTTTTGACATTCTCGAAGCCTGCCACAAAGGACCCACCGGTGGTCACGTTGGTCCCAACTTCACTGCAAAGAAAGTGTTTGACTCGGAATTTTATTGGCCCTCCATTTATCGTGACGCTCATGAAATGGTGAAAAATTGTGATTCTTGCCAACGACAAGGCAAGATCACACATAAAGATGAGATGCCTCAAAATTTCATACAAGAATGTGAAATCTTTGATGTATGGGGCATCGACTTTATGGGGCCATTCCCTTCATCTAAAGGAAACAAATACATCCTTGTTGCCGTTGACTACGTTTCTAAATGGGTTGAAGCCAAAGCTTTACCCACTAACGACGCAAGGGTGGTTTGTAACTTTTTGAAGTCGCTATTCGCTAGATTCGGTGTGCCTCGTGCCATTATTAGTGATCGCGGGACTCATTTTTGTAATGATCAATTCGCAAGAGTCATGGCTAAGTATGGTGTAAATCATCGTCTTTCCACCTTATACCACCCACAAACTAATGGCCAGGCTGAAATCTCTAACCGAGGGTTAAATCAAATTCTTGAACGAACCGTGGGAGAGCATCGTGCCTCATGGGTCGATAAACTTGATGATGCTCTGTGGGCTTTCCGTACCGCTTACAAGACTCCGATTGGTTGTACACCATATCGTCTCATGTACGGGAAAGCATGCCACCTCCCCATTGAGTTGGAGCACAAGGCTTACTGGGCCTTGAAGTGGGCTAACTTCGACATCAACAAAGCCGGTGACCTACGCAAAATCCAACTCAATGAGCTTTATGAACTCCAGAATGAGGCTTATGAAAATACTTTCATCTATAAGGAAAAGACAAAGTTCATTCATGATTCCAAGATTAAAAACCGAGAGTTCCAAGTTGGAGACAAAGTTTTACTCTTCAACTCTCGGTTGAAAATCTTTTCGGGCAAGCTGAAATCTCGTTGGTCCGGCCCATTCACCATTGCCCAAATTTTTCCATATGGTACTCTCGAGCTCGCTCAACCTAATGGACCTAATTTTAAGGTGAATGGCCAACGAGTGAAGTTGTACTTTGGAGAGGACATCTCTCATGATATGATTCCATCCCTCTCCACCTTTCCTTTGAATTAGTTCGGGACCGAGTCAGGCTCGTGACTCGGTTATAAAAAACAAGCGCTCCTCGGGAGGCAACCCGAGTATCTAGCCTTTTCCGTTTTACCTCCTAAGTGTAGGGGGACCTATATAGGTTGTTTGTGTTTGTGTGGTGATGTGATTACAGGGATGAATGCACTTTTGGAACCTTTGAAGATCCGTGCTTCCGCGTTATCCGCAATCCGGTTCTATCTCTCAACTATCGTGATTCAATTTTCTTCATACTCACATTTGAAATTAATCACGTTAGTTGTCTCCTCCTTAACTTAATTAACCAACGTGCACAATGTCATAAGTCTAGGGGAGACTTTTCTCACATGCTTAAACATTGAGGACAATGTTTCTATTAAGTGTAGGGGAGACTTCTATCGAAGTTTTAAGTGGACTTTTTTATTAAAATGCCTTCATTTAACCGGAAAATCATCTTTTTCAGCATTTTTCAAATTTTTAATTAACTTTGGCCATATAGTCGTAATTTTTAAAATTTTTATCGTTGCTTTCATATGTATATATCCGCCAATAAAGTAAAAAACATTAATAAAGTGGTGTAGCTATTTTAGAAGTCTTTGACATATTAGGCCCGTTGCGATTATTTTAACTCAACCCGAATAGACTTATCCAAGTTTATTCTAGCAAGTATCCTTAACCATGTAGACCTTAATTGGTTTATTAGGCTAAGCATCCAAGAGTCTCATTACTTTAGATTTTAAATTGTGGAGAACGAGAAATGATAGAGTCAATTATAAGTCGGTATTCTTGCACAAGCGCACTTGGTGTGATTATAGGCGTATTCTCCCATCGCTTGCTAATAATTTATCTGCAATAAGTAAGGTCGTACGATTTTATTGAATAACTTAGCTTCTAGCCCAAGATCGTTTAAAAGTTGCTCGGTAATGATAAGAGTTCGAAAAGGCCCTAACAAGGCATGAGGATTCCATTTTATTGCTAAAGATCCAAGGTGATGTGAAAAGCATTATTCCCAAAATCAATATGAAGGATCAAGACTCGCGACGAAAAGCAATCAACTCCCATAAAGATCATGGAGAAGTCTATCCGAAAAGACCCTAACAAGGTATGAGGATAAATAGATCCAAGTCCGAAAAGGAGGCGGATCGTTGTATCTCAAAATCCCAATTAACGATTAAAGAAATAATGATGAAGCCGTGGTCAACAAAGTTGGAGTCTCCCTCAAAAGTCTCCAAGTGAAGAAACTCTATTAACGAAGAGAATACCATTATCTCAAGAACGTCTCTCAAGATATGAAGTATGAAGTACATGCCAAATATCAGCCCGAGAAAGGTCTCAAATCGTGAAGCGAGTTATGCCAAGATATGAACTTTTTGAGGTCCCGAGAAGCAGTTTTAAGAGATTTTGTCCTTTAGCTAACTATTAATCAAATCGTCCTACTTTGCTTTCAGCCTAAATAAACTATCGCAATAAGTCCAAAAATGCATCTTCGTGATCATTCTAAGACAACAATAAAATATAAGAGATACACCTAGGAATAAGGGAGTTTAAGCATATAATTAAGCCATGTGTGTAAGTGTTTGTTTTGCTAACTTATAATAACAATGATCTCGTTTTTAAGCTTAGTTTGGGGAACGTGAAACTTGGGGTGATAAATCTTCGCAGAACCGAAGCCCTAATGTAAGTCTTAGATCTCTTTGCGAATTATTTCCATGTAGCTATTTTCAAGTGAAATGGTTTTCTATCCCTTTTGTTTCCTTTAAAGCTTTATTTCTTCATAGTAGTTAAAATTTTTGTTTTAGTAGTATATTAATAAGGCCAAGGTTGATTGATTATAAGAAAAGTGTACATTTGCTTTATCACTAAGCATTGCATGAGGGCATGTCAATGGTTAAGTGTAGGGGATTTGATAGGTGTAAAAACACCCATCCTTTTACCACTTATTTCTTGCTAAAACGAGACCAAAACGCGTATTTAATGTCATTTGTTTGGAATTATGCGTGGTTTGTGTGTTTGTTGTGTTTTCAGAGCCAACCAGATAAATATTGAAGAAAACATGGGATTGCACGGGTTTTATCGAAGAAAAAGACGAAAAGACGAAGTCTATAGTCCAAGAGATGCAAAAGATTTGAAGTCAATGGGCCTGTTTGAAGATTTATCGAAGAAAAGGACCAAAGATGGAATATTTACATATGTCGAAGAACTCAGGTCTATTAAACGAAGAAATTAAAAGACGAGTTGAATTTATTCGTCGACAAATCCTGAATCATAATCGAAACCGTCAACTTTACTGAAAAGACGAGAAGACGAAAAGAAAGGAAGAAACCCCACTCACCAACCAACTACACCTCCTATAAATAGAGATCCCTTCCCACACATTAGACTAGTTTTTCATTTTCCAGTTTTTACTTTCTTTGTTTCGTAGGTAACCAACACCATTAAGGTGTTGGTGATTTTTCATTTTTGTTGATTCACAAATCTTGTAAGTTTTAATCCTTCCTCTTGATTGTTTAAACATTAATCTTTCAATATAATCTTTCCTTTAATCTTGTCCATCTTTCTCTTTTTGATTCAAAGTCTTAAGTTCTTATTTGGTTGATTTTAATCTTTAAAAGTAAGTGGGTTTTATGTTTTTGTTGATTTGATTTGATGTTTATGATTAGTAGATGATTAGTGGTTAAATTGGTTTAAGTTTTGGTTAAAAACATGGTTGATTTTGGTTAAATTCGTCCTTGTGTTATCTCCCTGTTCTTCGCATCTTCAAACTACCCAGATTCCGAATGAAACAAATTTATTCCGGATGAAGGGTTAGTTAAAATATTCCGGATGAAGGGTTAGTTAAAATATTCTGAACGAAAGATTTTCATAAGTTATTTCGGATAAAGCATTCATTCCGAACCAGCAGTCTTCATTCAGTCATTCCGAATCAGCGTGTTCATCCGGAATAATCAATATTCCGGATGAGTAGTAATATTCCGAATCAAAATTTTTTTTTAAAATATCCCGAATCAGTTTTTTGTTCCGAATGAAAGTTCTGGTCAAAGTTATTCCGAGTCAAGTTTTATTCCGAGTAAACCAAATTATTCCGAATCAAGCTTTTTAGTATTTTATTCCGGATCAGTCATTATTCCGAATCAAGCCTTTTTAACCAAATGTTCCGAATGAGCAATTGTTCCGCATGAACCATATTATTTCGAGTCAAGCTTATTCTGAATCAAATCTTTATTCCGCATGAACCATATATTCCGAATGAGCTAAATATTCCGGATCAATAGAATTATTCCGAATCAGTTGTTTTGCAAGTAAGGGTATTTTACTGTTTACTGTTTAATTTGAATTCGATTTCAATCTTATTTTATTAACTGCTTTTAGTTTAATTTTATATCTTTGTAAAATAGAAAACCAAACCCCTTTTTAGTAACCAAGAACAACTATTCCACTTTGAACCGTGATCGATTCGAGAAGATACCGAGAACTTAATCGAATCTAGCAAAATCTTTGTATCAACATACTGTTTTGATGGACTGTTTTCTCGTAAAACTTGTATAATGACCTAAAAATATGTAAAACTAAATGTTGTAGATAAAATCATGAAAAAGTATAATCAATTGAATGGTTTACCAATTCTCCACGGTTAGGAAATGGTGGCCAAAATAGTAAAAACTAGTTAGATCTGAACATACTGTATTGACAGACTGTTTTCTCATATAAGAACTCAGAAACATTGAAAAAGGTAGTATTGTAGGTTGTAGATAAAATCATGAACAAGTAGAATCAATCGGATGGTTTACCAATTCTTTACGGTTTGGAAATGATGGCCAAAATGGTGAAAACGAGTTTGGTTGCCAAAAAACAGCCAACTCTTCTAAGTGATAAAATTTGTACATTAGCTATGGTAAGTATTAATTTGGGGTAATTAGACTTATAATCAATAAAGTACATAAGTTAATAATGGTTTTGGTAAAAAGAACACACTTAGATGATTTAGGGTTCAAAATATATGATCAAATTAGCGGGACATGTCACGAGAATTGTAATAAACGGACTATACCTCATTAACGTAAAAAGTGACGTTTCTCATACAAAACGACGTGGTAGGACCCACTTGTCGGGAATTTTAGACTTAGTTATATGCTGATAATTATGGAACCCGAGACCCAACTGATGGTTGAGTTTTTACACACCTTTGCTTTAGAAAAACAAAAGTGAAATTAGGGTAAGTACACAAGTGATTTAGGAAAACCACGAGTTATGACCCAAAGTGGGGATCATTCTCAAGGAGGCTTGGTGTGTGTGTTAAGAGATGATTAATGATGTGATTATGATTATGAGAAAAGAAAATAGAAATGAGGTTAGAAGAGAATGACAGTTACGATGACGAATTACACTAAGACGATTAGTCGTACACGTAAAACCGTAAAAAAGTGCCAAAGTTAAAAATTTACCCTAAAAATTCCTAGAAAATTGAAATAAATCCTAAATAATGTAATTAGAGTTTATAAAAAATCAAAAATCACTCAAACCTTTTATTTAATTAAATAATAATTTTTTAATGCTAATTAAAGCCCAAAAAATCAATTTAATTAACAAAAAGCCTAGAATGAGATTTTTTCAATTGTAAACCTCTAAAATGACCTAACTTAATTTAAAACTATTTTTGAAAATTTTTAAATTAATTAAAACTATTTAAAAACAACTAAAAACTCTTTAAACTTAAAATAATTATAAAAATTAATCTAAGGACAATAAAAATATTCTAAAAATTGTAAATTTCCTAACTTAATGTATTTAACCTTAGAAAAATATAAAAACTTGAAAAATCTAAATTTTAATTTTTAATGATAAAATAATAATAAAATAATATTAAAAATCCAAAATTTATAAAAATTCTAAAAACTTGCAAACTAGCTTAATTTAACCTAATAAACTCAGAAATGAAATTAAAATTATAAAATAACCCTAATGGGCCCTTAAATGGGCCAAAGTCCAAAACAGACCCTTATTGGGCCAAAATAAGCCCAATAAGAAAAATGTTTATAAAATTGGCCCAAAAGCTCCTATCTGACTCAAAATTTGATTCTGAACACAATTTTTCAAGGCCCAAAAGCTGAAAATGTGATTTAATCTTGCTTATTTCAGACAGCTTATTCTTAATGGGCTTTTTGGCCTATTAAGCTATAAGCTGATGCCATAAGCTCAAATTAGACACACAAACTTCTTTTGAGTTACTTAAGACTTCTTTAAAAAGAAATTTTAGATAAGCACAAGGAATAAGCCTGAAAAAGCAAAAAGCTATCTTCACAAAACGACAAAATAGTCGTTTTCGAGTTCTAGGCCACCCCAAGAGCTGATTCAAGTTTCAAAAGCTTTTAAATGACTTAACTAAGCTTAATCAACAAAAAGTTTTCAAATAAGTTCACTCAATAAGATGGAATAAGCAAATATTCACTTAATTAAAAGTCAACTTTAAGAGTTTTCTAGCAAAAAGTCAAAGTCAATGTCTGATAAGCTCCATTCAAACAAATGGGTCAAATGAGGAAGATTGATCACAAAAAATAAGTTGTTGCTGGTCTAAATAAGCCAATATGGCTTATTAATAAGCTAACTGAAAATTAACACTAGCAAGGGCTAGTTTTGGTGTCTGAGCAGTGGAAACTTTTTCCACTGCTTGACTTGTTTGACTATTTGTCTTTAGTGACTTTTTTTATGGATTCAAGTTACACAAGGGAACCCAAATGATCAATGGATCATAAGGAGTCAATAGCAATCCCATTAACACTATCACAATCAGCCAATTAGTACAGTTAAATCAAAACATCACCAGATCTAGCCCAGACATGAACAAATAAGCAGTTAAGCACTTATAAGCTGTTTTAGCAAATTTTAGCAAACCAAATTGCACCAAAAGCATACACAAGCTATAATAAACTTAAATGAACAAGTTTAAACAGGTTTCATGAAATGACTCAAAGTCTAAGTCAAGATTTAAGCACAATAAGTATACTGATGAACACTAACACAAGCAGATTTTTACTTTGCTGATGTACTTGACCAACAAGCCAAATTCAAACACACAAATCTATCACATATGTTGTATTAACAAAGATTTAACAACTTTTAACCCTAAGCATGCATATATTCTAGATATTACCAAAATCTTAGGTAAAAAACAGTCAAAATCAATGAGATATAGCACAATGTTTGATTCAAGGTTTTAAACCCAATAACTTGCAGCAAATAGCACTCAACCAAGTAGATAACAGATACAAAGCACAAACACAAACTTTCAACAACACAATATCAACTTATTATCTTAAACAGACTAACCCAAACACCCCTTTAAAATTTCAAATCTAAATTTTCAAATCAAAAGTGTATTCCAAGGTTACCAAAGCCCAATCAAACACATTAACAAGTATAATATGCAGTATTGAACAAGATTATACCATAAAATCAGCAAGAACACAAGCAACACACAAATTCACCAAAAATCCAAATATTTATCAGATTTTGAGTAGAATGGTGTGTACCTCATGGATGTACATCCACACCCACGAATTTTGAGCTTATGTGCTAGCAAGAACAAGCACAAGCTTCCACAATAAGGCCTGCTAAGATTCAACAAGGTTAAGAGATAGAAAATCAAAATCAGAAAAATAAAAATCCTTGATTAATGCAACCTTAGTTCCCCACACTTGATTATCCCGAAGTTATAAGCTTCACAACACCTTGATAACACAATATTAGGATGCTATGATCAGCTTTATAGCCCAATAATTCCAACGTTTGAACAAGACTTAGCAAAATATCAAGAAAAGTGGAGAATGTGCAAACTTTTGCATACTCCTTTGAAAACAAGTTTTAGGATTCAAGAACAGTTAACATCAAACAATAATAAATAGATAATAAGGTTGGCACTTGATTTTTCTTCACCAAATTCAAACACATTTCATTAACTGAATATATGATTTATAGATTTGTGAACAATGGAAAATTCAAGAGCAAGGATAAATGTAAATGGTCCTATGCCTTATATAGGCTACAAACTACTTGCTAAGAAGCTAAAAACGTGAACCCTAATGCAGTAGAAGTCCCAAAATTCCCCTTGTCTTGTTTGAGTAACTTGGCATCATGTGAATAGAATTGGTTGTTTGTGTGAGGTGTCAAGGCTGCACATGTGATCAAAGGCTTAGAAGAAAGCTTAGGATTGAAGCTAAATCTTGGAAGTTGGATTCACTGGCCATTTTGGAATTTTCTCCAAAGGTGGTATGCAGGGTTTATCATGTGAGCTGGTTGAGTGACGTGACCAAGGGTTTAAGGTGGGGTTGTGTTTAGTCTCACCTTAATCATAAATCTGGAATTAATTAAGGGATAATATCAAGTAATTAGCAAAAGCCCAAATCTGCTTATGAACATGAAGAACACTGGTTTGATCTTTATTTGTGTTTAAATGGGATGTTTAGCGCGTAATTAACTAATAAATAATTAAATAGTTACGGCTCTGTGAGTGGAATGGTGATGTGGAGCCAGGGAGAGCTGTGATTGGTGGAAAGGTGTTAGTGGGACACGTGTCCTCCCATGGTTGGTCTATGTAACTTATGTTATCTGCCAGGTTTAGTCCCCATTCTTTATTTTGTCTTTCACTTCCAAATAAAACAGCCCAAACTTCATTTCCTTTGTTATTGAAGTTTTACTTTTCACACGTTTGCCCCAAATACTTTTCCAAAGTATTTTCAGGGGTATTTCTTGCCAATTCTTGATTCTTGAAGGACTGTTTTGGCATTTTCTTCATAGATAATGGTCTTGACTTGTTTTTTTTACTTCTTGGAGGACTGAAATTGCCAAGTCATGATTAATGAGGGACCATTTTTGCCATTTCCTAAAAGTCAAGGGTACTTTTGGTAATTTTGACATTTTTAAAGGACCAAACTTGTAATTTCTTGTAACTTGAAGTCCTTCATGGTATGTTTGACTTTGAGGAGGATTAATATTGACAATTTAGTTTTGTTGAGGGACTAAAATTGCCAATTCTTCAAAATCAAGGGCCCTTTTTGTAATATTGACAAACTTTAGGGACCAATCTTGTAATTATAAGGATACAAGGGTATAAAGTGTCAATTCTTCAATATTGGAGGACCCTTCTTCATAAATCTTCAAATCATCAAGGGTTTTCTTTGGAAAATTCTTCATTAGGGCTTGATTCAATGTGCGGCTTCGTTTCCCGTGTTCGTTTTTGTATGATTCTTGTGATCTTTTGTCATTTTCTCAATATCCGTACATAAAATACACAAGCAACAAACACAAGCATATATTTGGCCATTTTCATGATATTATGCATTTAAAGCCCTTTTTGGACGATGAGACTATGTATAAAGGCAGTCTCATCACTCCCCCATACTAAACCATTGTCGTGCCCTCACACAAAGCTAGAATAAAGTATCTTAGCACCTCCAAAATACATTTCTATTCACTTTATTGAATGATAAACTAGCTACACTACTACTATTACTACTACGTGCGTGTTAGACATAATGTATGATTTTCCTCGCAAAATGGGACGTTTAGGTTCATAGAATAAGAACACGTGAATGCTTCGTTAGAAATAATTTCATCGTCCCCAATTTTCACCCCAATTCTATGCCAAGCGTGCAACGAGATCATTGTCATTATAAGTTAGTAATGCTAACACAACTCATATGTCTTAATCACGTACTTATCCTCCCAATTTCCTAAGTTGTATCTCTTATATTTTAGTTTGTCTTGAATGTTTCACGGGGATACATTGTTTGACTTATGCAATAATAGAGATTTCGGTCTAAAAATAGAGTCCTAACGGTGTAACCAAGACCATCAAATCAATAACCCCTCCTAATAGACAACGATGTCAAAAATTAAGTTAATAAGAAGGATCGATAAACACGGTTTTATAACGGTTTTGAACATGAGACTTATTACCAAGACTTTTATACGCCCCCTAACAGAAGGGCCTTATTATCGTAGTTTTACCTCCATCTGTTATTTAACTTCGCCATGAAGCTTTTATTATGACTTCGGTCTTGCCTTGTCTTTTATTACCCACCTCATCGGTGGTTTTATTAGCCAAAGACGTATATCCTCACGCTAAGGAGAATTTTGGATATTTAAAGCTTCAAAGATTAAGGCTTGATTCACTTACAATTTTGCATAGATTTTTAGGCCTTGTGAGCTTCAAATTTTTTTCTTGATTTAGGTGAGCACTTGAAATCTTATATTGGGTGAAGCTTTCAATTATTCGGGTGCTTATACTTCAAAACCGTGACGCTGGCGATACCTTAATGTTTTCCCAATTTAATTACATGGAAGCTACTAGAAAAGACTAGAACCAAACAATCAAGACTAAACTGCTAAGTCAATATTTATTAAGCAAAAAATATTTACAAGCGAAGGGAGAATAAGAACACAACGAGAACACATGAGTTTTTAAAAGAATACGAGTACTCTACTTTAGCATAGTAACTTATAATTAACTCTATCATTTTTCGTCCTCATTTAAGAGACTTAGCCTAATGTGAAGTTAAGGAATCAAAGCTAAGTGCTCAACACACACCGTCGAGTCAAAAATTACTCTTATTCTCGCCATCGGAAAACCTACATTCGTGTCTTCGAACACTTATAAAACATGAGAAAAGTTTAAAATTTTGGCCATTTTTAGCCTTATTTTGCATTCAAATGATAAACAAAAAGATAAACTTTGGAAGGCGTGAAGTTTTGGCAAGGAAAGTATCTATTCAACCCCCCCCCATACTAAAGTTAAACATTGTCCTCAATGTTTCAAGTCTAGGGGTGCAAACACCCCCATACTAGAGACGTAGTCGAATGCCTAATCTAGCACGGAACGTGTGTAACCATTAAATTTAAAGCCGTTTATGAAGTGTGCTATAAACCTAAGGTTAGAACATCAAAGGATATATCATGGATATTGAGAAAGTCTTCAAATCAAACGATCGAGTGCTCCCATAAAACGAACACGAGAGGCTCCAATCGGGAAGATAATGATCATCTAAAAACCACAATTCACAAACAACCATGGAAGAAAGGTTGGAAGGGCACAAATCCCCACACGTTACTACATTAGAAAGCGATAATATGTACATAGGATAAGCATGGGACTCCCCACGAGGCACCTCGTTTTTGATTACCGAGTCATGAGCTCGACTCGATCCCCTCAATACTAATTATCATTGGGGAAAGTGATTTGGTCGAGGTAGTTCAAGGATGGAACTTCCCCGCCAAAGTAGTGCTTCAACCTATGTCCATTCACCTTGAAATTGGGGCCATCATTTTGAGCTACCTCGATGGTCCCATATGGAAAAACTTGAGTCACGGTGAATGGACTGGACCAACGGGATTTCAACTTACCGGAAAAGATTTTCAAACGAGAATTAAAAAGCAAAACTTGATCCCCAATGTTAAAAACCCGGTTTTTAATTTTTGAATCATGCAACTTTTTAGTCTTTTCTTTATAAATCAATGAATTTTCATAAGCAATATCCCTTAATTCATCCAATTCATTTAATTGCATTTTCTGGTGTTTTCCCGCGGTCTCCATGTCATCATTACAATGCTTTATGGCCCAATAAGCCTTGTGTTCCAATTCAATTGGCAAATGACAATTTTTCCCATACACAAGCTTATAAGGAGTGCTTCCAATGGGCGTCTTATGAGCGGTTCTAAAGGCCAATAAAGCATCGTCCAACTTATCCAACCAAGATTATCGGTTTTCCCCAATCGATCTCTCCAAGATCCTCTTCAACGCTCGGTTTGAAACCTCAACTTGCCCACTCGTTTCTGGGTGATAAGCCGTAGAAAGCCGATGTGTAACCCCATATTTCCTTAGGACACTTTCGAGTTGGTCGTTACAAAAATAGGTTCCACGATCGCTTATGATCGCACGAGGGGTTCCAAACCGAGAAAACAAGCTTTTCAAAAACTTGACTACCACACGAGCATCATTGGCGGGCAAAGCCTTAGCTTCCACCCACTTAGATAGGTAGTCAACCGCGACAAGGATGTACTTATTACCACGAGATGATGGGAACGACCCCATAAAGTCAATGCCCCAAACGTCAAAGATCTCACACACCAGGATGATATTTTGTGGCATTTCATCTTTTTGTGAGGCTTTTCCTTGTCGTTGGCATGAGTCGCACGACTTCACAAGCTCATGTGCGTCTCAGTAAATAGTAGGACAAAAGAAACCGACATCAAAGACCTTCTTAGCCGTGAGATTAGCACCGTGGTGACCACCCGTAGGTCCCTCGTGACAACCTCTAAGGATGTTAGAAGCTTCGGTACCAAAGACACAACGTCGAATAATTTGATCCGCACAAGTTCGAAAAAAGTAAGGGTCGTTCCAAAAATAGAACTTGACGTAACAAAAGAATTTTCGCTTTTCTTGAGTCGTCATACCCTTGATGATGAAGTTGCCCACATGGTAATTTGCGATGTCCGCAAACCATGAGGTGGAAGAATCAAACTTAGAATTCACTACACCTAGTGTCTCGAGCGGAAATGTTTCGGTGATTTCCTTGGGCTCGTAAACGCTTTGGTGAGGATCTTCCAAACGAGAAAGATGATCGACCGCTAGATTCTCGGCTCCTTTTTTGTCAACAATTTTGTGGTCAAATTCTTGAAGGAGGAGAATCCAATGAAGTAATCTCGGCTTTGCATCTTGTTTAGCCATAAGATACTTGATAGCCGAATTGTAAAACCCGCATGTTTTAACCATGAATAGTACCCTTGAGATCGTACGTATATGGTTAGAACTTTCCTTTTATAATATGTTTACGTTTCACGTATAAGAATTTCGAGTATTACATACGTGTTAGAACACGATAAGTATTTATTACATATGAACACACGATAATTATTCCAATAATAATTTTAATCACAAACATGAGATCATGAAATCATGAACGTAATCTAATCATGAGAAAATATTAATTACGTATATATATATATATATATATATATATATATATATATATATATATATATATATATATATATATATATATATATATATATATATATATATATATATATATATATATATATATATATATATATATATATATATATATATATATATATATATATATATATATATATATATATATATATATATATATATATATATATATATATATATATATATATATATATATATATATATATTTATCACGAGCACGAATAAATATATTAAGTCACGATCGATAACTAATTAAAACACGTAAAACACGAACACGAGAACACACTATAATATTTAGACTCGAGAAATGTACGGGTTACCCTTATGTGGGCCCCTACCCTCGAAATTAGGAAGAAAAGGGCCAAGCCCATTGTTTTTTTACTAAACAAGAAAAAGGAGGAAATCTTGTGTCATTTATCATAAAATCAAGAAATAACAAAAAAACCCTAATTCTCTTCGTCCTCTCCTTTCTGGCCACCACATTTAGGAACACCAAAGGGGTGTTCGGGTTGATTTTGATCTTGGATTTTGGGCAAGCATTCGTGTGTGTTCATCCTTGATTGATCCACGCATTCGGTATAACCTTTTTAACTCTTTTCTTTTATTTTTTGATTTATGAATCACATAAATTCTTAATGTTTTTAAAAACTAATTAAAAACGTTTATTAAAACATGTCTATGATTATGGGGTGAATCAAAACAAGGGTTTTTAGGGGTGTTTGTTCTAGCCGCCGCCTAAACCGAACCCCCAAGGGGTCTCGGCTTGGCTTATGAACCACCACCGAGACCTCATGATCTCGGTATAGTGGTGTGGGTCCCACGGCAGCAGAAAACAAGGGGTACCTCGACCTTGGTTCGGGGTATGGTGTTGATTACGGGTCCGGTTCATGGTTTCTAGTCACGATCCGGTTCATTGATTATGTTAAGGTTTATGATTTTAATAGTTATATGTTAAAAAATTTAAATTAATAAAACATGACATAATTATTTTAATTAACATGACTTAGGTTATAAATTTAATTATTAGATCATGAATTTTAACCTAAGTATTTATTTTTAATTATACTTTATAATTAATTAATTATTAAAAACCATGACTATATTTATTTAATCAACATGACATAGGTTATATTATTTGTAATTAATAATACATTTTTTAACCTATGTATTTTAACTTATTTAATTAAAAACATGATATATTTAATCAAATACTTTTAACCTATAGTCTAATTAATTTACATGTAATGATTAATAAACTATACCTTATATCAATATGACTTAGAAAATAATCAGAAAACAATTAAGCTTATATAATTAGCTTATTTAACCAGCTTATATCTATTTATGGAAACTTTCTATTTTTAGAAACTTATTTAATTAAGGCATCTAATCTATTTATGGAAACTTTCTATTTTTTGAAACTTATCTATTTTAAACAGTAATTCTATTTTTGGAAACTTTCTATTTTTGGAAACTTTCTATTTTTGGAAACTTTCTATTTTTGGTAACTTTCTATTTTTGAAAACTTTCTAATTTAGCAAACCTGCTATTTTTAGAAAGTTACTTATTATTAGACAATAAATATAATAATACATGAAATACAAGTAATACTTAACTAGAATAGACAGAATATAAGATAAACACAGTTTAAAGCTTAAAACAGTAAAACATGACATGAACGTATAAAATAAGCTAAGACATGACATAAAACCAGTTACGTATGTAGTAATCAGATACTTATACACGTATGTATTTATGTAGCATTAGTGATACTGAAGTAGGACTCTCTTCCGTTCGTCTTCTTCGTTCACTGGACATAAGGTACGGATTCCCGTCCTTTCAGTGTGGACATTCTTTCCTTATTAGGATTTCCCGTATGCAGCCAACTGTTTTCCCGTAGTATAAGTTTATATGTTTGATTTGCTTATGTTTAATTTAGAATACATATAGCCATATACATGCATGACCAGTTTCACCTAGTTATGGAGGTACCATAACCATAACACTAGAGGCACTGGTGTTATGACTTCCCCACGGTGGAGTGATTGCTCGTGGCGTCCCTTCAGCTTTTGGCCATATTATTATATTTATCATGTGGGGCGTATGGGTGCATCCTAGTTACATGTTTTCAGCAGATTACTCAGTGTGAATGTGGTGTGTGCCTTACATCCTTCACAAGGAGCTGATCCCTCCTACACAAAACCAATATATTAAATTAGAGGCAGCCCCTCTAATTTGCATGATGAGGTCACCCCTCCAAGTATTCATGCACGGTGGATTTTCATGACCTATATTGGCTAATGGTAAAATATGTTGAACAGTTTTCATAAGATAAACATAAGGCTTTTCAAACTATAAAACCAATTTTATGAACATGTTCCAGGTTTTCCAGGACTTATACATTTCCGCTGCTATTAGGTCTTTATTATGTTTTAGTCATTTATACTATGTCTATATCCGTGCACTGAGCGTGTTGCTCAGCCGTTACTTTCCTTTCCATGTCCCAAAACGGCAGGTACCCAAGGACGGACTCGAGCATTTTGGAGGACATGCTTAGGATGGAAGCTTCCATAGACTTCTTCTCCTTTTGATACATATATTTGTGCTTGTTTAAGTCTTCCATTATTTCTTTTACTTCATTATGTTTTGAGTTTATGTTTGGGAACCGATGTTTGATTCCGGTTTACCCTATGGTCATGTAATGTTTTAGACATTTATCCTTGTATGCTTTGATGACACGCCATAATTACGCGTAACGGTCCACTTATCAAAGTAAGGTGTTACAATTATGGTATCAGAGCCCAAGGCTTCGACCTGTAGGCTCTAAAACTCGACCTGTGACTAGTGGGTAGTCACCAGGAGCTTCCTAAGCCAACGTTTAATATTCTACGTGTTGATGCTTTCAGCGCATTGTTTCTTTAACCATGATGTTTTTAGCACCTTGAGGTTTTAACCTTGATGTTTTCATCGATATTGTTTTACTAATACGGATGGACAACCGTCATTCATATTTAGTTATGTGTCATTGTTTCATGCATAATGTTCCTCGTGAACTGTGGCTATATGGACTGAACCCCAGTAGTTCATAATTAGTCACATAAAGTTTTTTTTCTGATAAGTTTTGACAGAATAGATTCATTATTTATGTTTCATGTATCATTGTTGCAGGGATTATGACTAAGTAATGGTTGGTACAGGACTGGCCCTATCTAGTCGCATGTGCTTTTATCAAAACTTTTAACTTTGGGACCGACCCATAGGCGTCCCCTCGCCATGTCTTTTGTTTTGGGACCGACCCATAGGCGTCCCCTCGCACATATAAAGGTTTTTATAAACCTCATTACGCATTCATGCACTGTTTTTCATGCATAAAATTTTTCTCATGATTTATTGGCATAAATTTTTCATGTCCCCTCATAAGTTACTATGTTTTTATGTCAAGTATGTTTTCATACTGTCATGGCTAACTTTAGTTTCATGCTGATTATGTTATACACTCCTTCATGATAGATTGTTTCATGTATCTTCATGATAATTCCGTCTTCATGTTGATTAGGTCTTACGTCTCTTTTGTTATTTATGCTTTCATGTAAGACACTGTTGGATTTCATTGAATCTTGCTTTCATGATAGTCATGGTTGGTTTTCATTGATCATGTTGTTAGGAAAATCATCGTTGAATTTTGTGTAACCACACATTAACGTTTCTCGATACAACCAGAATGATGTCTATGCTAATACTGTCAGGTTATCATGATGGTTTTTCCTAACCGTCTAACCGATACACCTTCCTTAAATCATGACAAATGATCGACCCCATACCGATCATTTCATGTGCATTCCGTGTGCTCTCCATGTATCGTATTCCATGTGTATTTCACATACCTTAATCCATGTGTATTTCCCTTGAAATACTTCACGAGTATTCACTTGTCGATTCTAAATCATCTCAGGCGTATGTTCACTTGCTGATATTCTACAAGATTGCCGATGTCGCTCATAACTTGGAAAGGTTACTAAAGGTTGATGCTGCTGATGTTTGGAGACGCTACGAGATACGGATGCTGTTCACAACTTGGAGATCCTACAAGACGAAGACAAAGGCGTCAGAGTAAAGCAATTGGACGAGAAGATGCTTCACCATCAGACGATTTTCATCAATCATTGTCCCAAATTCTTAGTTACTTGTCACACGTCATTCAGTTGTCGTTTCAGTCATATGAGTGAAAATCGGTACTAGCCGGCCACTTAGCTGAATAGTTACATGAATCAAAGTCATGAGAATGACCGTCATGAAACTGACAGACAGGATGATAGTAACCACTACTATGACAATAACTCTCCTTAAAAAAAATCGCAACCGAGGCTCCGGCCGCGGACGTGATCAGACATACAAATGATCAGTAGTCCAACCGATCTGCCAATTCTGGCATAGTAACCTAATATTGTAGTTCTATTGTTTCACGTCTCGAGACACATGTCAAGACATCAGTCAAGACACATGTCTCACGTATACTTTCTGAAGACACATGTCAAGACACTAGTCAAGACATATGTCATGCTTATATTTCCAAGACACGAGTCAAGACACATGACTCACGTCTAATTATGGAATATTTCTAAGAAATTCAGGGTACCCTCCAAGGGTATACCAATTTTGTTTTGCCAGGTATTAATCAGGCCACAAGAATTTTAGTACCATTACCGGTGCATCAGTGGGAACTATCACATTTCCCGATGACACTTTCATTCTTGTAACCATAGCTCATAGATTCATGACCATGAAGGACGCCTTTCGTATTCCCACGTATACGAAGGTTTTCCTTCAGCTTAATGATGAGATCCAAGCTGCTAACGCATTTCCTCGGACAGACACTTCCGCTTAATGATGAGATCCAAGCTGTTGACGCATTTCCTCGGACTATGAACAGCACACCATGATACGATTCATAATTATGTGCAGTAATGTTCAGGCTCCTGAATACATTCAGCTTGATTTTCCATCAGGAAAATCTCTACAAATTATCTATGCTTTCCAAGCACGTGCTTTGTTAGCCACGATTGCTAAAATTTTCTAGCTGTCAGTAAGACACGACTACTGAAGTCCTTTTACGCATAACCAACGGATTATTCCAAAATTTTCCCTTACACTCCAGAAGAACCTTCAAGGAGAAGGACGGTAATATAAGATTATGTGTCGACTACCGTCGATTTTAAACAAATCACCATTTACAACCGTTACTCTCCTCCACTGTGGATTTGCTATTTTCTAATCTGGTGGTCTAACATGGTGGTAGATAGTAGTGGAAGCCATTGTTGAAGCTTAGAGAGAGAGAGAGAGAGAGAGTGGTTGTGTGTGTAAAGAGAAAGAAAGAAAAATGTAATAAAATGAAAAGGAAACACAATCAACACCCCTCCTTGGAAGCCTAGGAGGGGTATATATAGTCACACACGCTACTTAAACTGTGACAACCCTGGTTTTGAGGTTCGCCACTTAGTTTTGTTTTGTGCTAGTTGCGTGTCTTTACGTGTTTATGTGCTTATTGGTGTGTATAGATTGTGGTTTGGATATCGTTTCCGGTATGGGGTACCTTGTGAATGAAATGATGTGTGATGATTTCATGTTCCTGATTTCACATGGTAGTGACTATGAAGTGAGATGGTGTTATTTGGTGGTTCTAAGTATACGTATATGTATTATAAAAAATCGTATTTTTACGATTTACGGTTTAGCATTTAGAGGTCGCGGATGAGGTAATTAGTCATATGAATATTTTTCGGGATGGTTTTAAGTCTTTTAGGACTTAGTTATAAAGTTTATTGCAAAATTTGAGATTTTTTTAAAAGTGTATATTTTACGTCTTTTACGGTAAAACGCGTAAATTTGACTAGTTTTACGGTTTTGTGGTTTTGGAAGCTTTAGGAGCTGAAATAAATTAAGGAAAATTAAAGTAATATTAATAACATAATATTAAATAATAATAAAAAACGAATTTAGGGGTGTTTGGGTCGGTTTAGACGCACCAAAGAAGAAAGAAAGAAGGGAAAGCCCAAAACAGGCCCAATGGACTTGTAATGGGATTAGGGGGCCTTTATGACTTAACCAAACCCAACTCATAACCATAATAATCAGGTTTTTAACCTCCATAACATCTCCTAGCCGAAATTCATCAATGGTGGCCAATTAGGGTTCTTCAAAAATTAGGTTTTCTCATCTTCCATTAAATTAAAGGTAAAACCTTCTTAACCCTTTTCATATTAATTGTTTTTAATGTTTTCTATGATCATCTTATGATGGATTTAGGTTAGGGTTTAATTAAAAACAGTATATTAATCATATTTTAATGATTACATAAATTAGGGCTTGTAATTAGAGGGATTAGGGTTAATTAATGAGGTTGATTTTGTTAAACCCGTTTTTAAAAACTGGGCAGAATTTTGAGTCAATTGTTTTGATCATATCAGGAGTTCTATAAACTCTTATTTTACGATCCAAGTACCCCTGGAAATATATTTGAAGTGGATTTCCAATGCAAGAAACGAAAACTAAATTGGAGGTCGGGAAGTGGGTCAAAAACAGGTTACAACAGTCGGAGGTCCAAACAGTTTCGAATTCAGCCTGTTTTCTTTTTAAGTTTTGGGTTGTTTGGGGTACTTAGGGTTGCATTGGGATCTTCTCACGAACATGATAGATGGTTTATATATTGTAGTAAGTATCTGCACTTGGGCTAAGGTTTTGGTTTAGGGTAAGACCCCTTAATGGTAACAAACTTTTAGTACGTTTAAAATCAGGAAATCTGGAATGACAAAAGTAGATATATGTATATCGGGGCCTTAATAGTTGCTTTAAGGTTAGGGAAAGTGGGAGGTGTTAGACAACATATGTAAGGGTATGAATATTCCTTTTACAGAAACCATGGGTATGCTTAAGTGGACTTGTGACTTAAAGTTTTGAGACTTAAAAACTGGGACTGATTTGTGTAAAATATGAACAGGATAGTTATTAAACTTAATCAAGTTAAGCACTTGTTAGGGAAGGTTAATGGGATGGTTAGAGCTTATCAATGAGGTTTTTATATGGGAATAGACTAGATGTCCATCATAGGTTGATGAGCCATCTTAGTGATTGGTTCGTGTATTGATTTCGTGTTTTTGGTTTGTATAATAACCCAAACTTTAAAATCAACATTTAGACCGAGATCTAATCTTATTTATAGAATTTAGACCAATATTTATTACTCGACTTTTATTTGTCATGTTCGTTTGACGAATACATTGATTTCTCGACTAGACGGCAAGATTAGGGTTTTAACGTATCTAATATGTGTTATTTATTATTTATTGGAAAAGTATATGTCCGTCATCGACCGTAAATATCCTCGTTATGACATAGAAATATTTTCTATTGTCGTCGTTTTAATTTCTCGTTTTATGAGAATTCTTGATAATTTACGTTAAACCTTTAGGCGTCATTCGTTTAGGCGACGTGTTAACGTTTATTAAATTATAAGTTGTCCTTTATTTATTAAAATATAAATTTTCTCCGAATGTCCATGTTTTTATTTCACATTGAGCGTTTATCTTTCGTATTTTACGTGTATCTTTCAAATCGGGTAACTTTTAAAATATCGGGCTTTGACAATACCCGCTTTACAAAATTATGGACAAAATTTATATAAATCTCATCCACTCACATTTTTGGACGCAAGTCACAAGGAAAGATGTTTTATTTTTGAGATGTTGAAACTTACAAATTAGACACCTGTATCATTTATAATTAGATCACATACAAGCCTCATACACACACTCTTTCTCGTAGTAAATAAGATTTCGATACAACTCATTTGCCTCTTATTCTTAACGTCACAAAACCACAATCACAAGCATCATTTCCATGTAAGTTTCTAACTACTAAGTGATGTTATAAGAAAGGTTGAAGTTCTAGTAATTTTTTTTTGTAAAGATTCTTTTTGGAGAAAGTCTTATAAGAAGGATTTTGGTAACCATAGGGGCTGAAGTAAAATAATGATTTGGATGTGTTGATATTGAGTAAAAATAAATATTTGGGTACTTGGTGATTGTCTTAGAAGCAAGGGTTAGAGCATGGTTGAATCCTTGTTATTGTTTTTCATCATCATCTTAGTAAGAATTTTTGTTATTATTTTCCTTTTAATATTTTTTTATATGTATAATAATCATTTTTGATCCCTATATGATGATTTAATAAAGGATTATGGATATTGGACATTGTATAAAGTGCTTGAACATTTTAAACATTACTAGACTTGGTTTTGTAATAAGGTTTGAGACTATGTTCCACATCAGTAGCTAAACGAAATAAATGGACAATCTAAGTAGGTTTAAATGAATTTATTAGTTAATATGAGTAGAAAAATGTTATATGAAGATAATCCGGGTGGCCCATTTCGTGACGATACCCGATGAATTAGATATGGCCAAAACTGTAAAAAGTGTCGATTCTGAACATGCTGTGTAATCGGACAGAAAACTCTTATAAGAACTCAGAATTATTGAAAAGGTAAAACTATGGGATGTAGATAAATTTATGAAGAACTATAATCAATTGGATAGTCCATCATTTCCTTACGGTTTGGAAATGGCGGCCGAAACGGTGAGAACGAGATTGGCTGAATAAATAGCCAACTCTTCTAAGTGATAAACTGGGTAAATGAGCTATGATAAAAATAAATTAGGGGCAATTGAACTTATAATAAGTAAACTACATAAGTTAAGAATGACTTTCGTTAAAATAATTTATCTATATTATTTACGGTTTAGGAGAAACGGTCTAATTAACGAGACATGTCGGGTAAATTGTAAGAGTTGGGTTATATTTAATTAACGTAAAACGTGATGATTTTTATAAACACCGAAATGGTATGGGCCACTTTTTATTAAATATAGACTCGTTTATTTATTGATAACTAGAATACCCTAGACTCGACCATCGTGGATATTGAGTTGACATCGTTATGAGGCGTTTTAGAACCCGTAATGCATATAAAGTGGATTTGGGCCACAAAAGCCCAACTCACACTTATAATGGCTATTGGGCCATTTTTGGGCTGAGATATATGTTTAGAGTATAATAATGATATTTAAATGGACAAAAGTCACAATAACTTGTAATGGGCCACTAATGGGCTTTAATGGGCTTAACGGTAATAATGAGACTTTATATGGTAGATTGTCATCAAAAGTCTTATGAAAAGTTTTACAAAACTTATGCAATATCCAAACCTACTAAAATGAACTATTTACATTTATGTATGATTTATTTCTCGTCTCGAGCCTAAGACACGTCTCGTCATTTTAGGTCTCATTCGGTCATATGTTGACCGTTGGGCATATTGCTCTCGATCAACGAGCAATTGGTATCTCGTGAAGTCGTGTATCGACTATTGGACGTTTGTTCCTTGATCTACGTATAATAGCTATATCAGGTGAGTTCATAGCCTCGCTTTTACTGCTTTATATGTGTTCATAAACCCACGAGGGGGAATACATGCTCTTGGTAAATAAGCATACGTGTTGTATCCTTTTGAAAGGATACATGATTGTGAATAAACATTCGTTGTTGGAATATATGCTTTTAACGAATACAAGCTGTTGTTAATAAACGTAAAGACGTTTGATTGAATGCTTTTGGAAAATGAACACAAGCGTTTATTGTATAGGTAATGAGCCACTATTAGTAAGGCTAAGTTGCTTATTGCCAGTGAAAAGTCCCTATAAATCGTGAACCGTTAACTACCTATAATGGGTAGGCGCTCGTACAGACGAATGGATCCATTGGGAATGATGACCCCCACCCGGGCAGGTCGCACCTGTGAGTTGGAGGCTCAGCCGGGTGTGTTGTACGTGAGGTATGGGGTATTTGGCAAGATACCTGACTAGGGCAAATTTATTGATTAAGGCATCGGTGTCATGAGCTTAGCGTAATAGTGTGGAATATTGATATTGTATGTGTTACAATATCGCCAGTGGATGAGATTCTTGTGTTCAAAAGCTTTATGGTTTATTTAAAAACCCATTATTGTTTATTAAAAACCTATGAATTCACTCAACCATTGTGTTGACATGTTAACATGTATTCTCAGGTGTGTAGTTTTAAGAGCAGCTGGAGCATGGAGCCGCGCAGGATAAAGTAAAGGCAAAACAAACAATTTCCATTCGATACATTTGAAAAATCTTTATTTTTTCCTTAAGGTTTGTATAAATTGGTGGGACCTCTTTTTAGTTAACTCTGATTTAAGAAAATTATCGAATGGTTTATTTTATAAAACGTCTCTTTTGAGGTCGTTTTCTATGACTGTGTGTGATGTGCTATGAAGTAACGCCCAATGTTGATATTCCGCTGCCTTGTGAAATTGGGGTGTTACAGATTGGTATCAGAGCACTTGTTATAGAGAACTGGGTCATTTTGAACACCTAGACTATAACAGCTCTTTTGTAAAATTGTTTTGTTTCCTTACAATGTATCCACGCGCTCATGGCTCCTAGAAACCAATGCTTTGTTGTGATAATGTGATCCTATGTGTATGTAGGAATGATTGTATGTATATGTATGTACATACTATGGTGTTTATAGGCATTGCGCGTGAAGCAATGGTCCTTTCCTGATTATAGTACATATTCTAATACGGTTATGTACAGAGTTTGGCGTCACCGCCAATCACCGATCTTGATAATTAATTTATTATCCGAATACGAGTATGAAACTCGTTTGATACTTTAGGTACGTATATATTGTTTCGTCATATATTGTATATCGACTAATTTGAGCTTGATTATTGTCATCGCATCGTGATGTGCCATTTTAGGACATCTCCTTCAAAACGTAATTGATTATTGTGTTATCTGTATTTCCGTTACTCCTTATGATTAGAAGAATCGTTTCTTCAAGGTGACATCTTCTACGTAATTTAATGTTTAATTTGTTTGTGTATGATTACGTTTTATTGACGAAAAGGAGGATGCCAATGTTGGACCTAAAACATATATATATATATATTCAAATCAACTATATATAATTTGGGTTCAATAAAGATATGCTCATAGTAGTCATTAGTTGAGCAACTTAAAACTTTGTATTTAAGTGAATGGGACATTTAAATATAGAGATTTTAAAATTGCCCAGCTATGTGTCGTTTAAAGTTCTCTTATTGAAATGGATTGGGACATTTGAATAAGGAAGTTTTAAACCACTGGACCTTAGATTGTCGATGGTTTATTTATTCAAATGGTATGAGACATTTGAATACACAAATCATGGAGTAAGTTTGACACCCTGTACTTTTCTTGGCATTTGATTTGGTTATAATATCGTGTTTTGTGACGGTATTACCTGAGTAGGATGATTTATAATCGTCTTGTTGAAATAAATTGGGACGCCTTTTTATTTGAACAAGAAAGTTATAAGTTCCCGAACCATAAATTTATAATCCTTGTTTACATGGATTGGGACGCCTTTGGATGTAAACAACAAATTATAAATGAGTGGGCTCAAGTCTGCCAGACTTGGTTTATGTTTATTTTGTATACGAGTGTATTTCTTCGACTCGTATTTCGTTGGTATGAATCGTTCATTACCGTCGTCATTATGGTTATTATTGATTATCGTCTATGTACGAGTAATACGTTAGAATCTCTCGAGTTATGATTTATTTATATGGACTATTTCTAATAAGTCCCTACTATCGCGAGCTTAATAAGATAACCGTTAAGGACCATTACTCGTTCCAAAAATAGACGACTTGTCTAATCGACACCAGGATTTAAACGTGTATTTGTGGTTTGACCGACGATTAAGTCATCAACGACTACTTAGCTTGGATGTAAATATTTTGAATTTTTTTATTACCAAGTGTTCACTAAAGGCTTTCTTGGTGATCAACGGTGGCTAGCCATATTTGAGATTTATGTGCGAAGCCTTTTCTTGTAATATATTTATATGATATCTGATTTAGTCAATTGGCCATACATTGTGTGAGATCAAGGCGGCATTATGAAATGACGTATGATCTTGGGTAACGTGTACCTCATAATATCTTTTGGGTATGGATCCGTGTGTGAGCACCCTGTATTATATTTTAGGTATGGATCCATTTATGAGCACCATGTAATATCATTTGGGTATGAATCCGTGTGTGAGCACCCTGTGATAAAAAAATAAATAAATAAATAATATTTCAGGATATGCATCCATGGCTACTAGGCCCGTGAACATCCATTAACTTGCAAAATTTTTTTGACCGGATTATCCGAAAATCTTGTCAAGTATTATTATTTATCATGGCTTGGCTATTTAGCAAGCATGAGTTAACTTGATTGAACTTATTGATTTGGCATGACTTGGCTATTTTGCAAGCATGTCGTAATCTGATTATATGAGCTTGGTGATGGCTTTTGTGTTTGATACTAGGATTTTGCAATCCTATTTTTATTAAGTTCGTTTTCTATTATCGTTCCTCGACTCACCCGAATTGATTTCCGGTTTTTTCGTTTCAACTTACTTTGTTTTTGGTACAATCTCTTTTTGGGTATTTTTTAAACTAAAAAAATTATAAGGACTACTTTAATAAAAATCTATTTAAATAAAACTATTTTATACTATTTCAAATTTAAAACTAAAAATTATTAAATCTAATTTTAAAAACCTAATTAAAACTAATTTTAATTAATACTAATTTAAAAACTTAAATATAAAGTCTATTTAATTAAAAGTAATTTAAAAGCTAATTTAAAGTAAAACTATTTTAAATAAAATGAAAACAAATTAAAAGTTACAAAAGTAAATAAAAGTTAATTTTTATTTTTTTGTCTTTTGTATTTTTGAAAAGTAAAATAAAAAGAACGGAATTAGAAATTAATAAAACTTTTTAATTAAATTAAATTAAACCTAAACTGAATTAAACCTAATTAATAAAAGCTGCCAGATCTAATTATCCTATATTAATTAAATGTCCCAAACTAATACATAAAAAGAGGTTCTAGCACAATGGTTGGTGCGTTGGATGGTTAAATGAGAGGTCACGGGATCGAGTCCTGTGAAGGACTAATAATGCGAATTATTATTTTTTTTTTTTTTTTAACTTTTGGAACTTGAATTTTGGACAGGATAAACCCTCAGACCAATTGGGTCTGAGGAGTATGCAGTAAATCAAAGAGCAGTACTCACAATTAAGCAGCCAAACAAAAAAGCAGTAGGCAGATAAGCTGACAAACTATTAAGCTAGACAAGACGCAGTAAGTTAAACTAAGCAGGAACCAAATAAGCCAACATGAAAACTGAGATAAATAAACCGCATGAAAATAAACAGTAAGCTAAATTAATCCAACGTCCAATCAAAACAGCCGAGCACTTATAAGAAGCAAATAAGCAGTCAAAGAAGCAGAATCCAAATAAACTATGAGGCGACAAAAAGCAATACCTAAACAATTAAGCCGAAGTTTAATAAGCTAAACAAATAAGCAGATTCAAACGACTATCTTAAACTAAATAAGCAAAAACAGATGAATCATGAACTATAAACCAAAGACCAAATAGCAGATCCAAACACCCTCGAAAACAAATAACAGATACGAGCAACCTTAACTAATAAGCAAGAGACGATATCTAAATAAGCAGATTCCAAAATACTACCTAGACAAGACAGGATCTAAACAACATGAGCAGATCCAAAACAAACTTAGCTAGCAAACTTAGTTAAAAACATAAAAGTAAAAGAGAGGAGAACCTAGTGTCGAAAGCCGTTGAGACGAAGCGTCGCGCTGAGCGAGCTTAAACCGAAATCGAAACCCAACGCCAACAATACTAACGCCTTCGAATTGAAACTTTAACCGAAGCTAATTCAAAACTTAAGAACCAAATTCGAACTAAACACCACTCTTAATCTAAATCCAATCCGCAACCTCTAAGCAACTTTACCCGAATCAAACTCAAACTTCGAACCAAAACAACGGCAAACTGAATCAAGAACCAACGAACTAGCGAACCAAATCCTTTTTCAATAAACCTCCAGTGGGGAGGTTTATTTAACTTCTCTTTATTTTTTTTTTTATTATTATTTTTTTTTTTTATATATAAATCAAAATCCAACGAGAACAAAACAAGCACAGTATCCAATATTCTTTAACAGATTTAAAAAAAAAAAACAAGAACAGTATCCAATAAAACTAAAATGACTTTTTCATTAATTTAAATAAAGCATTACAATACTTGGAAATTGAAATTACAAAATTGAAACCCTAATTAACTATTTTCTAAAAATTAAAAATAAAGAAAGCATAAAAATTACATGTGAGAGAGAGAGTGGGTAAATGGGTTTTAATGAAGTGTTGGGGAGTACACGTGGGGTTAAAAAAAAATGGAGCGGTTTGACTTGTGATGTTTGACTGCCCAAAACGAATTTCCATATTCGTTTCTTTAATTTTGTGTGTGATGTGGGCTTTGAAGGCCCAGATGTTATTACTCCCATCCGTTTGTTTCTCTATTCCCGGTTTTGGGCTTGGGCCCAACATACCATCCGTCTCCTCTTTCTTTTGGGCTTTGACCCAAACTTTGACCCAAGTATGTAAACTCTTCCAATATTAATGGGCTTTTCAGGCCCATTTATCACATGTGGGACCCACTAGGCTCGTTTTCTCGCAAATTTATTAAATCCACTATTGTCGAACTCGATTTTGGCTTCTCCAATCTTTTTCGTCAAACTCGTGTCGGTTTTCGTGATCTTGGCACACTTTTGGTCTTTGATTTCGTCTTTGTCTCTTTCTTGGTCTTTCCTTCAACTTTTGACCGTGAAATCCCGTGTTTTCTCTTCTTTTGATCATTTGTACCTATTTATCACACAAAACACAAAACCACGCGTAATTCCGACATTTACGACATTAAACACATGATTAGGTCTTGTTTTTACTTGATTTTAGTGGCAAAAGGATAAGTGTTTACACACTTATTAAATCCCCTACACTTGACCATTGCAATGACCCCATGCAATGCATAGTTTAAAAGCAAAGAGTTACATTTTTCTCATAATCAACCCACCTCGGCCTTTATTAATTATAACTACTACTACGGAAAGATAAAAACTTAAAAGGAAACAACAATTAAAATGATGACTTGAAAATTATTTGATGGAAGAAACTCGTTAAGAAGTCTAAGACTTAGATTAGGGCTTTGGTGTCATGAATATAAATCACCCTCAAGTTTCACGTTCCCCATACCAAGCTTAAAAACGAGATCATTGTCAATATAAGTTAGCACTACCAACACTTACTCATGCGGTTTAATTATTCACTTAGACCCCCTTATTCCTACGGTGTATCTCTTTTATTTTATTTTTGTGTTGAATGATCACGAGGATGCATTTTTGAATTATTTCGATAATTTATTTAGGCCGAAAATAAAGTAGGACGATTTAATCAATATTTAGCTAAAGGACAAAATCTTTTAAAACTGCTTCTCGAAACCTCAAAAAGTTCATATCTTGGCATAACTCGTTTCACGATTTGAGACCTTTCTCGGACCGATATTTGGCTTGTACTTCAAACTTTAAATCTTGAGAGACGATCTTGAAATTATGGTCTTCTCTTCATTTTGGTATACATCTTCATAAGGAGTGAAAGATGCTTCAAACGTTGACCACGACTTCTTCATTTATCCTCTTCTTTATTTAGGATTTTGATATACAACGATCCGCCTCCTTTTCGGACTTGGATCTATTTATCCTCATACCTTGTTAGGGTCTTTTTGGATAGACTTCTCCATGATCTTTAGGGGAGTAATTGCTTCTCGTCGTGTGTCTTGATCCTTCATATTGATTTGGATTAATGATCTTCACATCATCTTAGGATCTTTAGCAAAAAGTGAATCCTCATGCCTTGTTAGGGCCTTTTTGGACTCGGGTATCCTCATGCCTTGTTAGGGCCTTTTTGGATAAGCCAATCTTCGCGTCCCGTTTCAATAAGTTATGCCTTGGCTATGAACTCTAACTAATACCGAGCAACTTTTAAACGATCTTGTGCTAGAAGCTAAGTAACCTTTTAAATCGTACAACCTTATTTATTGCAAATATATTTATTAACAAGTGATGGGAGAAAAAGCTCATAACTAACTCACATAAGTTAATGAAAGAATACCGAACTTATAATTAACTCTATCATCTCTCGTTCTCCACAATTTAAAATCTCAAGGAATGAGACTCGTGGATGCTTAGCCTAATAAACCAATTAAGGTCCATATGGTTAAGGATACTAGCTAGAGTAAACTTAGATAAGTAAACTCGGGTTGAGTCAAAATATTCTCGACGGGCCTAATATATCAAATATATCTAAACTTGTTAAAACCATTTTATTTATTTATTTATATATATATTTTTTAACTTTATTCTTGAAATGGAAATTATTACGATGCGATAATAAAAGGAAAGAAAATAAATAAAAATACTACTAGGCCAAAATAGATCAAAAATTTGAAAAACGTTGAAAATTTTAAAAATTTTCCGGTTAAATGGGGTCAAATTCATGGAAAAGGCCACTAAAATTCGATAGAAATCCCCCCTACACTTGATATAAACATTGTCCTCAATGTTTAAGCATGTGGGAGAATAAACTCCCCTACACTTAGGACATTGAGTACGTTGTTTAAAATCGAGCTAAGGAAGGGACAACTAAAGTGATTACATTTATTCGTTTTATTTATATACAAGTATGAATCACAATAGTTTTGATAGAACCGGGTACACGGGAAAACGGGATCACGGGTCGTGTCAAAAGTACCAAAAGTGGATCATCAAAGCATATGTCCCTGCACACAATCACCACACACAAACAACCTACTCGGCTCCCCCCCTACACTTATTGGTGGACAATGGATGAAGGTGAAAAAGGGTGGAAAGGATGGTAAAGGTAAAAATCTAACCTAGTTATACGATGCTTGATTTTTTTTAATCACGAGTCTCTAGCTCGACTCGAATTCCCGAATATCATCATTCAAATGGGAAAATCATGGAACAACCGAGATTTCCAAGGGAGGAAAATCTTCTCCATGATAAAGGGGTGAAGTAAAGTCAAATAAGGCATACCCCATGAAAATCCACCCGGGTCAAACACATAATTTCCATCACAAAAGGAAATAAACCCCGAGGTGGTACGCAAGTCATAGAAAAGTGGGGTATCCTTGGGCAATAGTCTCTTACTAGAAAGGGCAAGGTGGTATGGCAATGAAAGCACAAAAGTCTCTATTCCCGGATCAAATACCGGTTCCTTAATGGGAAAATAGCAAGAGGTGTCGATATTTAAGCTCAAAATATCATCAAAATCCATAGTGGGGAAGTCATCCTCTTCCAAACTTGATGTGAAAACATAAGTATCGTCGGAGTCATAGGAAAACTCTTCCTCGTGAGGAAAATAGGAGTTTAGAAAGTTATCTAAATCCTCCTCAAATGGAATATCCTCTAAAATAGGGGCGACCTCGAAAGGTGGAGGATCCTCCTCAAAAGTCATGTCCCTCAAATTAGGAATATAAGAGTCAAAGGGAGACTCAAGAATGGGAGAATCACTCATAGAGAGAGTAGGATCATTAAGCTCACTAGGTGTCTCGTCAAAACCCAAGGAAATGAGATCACTTAAAGAAGTGTCATCATCGTAGTTATCAAAGATTGGTGAATCATAAATGGGTGGGTCAAAAGACGAGTCGTCTAAGCCGAAAATAGTGCTACAAAACCCGGGGGAGCCAAATAATTAGTACTTTTATAAGACAAATGGTTAACATCAACATTAGGTTTAAATTGAACCCTCTCATTAGCATTAAAAGCACAAACTTGTTGTTGATCGTTGTAAACCTTGTCACAATTGAAATATGAATGTGGTCCACCACAAGTCTCACACGTTTCACTATTATCTTTCACGGCATGCACATGTGTAGTGAGGGCATCGGTTCTTAGAGCAAGGGTTTTCACAATTGAAGTAAGCTCCTTAATTTGATCATTCACCTCACTATTACTCGTACTAGCACTTGCCATATTAGCCCTAACACTTTTGGTTTGCACTTTTGCTTTGTTCTCAATAATGGCCCAAGCCTCGTTCATTGTTTTCACAAGAATATTGCCCCCCGCGGCACTATTAAGTGAGTCTTGGTCGTTTAGAGTTAAACCATTATAAAACGTGTTGATTTGATGAACTTTAGTAAAACCGTGTTGTGGACATTTTCTCAAAAGATCTTTAAAACGATCCCAAGCCTCACTAAACGTTTCCCCATATTTTTGCTCAAAATTGATTATTTCATTCCTTAAGGAAGTGGTCCGTGATGGTGGGAAAAAGTAGTTAATGAACTTGGTCTCTAAGTCGATCCATGTGGTAATACTTTGGGGTGGTTCCTTATCAAGCCAAATCCGGGCTTGTCCCTCGAGGGAAAAAGGAAAAAGTTGGAGGCGAACGGCCTCTTGGGGCACCCCATTGTATTTGACGGTATTAGCTAATTGGATGAAACGTTTGATATGAGCGTGTGGGTCATCATTAGTTCGGCCTAAAAATGGTGTAGCGGAAACCATTTGAATAAAACCCGATTTAAGTTCGAAATGATTAGCTCCAATATTCGGCACCACAATCGCGTCATCGTTTCCTTCAACGTGAGATTGTAGAATCTCAATCATTGGTCGATTATCCGTTGCCATCGTATGGTCGAAAGCTCGATTCTCGGGATCGGCTTTAATGACGGTCTTTTTGTTTTTCTTCTTCTTCTTTTTAGAAGAATTAGAAGTATTTGGTACACCACTCGGTATGTATGTATGCGCGCGAGTGCGCATACAATTAAAACTTTGGAGTGAGGTAGGTGACCTCGGTCGACTTTGAGAGGAAAAGGATTTTCCCTCTCGAGGAGCAATATGAAAAAGCTACAAAAATATATACGTAAAATACTACTTGAGTTGGCAAACCAATAATCGGTCGTCCCTCTCAATATACGCACAAGCAAGCGGGGAAACGAGGTGGCACAAAGCACTTAAAAACCTTTTTCCTTAGACGGCCTTTTATAGCGCGTCGCCTTATACCCACCTTATAGTTTGTATATATCGAGTTCAAACGTCTTACTAGTATTTATCTATTTTGCCCTTTTTTCTCGTTATGGATTCGAATACAATAGTTAGGTGATGAAATCCCAACTAAGGCCTTATTTGATAAGTAGGTAATTTATTGTGCTATGTAATATAATATAATAAAATGAAAAATCTTTTTGTATTTTTTAGAAAAATATATATTCACAAGAAAAAATCGAAAGAAATCGAATCGAAAAATTAACACTAATACGTAATATTTTTGGTGTAATACGTTTAGGAAAACGTATTACTTTTGGATTTTTTTAATTTTTTTGGTGCAATTCTTAGGAAAGAAATTGCTTTTGTGATTTTTTAATTTTTTTGTATTTTTAAGTTTTTGATTTTTTTGTATTTTTGATTTTTTGTGCAAGAAAATAACGTTCAAAAAGAACGGATCCCAAAATCCAAACGTCTTCACGAAAAATCGTCAATCGTACGAGCGAAGCGGCAGCGGCGCCAATTTGATACTAGGATTTTTCAATCCTATTTTTATTAAGTTCGTTTTCTATTATCGTTCCTCGACTCACCCGAATTGATTTCCGGTTTTTTCGTTTCAACTTACTTTGTTTTTGGTACAATCTCTTTTTGGGTATTTTTTAAACTAAAAAAATTATAAGGACTACTTTAATAAAAATCTATTTAAATAAAACTATTTTATACTATTTCAAATTTAAAACTAAAAATTATTAAATCTAATTTTAAAAACCTAATTAAAACTAATTTTAATTAATACTAATTTAAAAACTTAAATATAAAGTCTATTTAATTAAAAGTAATTTAAAAGCTAATTTAAAGTAAAACTATTTTAAATAAAATGAAAACAAATTAAAAGTTACAAAAGTAAATAAAAGTTTATTTTTATTTTTTTGTCTTTTGTATTTTTGAAAAGTAAAATAAAAAAAACGGAATTAGAAATTAATAAAACTTTTTAATTAAATTAAATTAAACCTAAACTGAATTAAACCTAATTAGTAAAAGCTGCCAGATCTAATTATCCTATATTAATTAAATGTCCCAAACTAATACATAAAAAGAGGTTCTAGCACAATGGTTGGTGCGTTGGATGGTTAAATGAGAGGTCACGGGATCGAGTCCTGTGAAGGACTAATAATGCGAATTATTATTTTTTTTTTTTTTAACTTTTGGAACTTGAATTTTGGACAGGATAAACCCTCAGACCAATTGGGTCTGAGGAGTATGCAGTAAATCAAAGAGCAGTACTCACAATTAAGCAGCCAAACAAAAAAGCAGTAGGCAGATAAGCTGACAAACAATTAAGCTAGACAAGACGCAGTAAGTTAAACTAAGCAGGAACCAAATAAGCCAACATGAAAACTGAGATAAATAAACCGCATGAAAATAAACAGTAAGCTAAATTAATCCAACGTCCAATCAAAACAGCCGAGCACTTATAAGAAGCAAATAAGCAGTCAAAGAAGCGGAATCCAAATAAACTATGAGGCGACAAAAAGCAATACCTAAACAATTAAACCGAAGTTTAATAAGCTAAACAAATAAGCAGATTCAAACGACTATCTTAAACTAAATAAGCAAAAACAGATGAATCATGAACTATAAACCAAAGACCATATAGCAGATCCAAACACCCTCGAAAACAAATAACAGATACGAGCAACCTTAACTAATAAGCAAGAGACGATATCTAAATAAGCAGATTCCAAAATACTACCTAGACAAGACAGGATCTAAACAACATGAGCAGATCCAAAACAAACTTAGCTAGCAAACTTAGTTAAAAACATAAAAGTAAAAGAGAGGAGAACCTAGTGTCGAAAGCCGTTGAGACGAAGCGTCGCGCTGAGCGAGCTTAAACCAAAATCGAAACCCAACGCCAACAATACTAACGCCTTCGAATTGAAACTTTAACCGAAGCTAATTCAAAACTTAAGAATCAAATTTGAACTAAACACCACTCTTAATCTAAATCCAATCCGCAACCTCTAAGCAACTTTACCCGAATCAAACTCAAACTTCGAACCAAAACAACGCCAAACTGAATCGAGAACCAACGAACTAGCGAACCAAATCCTTTTTCAATAAACCTCCAGTGGGGAGGTTTATTTAACTTCTCTTTATTTTTTTTATTATTATTTTTCTTTTTTTTTTTTTATATATAAATCAAAATCCAACGAGAACAAAACAAGCACAGTATCCAATATTCTTTAACAGATTTAAAAAAAAAAAACAAGAACAGTATCCAATAAAACTAAAATGACTTTTTCATTAATTTAAATAAAGCATTACAATACTTGGAAATTGAAATTACAAAATTGAAACCCTAATTAACTATTTTCTAAAAATTAAAAATAAAGAAAGCATAAAAATTACATGTGAGAGAGAGAGTGGGTAAATGGGTTTTAATGAAGTGTTGGGGAGTACACGTGGGGTTAAAAAAAATGGAGCGGTTTGACTTGTGATGTTTGACTGCCCAAAACGAATTTCCATATTCGTTTCTTTAATTTTGTGTGTGATGTGGGCTTTGAAGGCCCAGATGTTATTACTCCCATCCGTTTGTTTCTCTATTCCCGGTTTTGGGCTTGGGCCCAACATACCATCCATCTCCTCTTTCTTTTGGGCTTTGACCCAAACTTTGACCCAAGTATGTAAACTCTTCCAATATTAATGGGCTTTTCAGGCCCATTTATCACATGTGGGACCCACTAGGCTCGTTTTCTCGCAAATTTATTAAATCCACTATTGTCGAACTCGATTTTGGCTTCTCCAATCTTTTTCGTCAAACTCGTGTCGGTTTTCGTGATCTTGGCACACTTTTGGTCTTTGATTTCGTCTTTGTCTCTTTCTTGGACTTTCCTTCAACTTTTGACCGTGAAATCCCGTGTTTTCTCTTCTTTTGATCATTTGTACCTATTTATCACACAAAACACAAAACCACGCGTAATTCCGACATTTACGACATTAAACACATGATTAGGTCTTGTTTTTACTTGATTTTAGTGGCAAAAGGATAAGTGTTTACACACTTATTAGTGTTCGATTTGGATCGTATTTCTCTTGATAGAATAATGTATACTCCGAACGATTTCTGTCTCGATGAATTCGCTTTTGACGAAATAGGTTTGCATGTTTGTGATCATGCAACTGGGTGGTTTTGTACGACTAGCAATAATTATCTCGTTTTGAATATTTTGTAAAGTTTTCGATGGAGTTATGTACTATCCATGTGAATTTCATTTTATAACGTGATCTATTCTATTTAGACTCTTGGACTATATGTTTCAAATTGATCGATGTGATCACCGATAGTTTTGAATTGATTGTCGCATTGGAGATTTTTCAAACTCATATCACTTGTCGTATGTACTTTTTCGAACTCATATCAACTGCCGCAAGTTTGATAAGCTAGTAGTAATGTACCTTGAAGCACTTCTAAATATTTACAATATGTTAATTTTTTAAGCTTCGAATGGCTTCTCCTTCGAGTTATGTATTCATCTCTCTTTATAAGGTTTGGAGCATCATTCAAACCGTATATTTTTACCTGTTATGTATACTCGTTGCTTTGAGTTCTGTTCATTCAACCTTCGTTGGAAACCCCAATGATGACTCGTCTATTCCTCATATCTTCATCATTTAACCGAAGGCAATTAAGAAAAATTAAGCGCCGAGACGTCGCTTCCTAAAGGGGTAGCTACTATAATAACCCAAACTTTAAAATCAACATTTAGACCGAGATCTAATCTTATTTCTAGAATTTAGACCAATATTTATTACTCGACTTTTATTTGTCATGTTCGTTTGACGAATACATTGATTTCTCGACTAGACGGCAAGATTAGGGTTTTAACGTATCTAATATGTGTTATTTATTATTTATTGGAAAAGTATATGTCCGTCATCGACCGTAAATATCCTCGTTATGACATAGAAATATTTTCTATTGTCGTCGTTTTAATTTCTCGTTTTATGAGAATTATTGATAATTTACGTTAAACCTTTAGGCGTCATTCGTTTAGGCGACGTGTTAACGTTTATTAAATTATAAGTTCTCCTTTATTTATTAAAATATAAATTTTCTCCGAATGTCCATGTTTTTATTTCACATTGAGCGTTTATCTTTCGTATTTTACGTGTATCCTTCAAATCGCGTAACTTTTAAAATATCGGGCTTTGACAATACCCGCTTTACAAAATTATGGACAAAATTTATATAAATCTCATCCACTCACATTTTTGGACGCAAGTCACAAGGACAGATGTTTTATTTTTGAGATGTTGAAACTTACAAATTAGACACCTGTATCATATATAATTAGATCACATACAAGCCTCATACACACACTCTTTCTCGTAGTAAATAAGATTTTGATACAACTCATTTGCCTCTTATTCTTAACGTCACAAAACCACAATCACAAGCATCATTTCCATGTAAGTTTCTAACTACTAAGTGATGTTATAAGAAAGGTTGAAGTTCTAGTAATTTTTTTTTGTAAAGATTCTTTTTGGAGAAAGTCTTATAAGAAGGATTTTGGTAACCATAGGGGCTGAAGTAAAATAATGATTTGGATGTGTTGATATTGAGTAAAAATAAATATTTGGGTACTTGGTGATTGTCTTAGAAGCAAGGGTTAGAGCATGGTTGAATCCTTGTTATTGTTTTTCATCATCATCTTAGTAAGAATTTTTGTTATTATTTTCCTTTTAATATTTTTTATATGTATAATAATCATTTTTGATCCCTATATGATTATTTAATAAAGGATTATGGATATTGGACATTGTATAAAGTGCTTGAACATTTTAAACATTACTAGACTTGGTTTTGTAATAAGGTTTGAGACTATGTTCCACATCAGTAGCTAAACGAAATAAATGGACAATCTAAGTAGGTTTAAATGAATTTATTAGTTAATATGAGTAGAAAAATGTTATATGAAGATAATCCGGGTGGCCCATTTCGTGACGATACCCGATGAATTAGATATGGCCAAAACTGTAAAAAGTGTCGATTCTGAACATGCTGTGTAATCGGACAGAAAACTCTTATAAGAACTCAGAATTATTGAAAAGGTAAAACTATGGGATGTAGATAAATTTATGAAGAACTATAATCAATTGGATAGTCCATCATTTCCTTACGGTTTGGAAATGGCGGCCGAAACGGTGAGAACGAGATTGGCTGACAAAAACAACCAACTCTTCTAAGTGATAAACTGGGTAAATGAGCTATGATAAAAATAAATTAGGGGAAATTGAACTTATAATAAGTAAACTACATAAGTTAAGAATGACTTTCGTTAAAATAATTTATCTATATTATTTACGGTTTAGAAGAAACGGTCTAATTAACGAGACATGTCGGGTAAATTGTAAGAGTTGGGTTATATTTAATTAACGTAAAACGTGATGATTTTTATAAACACCGAAATGGTATGGGCCACTTTTTAGTAAATATAGACTCGTTTATTTATTGATAACTAGAATACCCGAGACTCGACCATCGTGGATATTGAGTTGACATCGATATGAGGCGTTTTAGAACCCGTAATGCATATAAAGTGGATTTGGGCCACAAAAGGCCAACTCACACTTATAATGGCTATTGGGCCATTTTTGGGCTGAGATATATGTTTAGAGTATAATAATGATATTTAAATTGACAAAAGTCACAATAACTTGTAATGGGCCACTAATGGGCTTTAATGGGCTTAACGGTAATAATGAGACTTTATATGGTAGATTGTCATCAAAAGTCTTATGAAAAGTTTTACAAAACTTATGCATTATCCAAACCTACTAAAATGAACTATTTACATTTATGTATGATTTATTTCTCGTCTCGAGCCTAAGACACGTCTCGTCATTTTAGGTCTCATTCGGTCATATGTTGACCGTTGGGCATATTGCTCTCGATCAACGAGCAATTGGTATCTCGTGAAGTCGTGTATCGACTATTGGACGTTTGTTCCTTGATCTACGTGTAATAGCTATATCAGGTGAGTTCATAGCCTCGCTTTTACTGCTTTATATGTGTTTATAAACCCGCGAGGGGGAATACATGTTCTTGGTAAATAAGCATACGTGTTGTATCCTTTTGAAAGGATACATGATTGTGAATAAACATTCGTTGTTGGAATATATGCTTTTAACAAATACAAGCCGTTGTTAATAAACGTAAAGACGTTTGATTGAATGCTTTTGGAAAATGAACACAAGCCTTGATTGTATAGGTAATGAGCCACTATTAGTAAGGCTAAGTTGCTTATTGCCAGTGAAAAGTCCCTATAAATTGTGAACCGTTAACTACCTATGATGGGTAGGCGCTCGTACAGACGAATGGATCAATTGGGAATGATGACCCCGCCCGGGCAGGTCGCACCTGTGAGTTGGAGGCTCAGCCGGGTGTGTTGTACGTGAGGTATGGGGTATTTGGCAAGATATCTGACTAGGGCAAATTTATTGATTAAGGCATCGGTGTCATGAGCTTAGCGTAATAGTGTGGAATATTGATATTGTATGTGTTACAATATCGCCAGTGGATGAGATTCTTGTGTTCAAAAGCTTTATAGTTTATTTAAAAACCCATTATTGTTTATTAAAAACCTATGAATTCACTCAACCATTGTGTTGACATGTTAGCATGTATTCTCAGGTGTGTAGGTTTAAGAGCAGCTGGAGCATGGAGCCGCGCAGGATAAAGTAAAGGCAAAACAAACAATTTCAATTCGATACATTTGAAAAATCTTTATTTTTTCCTTAAGGTTTGTATAAATTGCTGGGACCTCTTTTTAGTTAACTCTGATTTAATAAAATTATCGAATGGTTTATTTTATAAAACGACTCTTTTGAGGTCGTTTTCTATGACTGTGTGTGATGTGCTATGAAGTAACGCCCAATATTGATATTCCGCTGCCTTGTGAAATTGGGGTGTTACAGTTTGTTAGTTTGTTACTAGTGCGAGGACTTGTGAAGAAGCTATCAGGTGAGTTTCATAGTCCCATGTTTACTATTGATTTTGACTTCCAGATGGGATGGAAGAGATACTGTGTTATGTTGTTTATAAATTGATGCTGTGAATGTTTTTAAGGTTTGAGATGGACTTGTGTGTACATTTGTGTGATTAACTGCTATGTGATTCTTGTTTGTGTGTGGTTCGGATTGGAAAGGTACATAGGTGTATGGGCGCCTATGGGACCTATGGTTAATGGTAAGGCGAGATGCCTTGGAAATTTTGATTGTTGGTAAGGCGTGATGCCTTGGAAATTTTTATTGTTGGTAAGGCGTGATGCCTTGGAAATTGTGATTGTTGGTAAGGCGTGATGCCTTGGTAATTGTGGTTGTTCGTAAGGCGTGATGCCTTGGCATTGTGATGATTGATTGAACTTGAATGCTAGTTGTTAATACATAATTATAGCGCATTGTCCATATGTTATTGTGTTGATGGTTGTTATTCACAGCTTGTAACTGATTTAGCGTTGGAGTCTAAACCTATGACTCTCACCAACTTTATGTTGACGTGTTTTAGTGTCTCTTTCAGGTGATGCTTTGGTTAGGCGTGAGAACTTAAGTGGCTAGGACTTGGAGATAGTAGGAATGCATATAGAAGGATATCCCCGTTTCCTTCTTAGTTTTATTTGTTTGTTCATTTTAATAAGTGATACTGTTGGCACCTATATGTTTGTTTGTTTTTGTTATTTGTTTGTCTTCGGTAAGAGGTAGGACTGTTACCTACTTACCTAGACTCCTACATTGTTGAGATATTGTCATGACATTTGTGTCACCATTTTATGACATTTCTTATATCATTTAGTTATCTCTATAGACACGCTATTGTTGTGATGATATCCATACGTCGTGCCCCATATTCCGCCATGGTGGGGTGTGACAGAATGGTATCAGAGCCAATGGTTATAGAGAATTTAGGTTGCCTAGTCGCGCATCCTAGTCTATAGCTTAAGGGTCCCTGCATATAGGCGTCATAGGAGTATGTGTGCATTTTATTATAATTGATGTGTTTGAATGTTATTTATTGTGATGTTTTGACTAGTATGAATTAAATCATAGTAAGTTCATACTTAGCCACATGTTATTTTCTTTTTGGGTGGTGACTAGTGCGGGTTGAACCATAATCGTCCACACTAGTCATTGTCGTATGTTGCTTAAATTGTACATTATAGTACATAATTTGGTACATGGTAGTTCTATCTTTTGTTGGGTTATTTTATGTACCTGAGGTACAGTATTTTTCTTTTGATGTTTAAGTCATGTTCCCTAAAGAATTGTGTGGTGGTTCGAGTTACTAGGAGTACAAGGGTAGGAAGGATTTTAAGCTGTTTCCACTCTTATGGGCGACATGACTTATAACTGATTATGTTTTCGTTTTGGATTTAGTCTAGGCTGTTTAAACTAGACTATGGATTTCTGTATTCCAAGAGTTTTATTATGTTATTTTTATAGATGGAGTTTTGGATCTTATTGGTTATGTGGTTATGAGCTTATGTGAGTAGATGGATTTATGTGTTATATGTTGTATTGATTCTTATAAGTGTCATCATAGGAGGGAGTGCATTGGGGAAAGGGTAATTGTATAAGTATGGTGGCCAACATAGTTATACAAGTACCACAACTTCAATGGGTTCCCAAGTATGGTTGCATGAAAGAGGGTTAGTACATACTTGTATATGATGAGATGTAGAATTTGGGTATACGTATTATATATGAGTTTATGTAATGGCTACCTACGATATGGCTATTGTTCTTTTTGTGTTATATATTTTGGGTTATAGATGTGTTGTGTAATTTTGGGGTCACACGATATGGTTTGGTTTTGGAGGTGGGCTTTATGCCTTGTTGTGGCATGGTGAGATGGTGATTACTCATATGGAAAAACGAGTGTATGACGTGATTGGTTGATCCGACATGTATGGTAACGAGTATGTTTTGGATGATTTAATACGTATATATATGCGGATGTATATATACTATTATGTGTTAAGTTATGGTATATGGTCGTTCACTAGTTATAATAACTTGAACGTACTTTGTGTTTGTTCGTGTTTTATGGTGCTGGAGTTTGATGGAGTTTCAACGACGTTTGGAATCTTTTGAAGTGTGTCTTGTAGCGTATTCTTTGAGTTTCGTATTTCACGTGTACATTTTAAAATGGTGTTCTTGGTTTTAAGTCTATTGAAATAACTTGGGATTTCTTTTGAGATAATGAAATCTTTTGTGTTGGGTCTTACATTTCTTTTGGTCGGTATATATTGAGAAAAAGGGGGAAGTGGAAATCTATTATAGGGTTAGATAGTTGGTTGTATTCGGTAAAATAAGGGTAAGGTGTTGGGGTCGTGTTTGAAACAAGATGTAACATAAGTTTCTTTTTAATCAACACTTATTTATTTCAAATTCTAAAAGACTTTCTTTAAAATAAAGCGAAGTAAAATTTCTTTCGACTCACATAGGTTATATAATTGGGTTTAACCGATTCACGTCATTTATAATTATTAATACAAGGTTAAATTGAGTTTATGAAGATTTCACATACAATTTTATCTTTCATTAATATAAAACTGTTTCGGTCATAACTTGTTCGTTTTTAGAGCTTTTTGAGTGATTCAAAAGCCAAAAATTATGTACTCGAAACGTACTTTTCAAATATTCAGAAAGTATAGTCATGGGAGGTCAGTGGACTGGTCGGAATTGTTGTACAAGTGTCGGGTTCAAGATTGAGTTTTGAATAGTAGTTTATTTTTATTTGGGGTGCACGGGATACCTAGTCCTTGGGTTGAGTTTTGAGATCGCCTAGAAGGTTGTTTGTAGATGGTTTGAGTCACACAGATGTCGGGAGGTAAAAAAATAATAATAATAATAAATAAGAGTATATTCTTTTGGAAAGGTCGGTTTTTTTGCACGGTTTAAATAATATGTTGCGGGGCGTAATATGTTTTGGTTTCCATTGGGTGTTTCTTGGATTGTTTTTCGTTGTCATGGGTCATTTTGAATTGATACATGTTCTGGGTTTGAGTTTTATTTTGAGTCTCGTGGTTTTTGACTTGTTTTAATTGGTGCACATAAAATGTCGTTAGTTATCCGTTGGTTTGATTCATTGATCGTATCTGATGGATTCAGGATGTAGTTTTGGTTTCGTATTGTTCGCGAGCGTTGAGGTAGTCGTATGAAAGACTTGGTCGCGCCTACACGCTTAAGTAGGTGTCCATGAGAGAACGGTCGGAATACCCTTAGTGGGGAGGAAAGAAGTTCGTAGACGAACTAGTGTGGTCATGAGGTCTCTTAGGAGTACCAAGGAGATGAATAGAGATTTGTGGGATATTAGCACAAGTAACGCGCCATAGAGAGTGTTGGAAGGGGAAGTAATACCTCAAAGGTATTTATGATTGTTCGTAGGGCATGTAAGTTTTCCGAAAATTTCCTGAAATTTAGTAGGTTTGCCTATTACTGTGAGGTAGAACCATAAATAGAGCAAGTAGGAGAAGTGAGAGGAGTTGTAGTTAGTGCCCTTCTAAGGCAAATCATTGATGGAGTGATTTAAAAAAAAACAAGAGCTGTTAGAGATTGCAAGGAATGCCGGATAAAAGTTGAGTTGCTTAGTAGTAGATTGGATGTGGAAAGAGGTTGAGTGGTCTGATGAGAGGATGTACCGGTCTTTTAAGATACGTGTAGAATTTTGCAAGTAGAACGAGGTAGGAACTTATTCGTATTGCCACTAAGAGAGGGTGCAAGGAGGACATAGTCGAAACTGCTAAGGATGTTGTATGAACGCTTTGGGTTTACGGTTATGTATTTGGCTTCACCAAAGCACTAGCGGTTTTCATGGTGTCAATGAACCAAGTGTGTATGAACGTATATAAACGAGTTATCATCGGGAGCGTCGACGACATCTTGAACTACTCAAATCTGAGAAGGAGAGTGAGGCGAATTATGTGTTGGTTTTGGAGTGAAGTTATACGTGAGATTTTCGAGTGTGAGTTTTTAGTATTAATTTTACCATGATGAGTAGTTAGAGATGATGGCGTATCATGGAACCAGCAAAGGGCGAAGTGAAGAAGGATGAGGAAGCGTTTTGGAGGCTGAAGAGGTGGATTGGATAATGAGCCGATCTTGGCATTATCGGAAGGACCGGATGAATTCGCGAAGCATGACGATACGTGGAGCAAGGATTTGGACGCGTACGAGGACGACAAAGAAAGGCGATCGCTTATACGTTGCAGGAACTGAAGATTTGGAAGAACTAGATGGACTTAGTTAGTGGGGCTGGATTGTTATATCTGCCTAGAATGCTAAAGGCATTTGGTGTACGAGACGTGAAGAATGATCTATACGGATCATGAACGTCTCCAACACATATTCAATCATCTTGATTGAACATTTGGAAAAGGAGGAAACCACTAGAGTTAGTGACAAAGTTATGTAGGGAGTTTCACCCATAGTAACGGGTGGTATGTTTTAGTAAAATGGAAGATTTGATGTAGAGTTTTGTAGGTCCATTTATGATCTTTAGAAAGATCGGACCATTAGCTTATGAGCATAGAATTTCCTGGGGGAAATGAGTTGTATACATGATACATTTCATGTATTGAGATTGGTAAAGGTTATTTGAGAATGCATTTTGCATGTACGGTTATTCGGGACTTGTGTTAATGAGAGTCTTTGTTTTATCACAGAGTCATCTAGGAGATTTATTGACTGTGAGGTCAAGAGTTTGGCAATGAGTTTAATTGTTTTTGGTTTGTATGTGGTATTTTGAAACGTGAACTAAAGTTCACGTGAAAATGAGAGGAGTTCTTTTAGAACAAGTATCCTCGTGTGACTTGTTGTCTGTGTGTTTGATCCTAAGGAGTAAATCTCGGGACGAGATTTCTATTAGGAGGGAGTGATGTGACAACCCTGGTTTTGAGGTTCGCCACTTAGTTTTGTTTTGTGCTAGTTGCGTGTCTTTACGTGTTTATGTGCTTATTGGTGTGTATAGATTGTGGTTTGGATATCGTTTCCGGTACGGGGTACCTTGTGAATGAAACGATGTGTGATGATTTCATGTTCATGAGTTCACATGGTAGTGACTATGAAGTGAGATGGTGTTATTTGGTGGTTCTAAGTATACGTATATGTATTATAGAAAATCGTATTTTCACGATTTACGGTTTAGCATTTAGAGGTCGCGGATGAGGTAATTAGTCATATGAATATTTTTCGGGATGGTTTTAAGTCATTTAGGACTTAGTTATAAAGTTTATTGCAAAATTTGATATTTTTTTTAAAAGTGTATATTTTACGTCTTTTATGGTAAAACGCGTAAATTTGACTAGTTTTACGGTTTTGTGGTTTTGGAAGCTTTAGGAGCTGAAATAAATTAAGGAAAATTAAAGTAATATTAATAACATAATATTAAATAATAAAAATAAAAAAAAACGAATTTAGGGGTGTTTGGGTCGGTTTAGACGCACCAAAGAAGAAAGAAAGAAGGGAAAAGCCCAAAACAGGCCCAATGGACTTGTAATGGGATTAAGGGGCCTTTAGGACTTAACCAAACCCAACTCATAACCATAATAATTAGGTTTTTAACCTCCATAACATCTCCTAGCCGAAATTCATCAATGGTGGCCAATTAGGGTTCTTCAAAAATTAGGTTTTCTCATATTCCATTAAATTAAAGGTAAAACCTTCTTAACCCTTTTCATATTAATTGTTTTTAATGTTTTCTATGATCATCTTATGATGGATTTAGGTTAGGGTTTAATTAAAAACAGTATATTAATCATATTTTAATGATTACATAAATTAGGGCTTGTAATTAGAGGGATTAGGGTTAATTAATGAGGTTGATTTTGTTAAACCCGTTTTTAAAAACTGGGTAGAATTTTGAGTCAATTGTTTTGATCATATCGGGAGTTATATAAACTCTTATTTTACGATCCAAGTACCCCTGGAAATATATTTGAAGTGGATTTCCAATGCAAGAAACTAAAACTAAATTGGAGGTCGGGAAGTGGGTCAAAAACAGGTTACAACAGTCGGAGGTCAAAACAGTTTTGAATTCAGCCTGTTTTCTTTTTAAGTTTTGGGTTGTTTGGGGTACTTAGGGTTGCATTGGGATCTTCTCACGAACGTGAGATATGGTTTATATATTGTATTAAGTATCTGCACTTGGGCTAAGATTGTGGTTTAGGGTAAGACCCCTTAATGGTAACAAACTTTTAGTACGTTTAAAATCAGGAAATCTGGAATGACAAAAGTAGATATATCTATATCGGGGCCTTAACAGTAGCTTTAAGGTTAGGGCAAGTGGGAGGTGTTAGACAACATATGTAAGGGTATGAATATTCCTTTTACTGAAACCATGTGTATGTTTAAGTAGACTTTTGACTTAAAGTTTTGAGACTTAAAAACTGGGACTGATTTGTGTAAAATATGAACGGGATAGTTATTAAACTTAATCAAGTTACGCACTTGTTAGGGAAGGTTAATGGGATGGTTAGAGCTTATCAATGAGGTTTTTATATGGGAATAGACTAGATGTCCATCATAGGTTAATGAGCCATCTTAGTGATAGGTTCGTGTATTGATTTCGTGTTTTTGGTTTGTTAGCTTGTTGCTAGTGCGAGGACTTGTGAAGAAGCTATCAGGTGAGTTTCATAGTCTCATGTTTACTATTGATTTTGACTTCCAGATGGGATGGAAGAGACACTGTGTTATGTTGTTTATAAATTGATGCTGTGAATGTTTTTAAGGTTTGAGATGGACTTGTGTGTACATTTATGTGATTAACTGCTATGTGATTCTTGTTTGTGTGTGGTCCGGATTGGAAAGGTACATAGGTGTATGGGCGCCTATGGGACCTATGGTTAATGGTAAGGCGTGATGCCTTGGAAATTGTGATTGTTGGTAAGGCGTGATGCCTTGGAAATTTTGATTGTTGGTAAAGCGTGATGCCTTGGAAATTGTGATTGTTGGTAAGGCGTGATGCCTTGGTAATTGTGGTTGTTGGTAAGGCGTGATGCCTTGGAATTGTGATGATTGATTGAACTTGAATGCTAGTTGTTAATACATAATTGTAGCGCATTGTCCATATGTTATTGTGTTGATGGTTGTTATTCACAGCTTGTAACTGATTTAGCGTTGGAGTCTAAACCTATGACTCTCACCAACTTTATGTTGACGTGTTTTAGTGTCTCTTTTAGGTGATGCTTTGGTTAGGCGTGAGAACTTAAGTGGCTAGGAATTGGAGAGAGTAGGAATGCATATAGAAGGATATCCCCGTTTCCTTCTTAGTTTTATTTGTTTGTTCATTTTAATAAGTGATACCGTTGGCACCTATATGTTTGTTTGTTTGTGTTATTTGTTTGTCTTGGGTAAGAGGTAGGACTGTTACCTACTTACCTAGACTCCTGCATTGTTGAGATATTGTCATGACATTTGTGTCACCATTTTATGAAATTTCTTATATCATTTAGTTATCTCTATAGACACGCTATTCTTGTGATGATATCCATACGTCGTGCCCCATATTCCGACATGGTGGGGTGTGACATAAACTATACAACGTTCCTAGTCTAGTCTAAGCGTGTGTGACTATGATAACTAATGGGAATTCTTAAATGTCGTCACATAAAGTGAATTTCCAACAATCTTCCCCCATGGGACGACATGTAGAATTCCTTACAATATTTTTCCTAACAAGTACATAATGATTAAGAACAAGATATTTCATGAAGTGTCCAATGCTGATGATGTCTTCTGAGGCTTTTGACTTCAAAATGACTCATCTTTAAAGTAACTTGTAGAAGAAATACTGTAACGGCACGAGCTAAGTAATCCATATACTTCTGGTTAAGGAGAAGCTTCTGAATTAACTTCCCCCTAATTCATGCCACATAAACTTGATGTAGAAGCTTTTAAATAGCTTCCCCCTAAACCGACAATCCTCGTAAGAAACTTCAAAGCTTTAAATAAAGCTTAGAATGATTAAGTGCACAGCGGAATATAACAAGAAAATCCCATCATATAACATGATAACGTTGCTAAGAGAGATTGAAAGCTTGGGGTACACCAAGTAGATCAACAACTTCTCTTCTCATGCTTGAAATAATTCTTCTGAATTTTTCTTCCCCCTGAGAGTTCAAGTTATGCATACTAGAAAGAATCAGTACATCTCTTCCCCCACATAGTTGAAGAAAGTAAATCAATCCCAAGTATGAAGCTCAAATACTGAAGTAGACACTTTATCCCATTCATGAAGTTGATATCATAACACTAGAGTCAATTAAGTCCCAGAAATGCACATATCTTCTTCCGGAGATGCACCATAGTCAATTAAGTCCCGGGAGTGCATATAGGATAGTGATGATGAATAATTGCAACAACCAAACAATTAAACATCAAATCAGTAGTGTACCGTTTAGAGATTGATAACGCCACGAGTTAAAACACTGATTTTCTCTGCGGCTATAACAAATGTCATCCCAGAATGTCTTCAAATCAAAAGAAGGTATGAATTTCATCACGTGTACTCGTTGTGCGTTCAATGTGTCTTCTTCTTCCCCCTTGATGGTTTCGAAACTCGGAACCATCAATAAATCGTACGCACATGTACCTGAAAACTTGTGAGAATAATAAATAAGCTGAATTATATATTTTATGAGAATCAGCTGTTGATCGATAATCTCTACTCATAAACTCTCCATGGCCATCTTTACCAACCCACGTGTAAGAAATTTGAAGTGACCACTGATAGAATGAACCAGATACATCAAACGTGAAACTGAATAAAAATCCTTCGATCTTGAGACTTAAGCTTGCACTATTGTTGAATGAAGAACGGTGGAGAAATCTCTAAGTACTCAATGCATCACTGAAGAAGTCTATAAGCACAACACCTCTTGAATTTATCCACGTCGACTAAGCGCGTGACACCGAGTACAACAATGTAACCCCTTTAAGTGATAGTTATCCGAGTCATCAACCAACCACCCCGAACCCGGAAACTAGATAAACAAGTCGTCATTCTAAGATTAAGCACGAGCAAGTTATCTTTGAAAGATAAAATAAGTACACGCCTTCAAAAAATCCGTCTCCAACTTCACATAATTTATACCCAATTAAACAAATCCGTAGCCACTAAAAAATCGCAAAAATTTTTCTTGGTCTCGTCAAAATAAATTTTGTCACATGATCTCGACATTTTGTCACGTCACTTGTTGTCTCGTCCCGATGATGACCGAAGTATAACTTAATACACACAAAGTTTATACAAAAATTAAAATTTGTGTTAAAAAAATTGTGTGTAAATGATAAAGTCACACGACCCAACATTTTTTAAATAATAGTTAGCCCATGGCCTATATCTTGTTGCAATACCCGGTCCATCAAACACAAATGGGGGTATAAAGTGCCTCAAAGCCTAATTATGCTCACACAATAATCAACCCTAATCTCACTCTTACATAAATCCGCCCCCAAACTCCTTCATCTCCTCACCCACCATCGTAATATCCGCCCCTTTCATCTATCTAATCCAAGCAAAAAAAATCATCATCTCATCTCACAAAAATCATACACGAACAAGACCATACAATATTCATCAATCTTTAACTCAACCACAAATCACACGTCTTTAATTCGTAGCAACAAAAAAACGGTGATGAGTCAATTCATAACTGAATGAGACGGTAAGCTTTAAAGATTTGGCTTCAAGATCAATAAATTTGATCTCGGGTAAGGTTTGTTAATTGCATGTCGTTGTTGTGGTCTTATAAAACGAAATGAAGAGTTGATTGAAACATAATTGTTATCAATCTATCTTTAATTTCGAACATTAATAACAGATTTATGATGATGATGTTTTGGTTTCGTGTAGATCTTTGATGATCTTTGAAACAAAAACATAAACTGCGATCAATTACTTTGCTTTTTGAGTCTAGATTTGAAGGGATTAGGAGACGAAGGGATAGGTAGATTGTTGTTGGATTTGGTTTTGTGGTGATAAAAGGTGGGAGTGTAAGACTCAGTGAGTTAACTGAGTCAACTCGGTAATTACCGAGTTTACTCGGTTGAGATAGGTCAAAAACTACATGGTCAAGATTTTATTTAAACTGCATCATAGTCATACTTTTATACCATCGCATTCAAAAAGAATATGGCCATCGCAGTCAAACATTTAACCCATCGTAGTCTATGTCTGTTTTAAACATTATCTTGATGGTTCCATCGCAACTTGATGGACACCATCGCAGTCCCATCGCAGTAAAAAAATTGCCATCGCAGCCAATATTTTTAAACCCATTGAAGTCAAAAAAAATTGCCATCGTAACATGAGTCCATCACAGTCTAAAACAATTAAGTCCATCGCAGTCTTAACTAGGACCCATCCAGTCTAAAAAAGAGACCATCGTATCATGATGTCCCATCGCGATGGTACCCATCGCAATGGTACCCATCGCAATGGAGCCATCACAGTGGTACCATCGCAGTGGTACCATCGCGGTCAACCCATCGCACTCAATGTGATGTACCATGAAGTAGGAATCTTATCCAAAAAAATGTCCTTTTTCCGATTTATCAGGAGCTGTGAATTTCTGGGTAAAACTTATCTTCATCTTAAAAAAAATGCAAACAGAAGAACCCATAACCAGGACAGATCTAAAAAATTGACTATTGGACCAGAGGGATGTGAATACCAGCAGATATGACCATGTATTTAAACAGGGACTTAAAAAGATGACAACTTTTGACCATGAGAAAACTCACTTTGACCATAGATGAATCTGTTTTGATGAAACCAGTGAAACAAAAAGAAACCATCTTTGACTGATGACATACAACGAGTGACAACAAGTGAACAGACTAGGACAAGAAAGTTATGAATATTGGATATAAACACAGCCAGTGACAAAAATGATATAGATTCAGACCAAAAAAACTTAGACCACCGAATCGAAAACAATAAACACGATCTAGGGATTGAACCGAGGCTCTGATGCCAATTATGGATTTGCTATTTTCTAATCCGGTGGTCTAACATGGTGGTAGATGGTAGTGGAAGCCATTATTGAAGCTTAGAGAGAAAGTGGTTGTGTGTGTAAAGAGAAAGAAAGAAAAATGTAATAAAATGAAAAGGAAACACAATCAACACCCCTCCTTGGAAGCCTAGGAGGGGTATATATAGTCACACACGCTACTTAAACTATACAACGTTCCTAGTCTATTCTAAGCGTGTGTGACTATGATAACTAATGGGAATTCTTAAATGTGGTCACATAAAGTGAACTTTCAACATCCACGTATTGACAAGATCGGATTCATGATCATGCTGCCAATAGTGACGGGTGAAAGAGCAGGACATGTCCATGACTCCTATTCGTGCGCGACTCGGTCATGCTAAATTTATGATTGTGAATTAGTCTCATGAATGCTCCAACAGCATTATGGACTTAATAAATTGAGTTTCCATGAACTCATAAGCAAATTCATCAGCGTTTTCATTAAGGATAACCTGGTTTCCTCTAAGTCTACAGACGAACAGTAGACCATATTTGCTCTATGTTGCAAATTCTATGACAAGAGAAGTTTTACCTGGAAATTTTCCCAATATCAATTTTGTTTGATTACAGTGACACGCTGACTAACATTGGTTTCTACGGTTAATCTTACCATGACTCTGCTTATACGTAAAGGAGAGAACCCTACACTACATTAGGTGTTCTAGAAAATCCTACGCCAGGAGAAGTCTAGATTCGGAGACTCAGAGTTTCGCAAACTCCTATGTATCAAGTTCTACGAAGCAAGATACAATTACGTTCATATCTAGGTACCTGACATACCAACAGGTTAAGATAGGACACCAACAGACTGGGATGTTTTCATCATCTGAAATTATGAATTGAAATGGGACAAGATCTCCACGGATTTTGGTTACCAGTTTAACGCAAACTCAGAAGAAGCATGATGCTATCTGGTTTATTGTAAACAGTTTGATAAAGTATGTAGAATCCTTACATCCGCAAGGATTTCAGAACCAACAGATTGATCGGACATGTTCCAGCCAAGGCTCATCCGATCACTTGGCAATCCCTCAGTTATCGGGTCAGATAAAGATTTGCAATTGTGCTCCTTACTTACTTCACGTCTTCATTCTAATTCCACGACTATCTTTCGCGCTCGCGTTCATGACACTATTCACGTTCATGATCGTATCTTGGCTTACGATTTTACGTTCATTTTCGTTCAGGGAAGTTTTGCAAGAACTTGAGAGACCAAAACCAAGTTTAGTATAACTCCATATCCTCAGATAGACGTTTCTCGTCATATTCTATGTCTCACCTTGTAGCGTTTGGCGTTACCGCCATTATATTCTATGTTCACGATATGTTTCACATGTCATGTTCATTGCACGTTCCTCATATCATAATCAAGATATGTTACACGTATCATGGATAACGATAGGTTTACTCATATTACACTCACCATATCTCCACGTATCACGTTCAAAATTTTTCACGTATTACGTTCAAAATTTTTCACGTACTACGTTTCTTTATGTCTCGCGCATCGTTACTAAGTATCAGTTAAGTGAGAGTGTTTTGCACGATAACGTTTCAGTTGCCATACACGTTAATTCTTATTCCCTCGATCGAATTTAGGGGATCTACCTTCCGTTGATAACCACGAATTTCTTCGTATTCCGAGTCAAGGTCAGGAGGACCAAGATTTATCATTAGTGTCAAGATCTTGTGAAGGAACCGTTCCAAGAGGGAAGCCACTTGGAAACAGACAAGTTCATCCGAACTTCTTATCTGTTTTTCTCTTATCAATTTGATATGTCCTTTCAGTCACGTCACGTTCTATGTCCTTTCAAGACATTTCACGTTCCATGTTCCTTCTGCCAGGTCACCTACAAGTTCATTTATCTTACATACCCTCTCAGTTTGATTCGGGTATGTTTCTCTTTCAGTACGTTATATATAATTCGGGGACGAATTATTCTTTTTAGGGGGAAAGAGTTGTAAAACCCGCATGCTTTTACCATGAATAGTACCCTTGAGATCGTACATATATGGTTAGAACTTTCCTTTTATAATATGTTTACGTTTCACGTATAAGAATTTCGAGTATTACGTACGTGTTAGAACACGATAAGTATTTTTTACGTATGAACACACGATAATTGTTCCAATAATAATTTTAATCACAAACATGCGATCATGAAATCATGAACGTAATCTAATCACGAGCAAATATTAATTACGTATATATATATATATATATATATATATATATATATATATATATATATATATATATATATATATATATATACGTAATTAATATTTGCTCGTGATTAGATTACGTTCATGATTTCATGATCGCATGTTTGTGATTAAAATTATTATTGGAACAATTATCGTGTGTTCATACGTAAAAAATACTTATCGTGTTCTAACACGTACGTAATACTCGATCTTATTTATTCCTTTTATTTATTTTATTTTTCTTGATCTTATATATATATTCTGAATATATATATATATATATATATACATATATATATATATATATATATATATATATATACATATATATATATATATATATATATATATATACATATATATATATATATATATATATATATATATATATATATATATATATATATATATATATATATATATATATACATATATATATATATATATATATATATATATATATATATATATATATATATATATATGTGTGTGTATATATATATATATATATTTATCACGAGCACGAATCAATATATTAAGTCACGATTGATAACTAATTAAAACACGTAAAACACGAACACGAGCACACAATATAATATTTAGACTCGAGAAATGTACGGTTTACTCTTATGTGGGCCCCTACCCACGAAATTAGGAAGAAAAGGGCCAAGCCTATTGTTTTTTTTACTAAACAAGAAAAAGGGGAAAATCTTGTGTCATTTATCACAAAATCAAGAAATAACAAAAAACCCTAATTCTCTTCTTCCTCTCCTTTTTGGCCGCCACATTTAGGAACACCAAAGGGGTGTTCAGGTTGATTTTGATCTTGGATTTTGGGCAAGCATTCGTGTGTGTTCATCCTTGATTGATCAACGCATTCGGCATAACCTTTTTAACTTTTTCTTTTATGTTTTGATTTATGAATCACATAAAATCTTAGTGTTTTTAAAAACTAATTAAAAACATTTATTAAAACATGTCTATGATTATGGGGTGAATCAAAATAAGGGTTTTTAGGGGTGATTGTTCTAGCCGCCGCCTAAACCGAACCCCCAAGGGGTCTCGGCTTGGCTTATGAACCACCACCGAGACCTCATGGTCTCGGTATGGTGGTGTGGGTCCCACGGCAGCAGCAAACAAGGGGTACCCCGACCTTGGTTCGGGGTATGGTGTTGATTAGGGGTCCAGTTCATGGTTTCTAGTCACGATTCGGTTAATTGATTATGTTAAGGTTTATGATTTTAATAGTTATATGTTAAAAAAATTAAATTAATAAAACATGACATAATTAATATAATTAACATGACTTAGATTATAAATTTAATTATTAGATCATGAATTTTAACCTAAGTATTTATATTTAGTTAGACTTTATAATTAATTAATTATTAAAAACCATGACTATAATTAATTAATCAACAAGACTTAGGTTATATTATTAGTAATTAATAATACATGTTTTAACCCATGTATTTTAACTTATTTAATTAAAAACATGATATATTTAATTAAATACTTTTAACCTATAGTCTAATTAATTTACATGTAATGATTAATAAACTATACCTTATATCAATATGACTTATAAAATAATCAGAAAACATTTTAGCTTATATAATTAGCTTATTTAACCAGCTTATATCTATTTATGGAAACTTTATATTTTTAGAAACTTATTTAATTAAGGCAGCTAATCTATTTATGGAAACTTTCTATTTTTAGAAACTTATCTATTTTAAGCAGTAATTCTATTTTTGGAAACTTTCTATTTTTGGAAACTTTCTATTTTTGGAAACTTTCTATTTTTGGAAACTTTCTATTTTTGGAAACTTTCTATTTTGGTAACTTTCTATTTTTGGAAACTTTCTATTTTAGGAAACCTGCTATTTTTAGAAAGTTACTTATTATTACACAATAAGTATAATAATACATGAAATACAAGTAATACTTAATCAGAATATAAGAAAAACACAATTTAAAGCTTAAAACAGTAAAACATGACATGAACGTATAAAATAAGCTAAGACATGACATAAAACCAGTTACGTATGTAGTAATCAGATACTTATACACGTATGTATTTATGTAGCATTAGTGATACCAAAGTAGGACTCTCTTCCGTTCGTCTTCTTCGTTCACTGGACATAAGGTACGGATTCCCGTCCTTTCAGTATGGACATTCTTTCCTTATTAGGATTTCCCGTATGCAGCCAACTGTTTTCCCATAGTATAAGTTTATATGTTTGATTTGATTATGTTTAATTTAGAATACCTATAGCAATATACATGCATGACCAGTTTCACCTAGTTATGGAGGTACCATAACCATAACACTAGAGGCACTGGTGTTATGACTTCCCCACGGCGGACTCGTGGCGTCCCTTAAGCTTTTGGCCATATTATTATATTTATCATATGGGGCGTATGGGTGCATCCTAGTTACATGTTTTCAGCAGATTACTCAGTGTGAATTTGGTGTGTGCCTTGCATCCTTCACAAGGAGCTGATCCCTCCTACCCAAAACCAGTATATTAAATTAGAGGCATCCCCTCTAATTTGCATGATGAGGTCACCCCTCCAAGTATTCATGCACGGTGGATTTTCATGACCTATTAGCTAATGGTAAAATATGTTAAACAGTTTTCATAAGATAAACATAAGGCTTTTCAACTATAAAACCAATTTTATGAACATGTTCCAGGTTTTCCAGGACTTATACATTTCCGCTGCTATTAAGTCTTTATTATGTTTTAGTCATTTATACTATGTCTATATCCGTGCATTGAGCGTTTGGCTCAGCCATTACTTTCCTTTCCATGCCCCAAAACGGCAGGTACCCAAGGACGGACTCGAGCATTTTGGAGGACATGCATAGGATGGAAGCTGCCATAGACTTCTTCTCCTTTTGCCTTCATATATTTGTGCTTGTTTAAGTCTTCCATTATTTCTTTTACTTCATTATGTTTTTAGCTTATGTTTGGGAACCGATGTTTGATTCCGGTTTACCCTATGGTCATGTAATGTTTAGACATTTATCCTTGTATGCTTTGATCACACGCCATAATTACGCGTAACGGTCCACTTATCAAAGTGGGGTGTTACACGAATGATCTGTATACACTATGCATTTCGTCAAGACGAGATAAGGTTGGAATTTCTCAAATGCATACACTACGGCAAGGAATTCCTTCTCTGTTATAGTGAATTTTAGTTGAGCCTCGGTCATCGTCTTGCTAGCATAGTGAATAGGCAAGAAATGTTTTTCATGACGTTGCCCCAATACGACCCTAATAGCGTAATGACTAGCATCACACATGAGCTCAAAGGGGAGGTTCCAATTGGGAGCAACAAGAATGGGAGCTTCGGTAAGTTTCCTCTTAAGGATTTCAAAGGATCGTACACAATCTTCGTCAAAGATAAAACGTGCATCTTTTTCAAGGAGATGTGTAATAGGTCGAGAGATCTTTGAAAAATCCTTGACGAATCGACGATAAAAGCCCGCGTGGCCTAGGAAACTCCTAACTCCCTTAACGGTTTTGGGATGAGGTAATTTGGCGATGACGTCTACCTTAGCTTGATTTACCTCAATCCCCGCTTTCGAAACCTTGTGCCCTAAGACGATTCCACCTTTAACCATAAAAGGACACTTTTCCAAATTTAAAACAAGGTTGGTTTCCTCACAACGCTTCAACATTCTCTCAAGATTCGATAAACACGAAGTGAACGAACTACCAAACACGGAAAAGTCATCCATGAAGACTTCCATCGTCTTCTCAATCATATCATGAAAAATAGCCATCATGAACCTTTGAAAGTTTCCTGGTGCATTGCAAAGTCCGAATGGCATTCTACGATAGGCAAACGTTCCATAAGGATACGTAAACGTAGTTTTTTCTTGATCACGAGGATCGATGGGAATTTGGAAGTAACCGGAAAAACCATCTAAAAAGCAATAGAAATCGTTTCCCGCAAGACGCTCCAACATTTAGTCCATGAAGGGCAAGGGAAAATGGTATTTTCGAGTGGCTTCATTCAACTTACGATAGTCAATGCACACTCTCCATCCGGTCACGAGTCTAGTGGGAATTAACTCGTTGGCATCGTTTGGCACAACGGTCATTCCTCCCTTCTTAGGGACACAATGAATAGGACTCACCCAAGGGCTATCGGAAATAGAGTAAATCATTCCCGCGTCAAGGAGTTTTAGGACTTCCTTTTTTGATGACGTCGTGAATTTTGGGGTTCACCCTCCTTTGACATTGGATTGCAGGCTTGTAATCCTCCAGCATTAAGATTTTGTGGGTACAAAATTTGGGATCGATCCCCTTAATGCCGTATAACTTCCACGCAATTGCCCCTTTGTGATCCTTTAGAACATCGACGAGTGCGGTTTTTTCATCATCCGAAAGTTCTTTCGCAATAATAACCGGAAACTTGTCGTCCTCCTCCAAAAAGACATATTCGAGATGAGGAGGTAAATCTTTCAACTCGAGGATAGGTGGTTCCTCAATTGAAGATTTGGGTTCGATACTCATAACCTCCTCGGGTGGAGGAAATGGGAAATCGTTGAGAAAATCCTTGATAATCGAGAAGTCCTCATAATTGTCGAGGTCTTCGTTACAAGTATGTGGAACATCGAATTCTTCCAACGTAAAATCACCACCTTCAAATCAAGTGAAGGTTGGTGTCGAGTTATCAAGAATGGGATCTAACATAGTGGGATTGCCACTATTTTCATCATCACCAAAACCTAAAACTTCTTGTGAAAATTCCTCGCAAACAACGTCAATCATATCAACGAGGTTTATGGTTGCTACGGAATAAAAATGAGAAATTTGAGAATTTTGAGTTGCGTTTATAACAAGTTCCTCGTCGTTGAAACGTAAGGTGATCTTTCTAGCATGCACATCGATCAAAGCCATAGACGTATCTAAAAACGAACGACCTAAGATAAGAGTAACTTGAGGATCCGTGGGAATATCGATAACGATAAAGTCTACCGGATAATAGAACTTTCCCACTTTCACAAAAACGTCTTCCGCCAATCCACATGCGGGAATCGTGGAATGGTCGGCCAACTCATTAGACATTAGTGAAGGAGTAAGATTAGGAAGATTGAGCGACTTGAAGATTGCAAGTGGCATCAAGTTAATGCTAGCACCAAGATCGGCCAAGGCATAACATTCTCCCATATCTTGGATTGCACATGGAATCAAGAATTTACCGGGATCACCGACTTTTTGAGGTATGCGATTAAGATAAACCGATGAACAACTAGACAATTGATGCAATTTCTCCTTGTTGTTCAACATACTCTTAAATTTAGCGGCAAATCAAGGCATCATGACCAAAGCATCAGCGAAACTCACATTAAAGTGCAAATCACGAAACATTTTCATAAAAAGCTCAAATTGGTAATTGTTGCGCTCTTGATGTATCTCCTTTCTAAGTCTCGATGGATAGGGCAAAGGTGGTGTGGGTTGAGGTATAGGCATAGCCTTTGGAATCTCGGGTCCCAAATGTGGTAATGGGTTAACCGTAGGTGTGGCATGAGCGGTACTTCGTGGGATTTGGACATGCTCCTTTTTGACCACCACCTCGGGTTCTTCCTCAATTGCATCCTCCGTAGGAGAAATTGGTTGAGGAGTCGGTTCCTTAAGTGTCTTACCACTACGTGTGGTAATCACTTTCATCTCTCCTTTAGGGTTCGATATGGTGTTACTAGGAAGACTACTCAAAGACGGTTTGCACATAACTGCCTCAAACATAGATGAAATTTTGTCCTCAAACATGGATTGCCTCTTCTTGGCCTTAATCATTTCTTGCTTAATTTCATGTTGCCCTTGTTCCATTTTTTGTTGGTTTTGTTGTAACCTAGTTACATTTCCTTCCATTTTGTTTGTATGAATTTTAATCTCATTTGCTAACTCATTTTTCAACTACTTCTTCAAGTCGTTCTTAAACTCGGATCTTAGGCTAATGATTTCTCTTTGAATGTTGTCAAACCTAGCATCGTTTCCATTAGTGTATTCAACAAATTCATTTGGAAGATCTTTCAAAGTTTTCAAACTCTTGTTGTTGTTTTGAAAATCACTTTGATTTTTGTTTGAAAGTTGATTATTAGTCCCTTGATTACCATAGTTGCCTTTGTTGTAATTGTTTTTGAAACCAACTTGATTGTTTCGATAGTTGTTGTTAGCATTTTGATTTGAAGCAAAACCCGGTGGAGTCTGTAAAACCCAGTATGGTCGTATCTTTAATTCGGGGACGAATTATTGTTTTTAGAGGGGAAGAATTGTAAAACCCGTATTTAAAAATCAGAATATTTAAATACGCTGTTTAATTTTAATAAACTATATAAGTATTAATTATTAGACAGAGATATAAACGCAGAAAAGTTAGATACGCTTCAAAAAAATATAAACACGAGAAAAATAAACACGTTTGCGTAATAATTCACAAGTGTAGAAAATCGAACTAAAACATATGTGATATAAGAGGGCCGAATATATAAAAAAAAGGGTTCAATGGGCCTTGGGCCGGTTTTGTTTTGGAGAAAGAAAAGAATAGACGGGGGTTAAACCCACCCTTGTGTCAATCAGTAAGCAAACAAAAAAAATATATATAGGGTTTGTGTTGGGTATTAGCGCCGGCAGAAAGAAAACAAAAATGCGGTTCTTGTGTTTTAGTCGTTCGTAATACCATCCTGCTCCTATATCATCGTAAGTACTCAAATCGTTCATCTTTCTTTTATTAGTCATTCTCTGCTGTATTTTTTAGAACCGAGCCATAAGGCTTCGGTTTGTTCCTTGATGCCAGCCGTGATCTTCTTCCTTGGTCGGCTGATAGTAGCAGCCCCAAATAGGGGGACATCCGCAGCATTGGTGATGCTGCTGGTTATGCTGTGAACAGCAGCCCCGAACAGGGGCAGTCGCGTTGGTGATGTTGTTTACAGCCGAACAAAAAAAAGAAAGAAAAGAAAAGAGGTCGGGTTTGTAGTATGCGCAACCGAGACTTTCAAAGTCTCGGTGGTAGTCTTTAGATAGCCAGCTAGGGTGCGTGTATCGTAGTAATTCAGGGGCGGCCTAGGATGATGTCGACCCAAACCAGAAAAAAAAAACCCACCAGATTTGGTTTCTAATAATAAGGGTGCGTTTGGTTTGTATATAGAAAACAGTGGGGAAAATATATAGACAACAGTGGGAATAAAACAAAGAAACAATAGGAACAACAGGATTCAACAGTGGGAAAAGTAGACAGAAATAAAGAGTTTTATTTAAAGATTAGCGACAGTTTTCGTGACACTATTTCTGTCGCAGAATTACCTTTTCTAGACAGTTTTTGAAATCCAGTTTTAGTGACACTTTTTAGTAACTCAGATTTCTGTTGCTAATTTATATAGGCAGATTTATATAGTAATTGTTGTTCTAGTGAGACCGAGACGGGGTATCTCGGTAGGCTCAGGGGTACATTATTAAACGGATTAAAGCGACGATTTAAATTATACCTTATTTTATCACTTTTATAAATAAATATTTTAAATGATTTAATTAAGTAAATTAAATTTATAATGTTAAATTAGTTTTATACAGTTTAAAGGTATAATATTATTAAATGAGTTAAATTATTTTTGGGAATTTTCTATATTAGGAAACTCTCTAATTAACGAGTTACTAATTATAGTAATACCAGAATATACTTTATGCAGTAATCAGAAATACATAGTGCATTAAATCATTAATATTAACGAGCAGTCATAAGTTATCAGATTATATGCAACCAGTAATACAAGCCCAGAACAACTAAGATCAGTAAAAATGAACCGATAATCAGACAACTCATTCACGTCCCTTGTATATGTAGTATTCGTGAAGTCGGAGTCGGTCCTTCAGCTTTCATTCGTATTTCATTACGGGACACGAGGTATTGATTTCCGTCCTTTCAGTAAGGACTTCCTTTCTATGCATGATTAGGATTCCCCGTCTTCAGCCAAATGTTTTTCCCCAGTAACTACATAAATTGCCTGAGCATTATATACAAGCACGACCAGTTTATGTACTAGTTACGGAGGTACCGTAACCACGGCACTAGAGGCACCAGTGTCGTGACTCACATGCAGGAGAGTGATATCCTGCATCGTCCCACTCAGCTCAGCTTGGCCATTTTATCAGTATTATTAGTGGAGCGTATGGATGCATCCTAGGCTACAGTTTACAGTTTAGCAGGTGAATGTGGTGTATGCTCTACATCCTTCACATTGGAGCTGATCCCTCCACCCAACACAGTTATTTAGAGGTCACCCCTCTACAGCATGACGAGGTCACCCCTCCAGTTATTCATGCACGGTTGTTACAGCACGTGACCTATATAAGCTCTGGCAAATAAAATACAGTAAATGCATGTTTTCAGAATTAATAGTTATATTTCAGTATCAGTATATATGAACCAGGTTTCTCAGATTTTATGCAAAGTTCTACCACATGTTACATATCAGTCTTACAGCTTCAGTATTCTATCGCCTGTTTCATTCAGTATATTCTTATCATGCTTTATATCCGTTCACTGAGCGTTATGCTCAGCCGTAGTTCCTTTCATGTTCTAACGGCAGGTACACCAGGACGCTCTTAGGATTCTGAGAGCATGTGCATTTGGATGGAAGCTATCCAGACTTCTTACTTTATGCATTTCTTACATTATTCTGCTTATTTGGACATTGTTTAGTCCTTTCCTTCAGTATTTTTACTTTTCATGTTTTGGGCTTATGTTTGGATTACCGATGTTTGATTCTGGTATTCCTTTATGGTCAGTTAATGTTTTAGGGCATTTACCTTATGCTTTGATGACACGCCATAAATACACGTAACGGTCCACTTATCTAAGTGGGGTGTTACATTTATGGTATCAGAGCTATAGGTTCGACCTGTGACTAGTAGGTAGTCACCAGGAACTTCCCAGATTTTGGCGTTGTTATCTTTCATGTTTCTCATGGATTATTCAGTCAGTTTTCTTCATTTATCAGTCAGTTTTCGTAAAGTTTTGACTAAGTAAAAGGTTGGTACATAACTAGCCATATTTAGTCGCATGTGCTTTTTAGCGAATTTTCGTTTTGGTGAACTTACCATAGGCGTTCACCTTACCGTTCAGATTTCGTATTGGTAAACCGACCATAGGCGTTTACCCTTACTCATGACAGATTCATGTTCTCATTCAAATATCACTTGGTGAACTAGCCATAAACGTTCACCATTTCTCAAGTCAAATTTCATGCTTTTCAGTCAAATGATGTTTTGTGAACCGATCCACAGTTGTTCACCTTTGTCATATCAGGACATTTCATAAATTTTAACAAGTATGGATTGAACTACAACCATCCATATTTAATACCAGATTATAAATTTCTATACATGACAGTTCTCAGAAAATTTTGACCAGTATGGATCGAACCAGAATAGCCCATACTTAGTCTCATGTTTTTATCTTTGAATTCTGTGGATTGAATCATAACCGTCCACATCAGTTGATATTACACCTCAGTTGATTGAATTTTTATGTTTCTTGTAACAGTCAAATTTTCATACCCTCACGTTGATGTCGTCTTCATGATGATTCAGTTTCATGTCTCCTTACGAGGAGTATGTTTCAGCTAAGTAATGATGTTTTCATGTTAAGATACACAAGAACCTTAGTAAAACCCGTTTTCATGATAAATCATGATTGGCCTTTATTAATCATGTTTCATGCTGACCACTGTTGGGACTTCGATTATGTCATACTTTTCAGCCTTGAAACAACCAACAGTAGGTCGGCGCATGAATTGTCAGCCTATCATGTTACTTATTTTAGACCAGTTTACTACCGTTTAAATCAATTTATTTCCTAGATCACGTCAGACAAGCGACACCAGTATCGACCATCCAATAAAATTCCCACCAGTGCCATGAACAGTAGTCTATATGGACCCTATGTATAGTGCCTCAGTTATACGCCTTGTACAGTGATACATGTGTACTCCACGTACAATGTCTCGATATGCTTCATGTGCAATATTCATTTTGTACTTCATGTACAGTAGTCCAGGTGTACACCAGGTACCCTACTCCATGGATATTGCTAATCGATCCTCAATCATCTCGGGCGTTTCCACTTGTCGATATTTTACCAGGTGCTGATGCTGCTCGTAAGTTGAAGATTTTACCAGATGCTGATGCTGCGAACACTTTGAAGACCTCAAAATTTCTGATACTGCCGATACTTTGGAGATTTCTCAAGATGCTGATGCTGATGCTGTTATACTATAAAGACACCATAGAGCAAGGACGAAAACTATAAATTTGAACTTTATGTCGAGACAAAATTTCAACCATCAGACACTACCATTCCATTACATACTTTTACCTTCTCAGTTAGATGTCACACTCCACTCAGCTAACCGTATATTCAAAGAGTGGGAACCGGAACTCAGCCGGCTACTCAGCAGAATAGTTACATGAATCAGGGTCATGATAATGATCGTCAAATTGACAGACAAAGCAGTAGTAACAACCACCGTGCTCATAATTAATCAGTCAGTAACCATCAGAATTTCGGAACGGACGTGACCAGAAATTCAGAGGTCAGTAGTCTAATCGGTCCGCCAACCCTAGCTGTTACCCGAAATTTTTTTTCAGCCTTGTTCAGATTCACCTACTAAACACATGTCAAGACATCAGTCAAGACACGGGCCTCTAGTCTCCTTTCGGGAGACACCTTTTTCAGGACACCAGTTACAATACATGTCATACGAATATCTTCTCTAAGTACGAGTCAAAACTCATAACCTCAGTAAATCTTCTAAACCAGGCTTTCAGAAATTCAGGTACCGTCCAAGGGGGTATACCCGTTTTGTCATGCCACGCATAAATCAGACCATTAAAGATTCAGTTACCACCACTGGAGTATTACTCAGGTTAGACACACAGAGTTCATTTTGTGAGGTTACAGACGAATACATTCAGTGAAAGTCGCCACGTTTACTTCACGTATTCCTATATCAATTTTATCTTAAATCAGGTAGTTACCTGCCTCTCAGCCAGAAAGGACTCGACAGTATCACCCTATTTATAAGGTTTTTCCTCCCAGTTAAAGACGAGATTTGTTTTACTAACTCCTGAATATGTTCCTTATATTTCCTGCCAGAAAAATGTTAGTACAAATTGTTTCTGCCTTACAAGCGCGTGACTTACCAGTACAAGCTACGAAGATTTTTAGCTACAAGTTATAAATTCATTTCTGAAGTTCCTTAAATTCACGATCAACAGATTATGTTTCCAGATGTAATTCCAAGAGGTTTTCAAGAAATCCCTTCCTAACCACGAGACATAAATTCCTTCCTTAAATTCAAAACTCTTTATTGTAGGATTCCAACTAAGTTAAAAGAGTTGTAGCATTTGCTGTAAGAATTACCGGAATGAGGCTTTATCCACCCTGGCGCACCACCAGGAAGTGCACTGTTTCTGTCTACCAGATCGCCATTCTTAATCGATGTTGCATTCCACGTATAGAAATCTTATCTAATCTGCTACGATGTTTTCCAGACTGCTGTTGCACATATCACAGTCTCTCTAAAATTTTTTGTTTTATACTTCTGAGCTCCCTAACGCTCCAGCTATAGTATGAAATTCATGAATAAATTTTTCCATGATTCTCAGACAAAATCGTCAGCATATTCATTGATAACATTCTGATATGCTAAATTCTAAGAGAAGTACAAGAGAATCATCTTTTCACAGTTGAACAGAATCTCCGATAGGAGAAAATTATATAAGCAGCTTTCCAGATGTGAATTCCAGTTGAACGGAGTGGCATTTCTGAACCACCCTATTTCAGCAGAAAGAAATTTCAAACAACCCTGCGAAGGTGAAGGCCATCACCTGATGGCCCCGACCGACGCCTGTGAACGAAGTACAAATTTTTCTAGAACTCAATTGACTGCTAACGCAGAAATTGCTGACAGTCATCACTAAAGCCTAGGCTAACGCATAAATTCTTCTATGACTATTCAACCAGATTCCCACCAGAATGTCCCATAAGCCTAGACAGAATTTTGATAGAACCGTATCACACATTGATACAGCTATGTTCATATCTAGATGCCTGATATACCGCAGGTTCAAGATAGAACGCCTTCATGTTAGTGTGTTACCATTAGAAAAATCTGAACAGAATGAGACAGGATTCCATGGAGGTTATTGTCAGTTACCACAGACTTTGACGAAGTATGATACTATCTAAGTTATCGTCAACCATGTAATCAGCCTACGTGTTTCTTTCATCCGAAAGGATTTCGCAGTAGCAGATCTTCAGGAAATTCAGCAATAGATCGTACAACTTCAAGGTATTCCATCAATAATCAGGTCAGATAGAAATTCACGTTCGCGAATCACGCTCCCTTCATGCTCACGTTTACGTTCACTTTCACGTTACATCTCGCATTCACGTTATGATGTTGTTTCAGTCCATAGTTTGTGCTATTGCATCATTTAAATTCACGATCGCATTCATGACCCCGTTCACGATCAGGTCCGTGTTCCACCTCAGTATATACGTTTCAGGTCTTGTACTGGAGTTGGCTACAGAAAGCTTAAGAAACCAGACTCAAATTTAGCACAGCTTTTACATACCCGGGCAGACATTTCACGTCTCAGTCCGTATTGTTTGGCATTCATCCTCAGCCAGCATACGTTCATGATATGTTCTAGTATCAGGTTCACAGTATGTTCACGTATCACATTCACGATATATTTCATGCACAGTGTTCCTCATGTAAACGCGAACCACGTTCAAAATTGCTCACGTAGCACGTTCAAAATTGTTCACGTAGTTCGCCCTTATATTTTTCAGCAGCTTGCTCAGAGATATACATGTTATCTTTTCAGAATATTTACACGTATCGTTTCATGTATCCTACATGCTATGGCTTTTCATTCTATTAGATTCAGAAAATCCATCTTAAGTATGGAACCAGATACTATTCAGCATCGTCAGGACAGGGTCATCAGGACCAAGATTTTCATTATGTTTAGACCCTTGAAGGAATTGTTTCGAGCGGGAGGCTACTCGAAACGGAGGAGTCCATCCGGACCTCTCATCCCCTTTCCTTCAATAAATCCAGTTTAAATTCTTTCAGACATGTCACGTTCCATGTTCTCTTCAGCCATGTCACGTACATGATCATTTCAGTCATATCAGGTTATACCTATCAGCAGCATTATGTCTTAATTAGAAGACAATTTATCCTTCAGTTTAATTGTCTTTTCAATCTACGTGTTCTTTCAGTTCTTTTAAATTCATTAGCTTATTACCTTTAATTCGAGGACGAATTTCTCCTTTTTAGAGGGGAAGAATTTTAAAACCCAGTATGGTCGTATCTTTAATTCGGGGACGAATTATTGTTTTTAGAGGGGAAGAATTGTAAAACCCGTATTTAAAAATCAGAATATTAAAATACGCAGTTTAATTTTAATAAACTATATAAGTATTAATTATTAGACAGAGATATAAACGCAGAAAATTTAGATACGCTTCAAAAAAATATAAACACGAGAAAAATAAACACGTTTGCGTAATAATTCACAAGTGTAGAAAATAGAACTAAAATATATGTGATATAAGAGGGTCGAATATATAAAAAAAAGGGTTCAATGGGCCTTGGGCCGGTTTTGTTTTGGAGAAAGAAAAGAATAGACGGGGGTTAAACCCACCCCTTGTGTCAATCAGTAAGCAAAAAAAAAATATATATATAGGGTTTGTGTTGGGAATTAGCGCCGGCAGAAAGAAAACAAAAATGCGGTTCTTGTGTTTTAGTCGTTCGTAATACCATCCTGCTCCTATATCATCGTAAGTACTCAAATCATTCATCTTTCTTTTATTAGTCATTCTCTGCTGTTTTTTTTAGAACCGAGCCATAAGGCTTCGGTTTGTTCCTTGATGCCAGCCGTGATCTTCTTCCTTGGTCGGCCGATAGTAGCAGCCCCAAATAGGGGGACATCCGCAACATTGGTGATGCTGCTGGTTATGCTGTGAACAGCAGCCCCGAACAGGGGCAGTCGCGTTGGTGATGTTGTTTACAGCCGAACAAAAAAAAAGAAAGAAAAGAAAAGAGGTCGGGTTTGTAGTGTGCGCAACCGAGACTTTCAAAGTCTCGGTGGTAGTCTTTAGATAGCCAGCTAGGGTGCGTGTATCGTAGTAATTCAGGGGCGGCCTAGGATGATGTCGACCCAAACCAAAAAAAAAAAAAAAAAAAAACACCAGATTTGGTTTCTAATAATAAGGGTGCGTTTGGTTTGTATATAGAAAACAGTGGGGAAAATATATAGACAACAGTGGGAATAAAACAAAGAAACAATAGGAACAACAGGATTCAACAGTGGGAAAAGTAGACAGAAATAAAGAGTTTTATTTAAAGATTAGCGACAGTTTTCGTGACACTATTTCTGTCGCAGAATTACCTTTTCTAGACAGTTTTTGAAATCCAGTTTTAGTGACACTTTTTAGTAACTCAGATTTCTGTCGCTAATTTATATAGGCAGATTTATATAGTAATTGTTGTTCTAGTTCGACCGAGACGGGGTATCTCGGTAGGCTCGGGGGTACATTATTAAACGGATTAAAGCGACGATTTAAATTATACCTTATTTTATCACTTTTATAAATAAATATTTTAAATGATTTAATTAACTAAATTAAATTTATAATGTTAAATTAGTTTTATACAGTTTAAAGGTATAATATTATTAAATGAGTTAAATTATTTTTGGGAATTTTCTATATTAGGAAACTTTCTAATTAACGAGTTAGTAATTATAGTAATACCAGAATATACTTTATGCAGTAATCAGAAATACATAGTGCATTAAATCATTAATATTAACGAGCAGTCATAAGTTATCAGATTATATGCAACCAGTAATACAAGCTCATAACAACTAAGATCAGTAAAAATGAACCGATAATCAGACAACTCATTCACGTCCCTTGTATATGTAGTATTCGTGAAGTCGGAGTCGGTCCTTCAGCTTTCATTCGTATTTCATTACGGGACACGAGGTACGGATTTCCGTCCTTTCAGTAAGGACTTCCTTTCTATGCATGATTAGGATTCCCCGTCTTCAGCCAAATGTTTTTCCCCAGTATATGTTTAAGTTTATCAATAATCATGTTAATAACTACATAAATTGCCTGAGCATTATATACAAGCACGACCAGTTTATGTACTAGTTACGGAGGTACCGTAACCATGGCACTAGAGGCATCAGTGTCGTGACTCACATGCAGGAGAGTGATATCCTGCATCGTCCCACTCAACTCAGCTTGGCCATTTTATCAGTATTATTAGTGGGGCGTATGGATTCATCCTAGGCTACAGTTTACAGTTTAGCAGGTGAATGTGGTGTGTGCTCTACATCCTTCACATGGGAGCTGATCCCTCCACCCAGCACAGTTATTTAGAGGTCACCCCTCTACAGCATGACGAGGTCACCCCTCCAGTTATTCATGCACGGTTGTTACAGCACGTGACCTATATAAGCTCTGGCAAATAAAATACAGTAAATGCATGTTTTCAGAATTAATAGTTATATTTCAGTATCAGTATATATGAACCAGGTTTCTCAGATTTTATGCAGAGTTCTACCACATGTTACATATCAGTCTTATAGCTTCAGTATTCTATCGCCTGTTTCATTCAGTATATTCTTATCATGCTTTATATCCGTTCACTGAGCGTTATGCTCAGCCGTAGTTCCTTTCATGTTCTAACGGCAGGTACACCAGGACGCTCTTAGGATTCTGAGAGCATGTGCATTTGGATGGAAGCTATCCATACTTCTTACTTTATGCATTTCTTACATTATTCTGCTTATTTGGACATTGTTTAGTCCTTTCCTTCAGTATTTTTACTTTTCATGTTTTGGGCTTATGTTTGGATTACCGATGTTTGATTCCGGTATTCCTTTATGGTCAGTTAATGTTTTAGGAAATTTACCTTATGCTTTGATGACACGCCATAAATACACGTAACGGTCCACTTATCCAAGTGGGGTGTTACAGAGTCAATTGATTAGAGCGGGTAACTTGACCGTTTTGGTTGTAAGTTCCCGTGGCCGCGTAGGCACTCGAAGTGTTACCACCGTTCGTAATGCACTCGGAGAAATCATGACCTCCACCACAATACATACATGAAGCCTCAACCGCTTTAGCCGTAGCGGGAGCACTTTGTTCTCCAACTTTGAATTCAATTAAAAGTCTTTTAAGCTTATCAAAGATTTTGTTTTCCATGTTCGCCTCAATTTGGCAAGCATCGATGGTATTAGACAAAGAAGGTGAAGCCGAAGACGAAGCCTTACGAACACTCGACGTGCTACGAGGACTACACACCTTAGATCTATTATCAATTATCACCAAAGCTTCCTCAACCGTTTTACAAAAAAAATTGCCACCCGCGGCGGTATTTAGATAATCCATTTCAGGATCATTAAGTCCATTGTAAAACGTGTCAATTTGATGCAAGTCGGAAAAACCGTGATGAGGACACTCATGTAACATTTCCTTAAACCTATTCCAAGCCGTTGAAAAACTCTCATTAAATTCTTGTGAAAATTTTGAAATCACGTTTTTCAAATGCGTAGTCTTAGAGGGTGGGAAAAATTGGTTCACAAATTTTGAAACGAGATCCTTCCACGTCAATATAGAATTGGGTGGCTCTTTGTCTAACCAAATTTTAGTGGGCCCCGCTAAGGAATACGGAAAAAGCATCTTCTTGATCGAGTCATTAGCAACATCCTTAAATTTGCAAGTGGCGGTAAGACGATTGAATTGGCGGATATGGTTGTGTGGGTTGTCGTTTTCATCACCATGGAATTTGTTGTTTTGGATCATCGACAACAAACCCGTTTTTACTTCAAAATTCTCCGCAAGGATAGCGGGAATTACAATAGCCTCTCTATAACCCTCGGTGGGTGCTTGAAGTAACTCCATCATAGTTCGATTCTCCATGGTTGGTTCTTCTCTTACAATGGGTTCGTCAATAGGAGACTCCTCACTAGAAAGATTAGGAGTAGGTGTTGACTCCTTTCGGTTTCTTCGTTTACGTGCACGTCTTGCTTGGTTGTGGGTTTGCATAAACGTCACGTACAACGAGGGGATGAGCAAAGAAGATTCTTTTTGGTGTTTTGTATTTTTCCAAATTTTTTTGTGGTTTTTGATTGTTTTTACTTTTTTGGATTTTTGTGATTGTATTAAGTAGACCAAAATCTACAAATCTCCTCCTTAATCAAATCTCTTGATTAAAGAAGCCTCAAGGAATAAAAATAATCACGTGAAGTTAACGCCTTCGATGAATAGGTGGAACACCAAAACGTTCAAGAGGGTTTAATCAATGAAACCAAGAAAGTATATATGATACTTAATAATACTTTGGGCGGCAAAACCCTCGATTAGCTTTCAATCTCAAAATACTCACAAGCAAGCGTGGAAACGAGACGGCGCGAAGCACTTAAGAGCCTTTTTCCTTAGGGTAAGTACACAAGTGATTTAGGAAAACCACGAGTTATGACCCGAAGTGGGGATCATTCTCAAGGAGGCTTGGTGTGTGTGTTAAGAGATGATTAATGATGTGATTATGATTATGAGAAAAGAAAATAGAAATGAGGTTAGAAGAGAATGACAGTTACGATGACGAATTACACTAAGACGATTAGTCGTACACGTAAAACCGTAAAAAGTGTCAAAATTAAAAATTTACCCTAAAAATTCCTAGAAAATTAAAATAAATCCTAAATAATGTAATTAGAGTTTACAAAAAAATCAAAAATCACTCAAACCTTTTATTTAATTAAATAATAATTTTTAATGCTAATTAAATCCCAAAAATCAATTTAATTAACAAAAAGCCCAAAATGAGATTTTTCCAATTGTAAACCTCTAAAATGACCTAACTTAATTTAAAAATATTTTTTAAAATTTTAAAATTAATTAAAACTATTTAAAAACAATTAAAAACTCTTTAAACTTAAACTAACTATAAAAATTAATCTAAGGACAATAAAAATATTCTAAAAATTGTAAAATTCCTAACTTAATGTATTTAACCTAAGAAAAATATAAACACTTGAAAAATCTAAATTTTAATTTTTAATAATAAAATAATATTAAAATAATATTAAAAATCCAAAATTTATAAAAAATTCTAAAAACTTGCAAACTAGCTTAATTTAACCTAATAAACTCAGAAAGGAAATTAAAATTACAAAATACCCCTAATGGGCCCTCAAATGGGCCAAAGACCAAAACAGACCCTTATTGGGCCAAATAAGCCCAATAAGAAAAATGTTTAAAAAATTGGCCCAAAAGCTCCTATCTGACTCAAAATTTGATTCTGAACATAATTTTTCAAAGGCCCAAAATCTGAAAATGTGATTTAAGCTGGCTTATTTAAGACAGCTTATTCTTAATGGGCTTTTTGGCCCATTAAGCTATAAGCTGATGCCATAAGCTCAAATTAGACACACAGGCTTCTTTTGAGTTACTTAATACTTCTGTAAAAAGAAAATTTGAAATAAGCACAAGGAATAAGCCTGAAAAAGCAAAAAGCTATCTTCACAAAACTACAAAATAGTCGTTTTCGAGTTCTAGGCCACCCCAAGAGCTGATTCAAGTTTCAAAAGCTTTTAAATGAATTAACTAAGATTAATCAACAAAAAGTTTTCAAATAAGATCACTCAATAAGCTGGAATAAGCAAATAAGCACTTAATTAAAAGTCAACTTTAAGAGTTTTCTAGAAAAAGTCAAAGTCAATGTCTGATAAGCTCCAGTTCAAACAACTGGGTCAAATGAGGAAGATTGATCACAAAAAATAAGTTGTTGCACGTCTAAATAAGCCAATATGTCTTATTAGTAAGCTAACTGAAAATTAACACTAGCAGGGGCTAGTTTTGGTGTTTGATGCTTGACTTGTTTGACTATTTGTCTTTAGTGACTTTCTTTGTTGATTCAAGTTACACAAGGGCACCCAAATGATCAGTGGATCATAAGGAGTCAATAGCAATCACAAAAACACAATCAAAATCAGCCAATTAGTATAGTTAAATCAAAACATCACCAGATCTAGCCCAGACATGAACAAATAAGCAGTTAAGCACTTATAAGCTGTTTTAGCAGATTTCAACCAACCAAATTGCACCAAAAGCATACCCAAGCTATAATAAACTTAAATGAACAAGTTTAAACAGGTTTCATGCAATGATTCAAAGTCTAAGTCAAGATTTAATCACAATAAGGTTACTGATGAACACTAACACAAGCAGATTTTTACTTTGCTGATGTACTTGACCAACAAGCCAAATTCAAACACTCCGATCTATCACATATGTTGTATTAACAAAGATTTAACAACTTTTAACCCTAAGAATGCATATATTCTAGATATTACCAAAATCTTAGGTCAAAAACAGCCAAAATCAATGAGATATAGCACAATGTTTGATTCAAGGTTTTAAACCCAATAACTTGCAGCAAATAGCACTCAACCAAGTAGATAACAGATACAAAGCACAAACACAAACTTTCAACAACACAATATCAACTTATGATCTTAAACAGATTAACCCAAACACCCTTTTAAATTTTCAAATCAAAATTTTCAAATAAAAAGTGTATTCCAAGGTTACCCAAGCCCAATCAAACACATTAACAAGTATAATATGCAGTATTGAACAAGATTAGACCATAAAATCAGCAAGAACACAAGCAACACACAAATTCACCAAAAATCTAAATATTTATCATATTTTGAGTAGAATGGTGTGTACCTCATGGATGTACATCCACACCCACGAATTTTGAGCTTATCTGCTAGCAAGAACAAGCACAAGCTTCCACAATAAGGCCTGCTAAGATTCAACAAGGTTAAGAGATAAAAAATCAAAATCAGAAAAATAAAAATCCTTGATTAATGCAAACTTAGTTCCCCACACTTGATTATCCCGAAGTTATAAGATTCACAACACCTTGATAACACAATATTAGGGTGCTATGATCAGCTTTATAGCCCAAGAATTCCAACGTTTGAACAAGACTTAGCAAAATATCAAGAAAAGTGGAAAATGTGCAAACTTTTGCACACTCCTTTGAAAACAAGTTTTAGGATTCAAGAACAGTTAACATCAAACAATAATAAATAGATAATAAGGTTGGCACTTGATTTTTCTTCACCAAATTCAAACACATTTCATTAACTGAATATATTATTTACATATTTGTGAACAATGGAAAATTCAAGAGCAAGGATAAATGTAAATGTTCCTATGCCTTATATAGGCTACAAACTACTTGCTAAGAAGCTAAAAACGTGAACCCTAATGCAGTAGAAGTCCCAAAATGCCCCTTGTATTGTTTGAATATATTGGCATCATGTGAACAGAATTGGATGTTTGTGTGAGGTGTCAAGGTTGCACATGTGATCAAAGGCTTAGAAGAAAGCTTAGGATTGAAGCCAAATCTTGGGTGTTGGATTCACGGGCCATTTTGGAATTTTCTCCAAAGGTGGTATGCAGGGTTTATCATGTGAGCTGGTTGAGGGACGTGGCCAAGGGTTTAAGGTGGGGTTGTGTTTAGTCTCACCTTAATCATAAATCTGGAATGAATTAAGGGATAATATCAAGTAATTAGCAAAAGCCCAAATCTGCTTATGAACATGAAGAACACTGGTTTGATCTTTATTTATGTTTAAATGGGATGTTTAGCGCGTAATCAACTAATAAATAATTAGTTAGTTACGGCTCGGTGAGTGGAATGGTGATGTGGAGCTAGGGAGAGCTGTGATTGGTGGAAAGGTGTTAGTGGGACACGTGTCCTCGCATGGTTGGTCTATGTAACTTATGTTGTCTGCCAGGTTTAGTCCCCATTCTTTCTTTTGTCTTTCACTTTCAAATTAAACAACCCAAACTTCATTTCCTTTGTTATTGAAGTTTTACTTTTCACACTTTTGCCCCAAATACTTTTCCAAAGTATTTTCAAGGGTATTTCTTGCCAATTGTTGATTCTTGAAGGACTGTTTTGGCATTTTCTTCATAGATAATGGTCTTGACTTGTTTGTTTTTGTAGGACTAAAATTGCCAAGTCAAGATTAACGAGGGACCATTTTTGCCATTTCTTTAAAGTCAAGGGTCCTTTTGGTAATTTTGACATTTTTAAAGGACCAAAATTGTAATTTCTTGTAACTTGAAGTCCTTCATGGTTTGTTTGACTTTTAGGAGGATGAATATTGACATTTTAGTTTTGTTGAGGGACTAAAATTGCCAATTCTTCAAAATCAAGGGCCCTTTTTGCAATATTGACAAACTTTAGCGACCAATCTTGTAATTATGAGGATACAAGGGTATAAAATGTCAATTCTTCAATATTGGAGGACCCTTATTCATAAATCTTCAAATCTTCAAGGGTTTTCTTTGGAAAATTCTTCATTAGGGCTTGGTTCAATGTGCGGCTTCGTTTCTCGTGTTCGTTTTTGTATGATTCTTGTGATCTTTTGTCATCTTCTCAATATATGTACTTAAAATACACAAGCAACAAACACAAGAATATATTTGGCCATTTTCTTGATATTTTATGCATTTAAAGCCCTTTTTGGACGATGAGACTATGTATAAAAGCAGTCTTATCACTAACCAACGTAAAATATTAAGTGTACGTGTTTGTGATGCGTTTTGTAACAGAAAAACTATATAAAGTGGACTTGGGCCATAAAAGCCCAACTTACACTTGGAATGGCTATTGGGCCATTATTGGACCTAAGGTTTATAACCAATTTAGAGTGAAATACTGAATTTAAAATGGACCTAAGTTATATAATCATGTAATGGACCACTATTGGGCTTAGGATGGGCTAAAAGTGTCAAATTGCATATTACACTAAAATGGTTAAGTTTTCACCTAAAAGTTTTATAAAGAATCATATAACTTATGAAATGTCCAAGAAATTATTAAGATATACTTAATACATATATGTACGATTTGTTTCTTGTCTCGAGCCTAAGACGCGCCTCATTATCTTTAGGTCTCGTGTGATCATATATCGACTGTTGACATTTATTCTTGATTGACGTTCGTTCTCTATTAACTATTGTGACGATTGTGTCAGGTAAGTCTATAGCCTCGCTTTTATATTTTCTTGTAAATATTTTTTAACCCGCGAGGGGGAATACATGATGTTTTATAAAATGAACACAGGTTGTTTTGGTATGCTGGACCCGAATATGATGATAAATTCCTAAGTACCATTGTCTTATGAAGTCCCTGAAATTCATGAACTGTTAATTACCTTGCGAGGTAAACTCTAATACATTTGATAGATCTATTTGGTTTGACAGCCTTATCCTAGGGTATGTATCCTTGTGATCACCTGAAATGGATATAATGTATAAGAGGTCATTGGTATATGAAAATATTACCTGTTAGTAGGGGCGCCATAAGTGATTCGCTTTGACGTGATAGTTAACGTTCAGTTGCATGAGCTTAAGACATTTATCGATATATATATATATATATATATATATATATATATATATATATATATATATATATATATATATATATATATATATATATATATATATATATATATATATATATATATATATATATATATATATATATATATATATATATATATATATATATATATATATATGACTTGTCTGTGTGACAAGATTGAGATGATTAAAATTCTTGTGTTCAAATGATGATTTATAAAACTTATAGACTTGCTCAACCTTTGTGTTGATGATTTTAAGCATGTATTTCAGGAAATCAAGATGGATAGCAGCGAAGCATGCAGAGAGGAAGTTGGTGCTTACTTGTCTAAACTTTATATTATTTTTCCATCCTTTAAAGTGAACTAAATGACTTTTAAGTCTTTGATAAATGTATTGTGATTGGTAACGGTTTTTGGGACTAAACGCTACTCTGATTTATATATTGGGATGGGAACTTTTTAGACAAGATTGTATATACTTTAACGTCTCTTTTGAGGTCGTTGTATATGATTGTGTGTGATGTGCTATGAGTAGCGCCCCAAAGTGGTATTCCGCTACGTGGTAATTTGGGTGTGTTACAGATTGGTATCAGAGCCACAAGTTATAGAGAACTAGGTCGATTTTGAAAAACCTACACTATAACTTTGGTGTGTTCTAAAAAGTTTTAAGCACGTAACTACTCCGCATGGTTCCGGTAAGGCTATTCTTGTATTACTTTTTGATTGATTATGATTATGTGAACCTATGTGTATGTAAGAATGGTAATATGTTTATGTATGAATATACTATGATATTTAAAGGCATTGCACGCGAAGCAATTGTCCGTGAACGATTGTCGTGTATCTTATAATACGGTTTTGTATAGGATTTGGTCTCACCGCCTATCACCGATCTTGATGATTATGCATTATCTGAATATAAGTATGAAACTCGTTTGATACTTTTAGTATTTATATATTGTTTCATAAACTATCGCATATCGACTAGTTTAAGTTCGATTGTTATCATCGTATCGTGATGTGCCATTTTAGGACATCTCCTTTTGAAACGTAGTTGACTGATGTGATATTCGTTTTCCGACTACTTCTTATGATTTTGAAGAATCATTTATCCGAGACGACATCTTCTATGTAATGCGACGTGTGATTCGATTTTATATGAATACGTTATTTGACGAAAAGGAGGATGCCAATGTTGGACATAAGATATATATATATATATATATATATATATATATATATCCTAATCGAATATATATAGTTTTGGTACAACAAATATATGCTCGTAGTAGTCATTCGGTTGAGTGACTTAATACCTTGTATCTAAATGGAATGGGACATTTAGATATATAGATTTTAACTCCCCCAACTATGAGTCGTTTATTGTTGTCTTATTTAAATGGATTGGGACATTTGAATAAGAAAATTTTATAACACTAGACCTTAGATTGCTGTGTTTTCCTTATTCAAATGGAATGGGACATTTGAATACGGAAATCATGATGTATGTTTATTGACTCCTTGTATTTACTATGGTATTTGGATATGATATCGTGTTGAGAGGTAGTAATACTTGAGTAGGATGACTTATAATTGTCTCGTTGAAATGGATTGGGACGCCTTTCATTTGAACAAGAAATTTATAAGTTCCCGAACCGTAAATTTATAAACTCTTGTATACATGAAAGGGGACGCCTTTTGATGTAGACAAGGAGTTATAAATGAGTGGACCCAAGTATGTCTGACTCGATCTGTGAGTGTTTGTTATGCGTACGTCTTTCTTCGAACCCTGTTTCGTTGATAAGAGTCGTTCAGTGCCATCGTCATTACGATGATTGTCGATTAGCATCTATGTACGAATACCCGTTGTACCTCTCTCCAGTTGTGATTTGTTTTGATGGACCATTTCTAATGTGTCTTGATGATCGACGGCGGAAATCTCTATTTGATGTTCATGTTTGACTTTTTGCTTTTATATACTTATGTGGCATGTGATCTAGTCGAATGATCGTAATTTGTGAGAACTTGAGACGGCATTGTCCAATGACGTCCGATCATGGAGAACGTGTACCATATAATATCTTTTGACTTTCTTTGGAACCTAGACGATGACTTGTCTGTTTTTCACTCTTCACTGGTAGACTAAACACTGTTATATCCGAATTAAGCGTCGGGACGTCGCTTCCTAAAGGAGTGGATGATATAACAACCCAAAAAATTTGACCAACGTTTAAATTAAAAACTTTCGAACATTTACAAAACGTGTTATTTATTTTCGATAATTTAACGAAGATCGTGTTAACTAAATTCAAATTTATTTTGAATATTTTCTTTTAATTTATGAACTAATAAATTTAAAAATTTTACGTTTACCTTTTATAAATTAAATACTTATTATTTAATTACTTGTAGTATTTTTGGACGTTTTAGAGTCGGACTGAGAAAAAATAATAAAAATAATAGTTGAAACGATTCAAAACTAAAACTTTGAAAATATAAAGAAATAGTATTTTTCATTATATTCTAAAATGTTGCTAATAACGTGAGTATTAGAGTTTATGTTTTATTATTACGGTGAAATCTAACCGGAATAGCTAGAAATGATTAAACGGACATTTAAATAAATAATAGCAAATGTTTTCGAAATGCGACGAAGTAAGGACTCATTTTTATTGGAAAATGATTTTAAAAATGATGGCGCAAGTCTCGTGTCTTGAATCGTCCGTTAAGTCGTCCAAACGAGACTCGAACGCGTATTGAACAAAAGTAAATAAAACATTTACGAAATGTACCCTAAAATATTTTATACTTGCCACTTTGGTTTTATACTTGTTAGTATAAATAGATTTTTTTAACTAGTTTCTTCATATTTTCACTACACAAAACACACACACATCCTCAAAGAGCTCTCAAGCTTCATCAATGGCTTCCACCGGAAAACTTTTCCGGTGGTGTTTTTCCGGCGACCTTCATTTTTTCCTGCCAAGAACAAAAATGCTCCAAAACTCCGGATCTATCCATGCATGGTGGTTACATCAAGTGAAACTTGTAGATCTAGTACGGATCTATCCATGCATGATGGTTACATTAAAGTGAAACTTGTATATCTAGTCTGGATCTATCCATGCAAGGTGGTCACATCAAGTGTTGACAAGATCTTGGATGGTTGCTTGCATGCATCACTCACTAGTAGCACGACTTTGATAAGCTTCGTAAGATCTACATCTCGTTCTTATTTATTATTCCTTTTATTTATTTTATATTTCTTGATCTTATATATATATTCCGAATATATATATATATATATATATATATATATATATATATATATATATATATATATATATATATATATATATATATATATATATATATATATATATATATATATATATATATATATACGAAATGGATTAATAAGTATTGGGACATTGTATACGAAATTTTGAACACTAAAAATAAAGCTAAACAAGCCCTAGTAACGATTTGATTTATAATGATTTATGAACCGTAGCAAAAACAGAATATAAGGACGAAATCAGTGGGTTAAGATATTGAAAAACTTACATATTAAGATAGATAATTGTTTTGTGAATAATTCCCCGGGTGGCTCGTCCCGTGACGAATTTTAGATAGCAAGATATGACCAAAATAGTGAAAACTAGTCAGATTTGAACATACTGTTTTGATGGACTGTTTTATCGTAAAATTTGTATACTGGCCTATGATTATGTAAATCTAAAAGTTGTAGCTTAAATCATGAAGAAGTATAATCAATCAGATGGTTTACCAATTCCTTACTGTTTGGAAATGGTGGCCAAAATGGTGAAAACTAGTCAGATCTGAACATACTGTTTTGATGGACTGTTTTCCCGTAAAATTTGTATACTGACCTACGAATATGAAAAACTAAAAGTTGTAGATAAAATCATGAAGAAATATAATCAATTGTATGGTTTACCAATTCTTTACGGTTTGTAAATGGTGGCCAAAATAGTAAAAACTAGTCAGATCTGAACATACTGTCTTGACGGACTGGTTTCTCATATAAGAACTTAGAATCATTGAAAAAGCTATAACCGTAGGTTGTAGATAGAATCTTGAACAAGTAGAATCAATCGGATGGTTTACCAGTTCTTTACGGTTTGGAAATGGCGGCCAAAATGGTGAAAACGAGTTTGGCTGCCCAAAAACAGCCAACTCTTCTAAGTGATAAAATTTGTACATTAGCTATGGTAAGTATAAATTTGGGGTAATTATAGTTATAATCAGTATATTACATAAGTTAATAATGGTTTTGGTAAAAAGAACACACTTACATGATTTAGGGTTCAAGAGATATGATAAAATTAGCGGGACATGTCGGGAGAATTGTAATAAACGGACTATACCTCATTAACGTAAAAAGTGACGTTTTTCATAGAAACCAACGTGGTAGGACTCACTTGTCTCGAATTTTAGACTTAGTTATATACTGATAATTATGGAACCCGAGACCCGACCAACGTAAAATATTAAGTGTACGTGTTTGTGATGCGTTTTATAACCCAAAAACTATATAAAGTGGACTTGGGCCATAAAAGCCCAACTTACACTTAGAATGGTTATTGGGCTATTTTTGGACCTAAGGTTTATAACCAATTTAGAGTGAAATACTGAATTTAAAATGAACCTAAGTTATATAATCATGTAATGGACCACTATTGGGCTTAGGATGGGCTAAAAGTGTCAAATTGGATATTACACTAAAATGGTTAAGTTTTCACCTAAAAGTTTTATAAAGAATCATAAAACTTATGCAATGTCCAAGAACTTATTTGTGACAATCCGTCAATTTATGGTTGATATTTTATTCTCAATATTTATTTGAAAACATTATTTCAATGTTACAATATGAACTCACTTATTTTTGGGAAGTAATTTGGATTTATGTCTTGAAGTAGCGTCGACTACGTCTAAACCGGAGGATTCAACATTACGTGCTTACGTCTACATACACCGTTTTGGTGACAGTCCGACATTTCAGAAAATAAATTTATCCGCGAATATTATTTTGGAGTTTTAAATTTGTGTTGGTTCATAAACTCACAAATTTACGAGAAAAGATTAGGACTTACGATTTTATTTTACGTCCTTTACGACTAAACCGGAAACCCTAGGATTACGTATTTACGTTCTCGAACTCCGTTTTTGATGAAACAAATTTTATTAGATTCGTTTTGTGCCGTTGATTCATAATTTATAAAAACGTTTTTCGTAAAATGACCCGAGGGCACGCAAATCGAGGAAACTAGAATCGAGGAATACCCGTAAATTAGTGGGATGAGACAAGTATACACTTGTCCCACCCCACTATATGGGACGACTACAACAAGGCACCACATCACAAGATGTGGCAACCATGTAGCTTAATACTTACATGTGTAAGTAAGCTTACAAGTTAAGCTACTTCCTATACCAAAACAAGCAAACCAAAACCACTTCTCATTTGCAGAATGCAAATCCACTCAAAACTCTCTCTTCCTCCTCCATTCTTACCGTCCACTTTCACCATGAACCACCACCATTGATCAAAAATCAACCATGAAATCCTATGTTATTCTTGCACATGTTGAAGCCCTTTTGAAACCCTATTTATTGGTGGTGATTATAACATCCAAGGAGGAGTTTACATGGAGTCTTTGGGCTGATTTTCTACAAGGAGTTCATGAAGAATGATGATCTTGAAGATGGTCTTGGTGCATCACAAGTTTTTCCATCAAAATCCATGTTTTGATCACAAACTACATCAACTTGGTGGTATAAAGATTGTCCTCCTCATCTTCTTGTTATTTTGATTATGTAATCATGTATTTTATTTCCTATTGTATATGTATATGATGATTATATGATGATAAAAGTATTGTGTGGGGATTTGGTGTTGATAAATATGATTAAAAAGGTGAAAAACTATAAGAAACAAGGTTAAAATCTTGTTTAAAAGGATGGCTGTATAAAACAGTAAAGAAACATGTCATGAACTGATAAAATGGCTTAGATTAACTGATATACAGTAAGCTATGAGTCTTGTACACATGTGAGAGTTGGCCATGCAATGGAATCATTGTAATGAGTGAGATATGATCAAAACAAGTTTAGAGTACAAATCTGAGTTCACTGTTTTGGACGAATTTTAGAAAGTACTTAGAGGATGATTCAACAGTAGCTATAGGAGAGTTAAATGGAGCACATATCATGTAGTTTATGTGATAAAAATATGAGCTTCTATTTCCATATAGAACTCTAGATATGGCAGTTTTGGTGAAGATGAAAATAAAAATCAGATTTTGAGAATTAATGTTTATTATTATTATATAAGCACTCAAAATTTTATTGTATAAAATGTAAAATAAAAACCCACTAACTTATGGATTTTATTTATATAAATGTGTAAAAGGTTAAATAAGTGTATAAATTATAAAAATGGTAGTGGAATAATACTTATAAGTAATAAAAACTATAAACTTGATTTTTACGACTTTTCGGCTATTACCGTAAAATTAACGTTGTTGCTAAATAAAACTTAGACGGTTGGACCCGTCTAATGTAAACTTTTTTTTAAAACTCATATACTGATATATAAACATATATGACAATTAAAAACCGATAAAACCCGAACTATATAACATACGGACATTAACGGACTAAGTTAACATATTGGACTAATAATACAACAAAAATGGACTAAAACACTTATAAACTTATTTATTGGGCTTTACACATTTAGGCCCAACTTGTAAAGTGTAGATACTGATAATATAAGTATAACATGGATTAATAAGAGTTAAAGAACTTATAATAAGTTTATTGTACTTAAGATACGTAAATAGGTAAAACTAGTAAACTAGTTTAAAAGTTATCGACATATAACACCAAAATGAGTAAACGAGAATATGTAAACCCACTTGATCATCATATATATATAATCATCATATGTATACATAATTGTTATTTTTATAAAGTCATTGGACATGAGTCTAAGACGAGTATTATTTGTCTAGGTTTCCGTGATTGAAGCACGTGCCGTACGTCCGAATTATCAATAACCCGCCTTCCCACATCAACGTGAGTTCATAGCCTCGCACTCTTTTAAATGTTTTTATGAAATGTTTTATAAACCCGCGAGGGAGATTACATGTTAGTTTTTATGAAATAGGACACCATTTGTCCCGAGTATTTGTTTATTGATTTGGACCCGGATGATTGTATGACCCGATGAATGATTAAATGACCCGATAGATTAAATGAAATGGATTATTAAAGTTAGGTTATGTCACTAAAAGTCCCATTAGCATGAATTGTGAACTACCGGGATTTGGTAGACGCTTGTGCATATAATAGTACTATTTGGGGACGATCACCCCAGTTCGCGCCTTGACGGTTGATCCCCGTCGTGCCACATTGATTGGTAAGCGAATTTATGTATGAGAAGATTTCCATAGCGTGACAATTGTGACGACACGCTACTTTAGATGGGCAAATTAAGTATCGGGTTAGCTACCCGTTGTTGGTTTAGTAAGATAACAATGTCATGCGGCTTATAATAATCCAATTACCGAAATACTAATAGACGCACCGAATTACGATGTATTGCCTGACTAGCAATACAGGGTCATACTATTGATATTATGTTCGTGTTTTGGTTTTCATAACCATATTCATATAACGGTTTTTATTTTCATACAATGTCATAAGACGTATTGTATGATGTTTTTACGACATTGGCTCGTATAATGATTTTTAAGGCAAATGCCTATATTATGATTTTCAATAAAGATTTGTATAAAATGACTTTGGCTATTCTATGGCCTATTAAAATGATTTGTACAAGATGATTTTCAGTAGTAATTTTATACTGATATTATATTGATGGATTTTATTAAACTCTATGAATTCACTCGGCGTTATCGCTGACCTTTTCTTTTAACATGTTTTATCTCAGGTACTTGAAGGTAATTCTCGGGAAGACGACAAGAATTCATGGCCCGCACTTAAACTATATTTTCCATTCAAATGCTTTGTAAAACTTTGTATGAAATATAATGACTTGGGACCTATGTAACTTTGATGTTTATGAATGGAAATGCTTTATTATTAAACGACGCGATTTTTATGCGTTGTCTATGATGTGAGTGATGTGCTATCCCGTAACACCAACTAGTCTTCCGCTGTATTGAGTTGTATAAATTTGGGGGTGTTACAGTTTGGTACCAGAGCGCTCGTTATAGAGAACGAAAGATTTTAAAACCAAAGGTTTTGAATAAAACATTTCAAAATCTTTTTACTAAAAACATTTTTCTAAAAATGTCTAAAAATCTTTTGACTATAACGGTGCCGAAGAATTCTCGAGTTACCGACAAGGCCAGACTGAGAAGTGTTATTTTAATATATATATATTACTTGGATTATATATATATATATATATATATATATATATATATATATATATATATATATATATATATATATATATATATATATATATATATATATATATATATATATATATATATATATATATATATATATATATATATATATATATATATATATATATATATATATATATATATATATATATATATATATATATATATATATATATATATATATATATATATATATATATATATATATATATATATATATATATATATATATATATATATATATATATATATATATATATATATATATATATATATATATATGATGTAATTTTATTACATGATTGTTTGATGATTATTTTGATATTTATACGAGGTATTTATACGACGTAGATTGTCACAAGAAACCCTAAATCCCTTAGTAAATTAATCGAAGCTATTCTCGTAGGAATTCTAGATATCCTAGATCTAAACCAAGTTGTGGATATTTATGATCCCAACAAATGGTTGATACTCGTAGGAATGTTGATATTAGTTGATTGTGATATTGAAAAAGAATTGGCGAGATTAAATCTGATATCGATGTCATGACGATCTTTTCTTATAGAGTGGAGTTTGACAAAACGTTACCACCTAGAAAGATGTCATCTGATTCATTGTCATCCATTTCTTAAATTGAAATCGAAAGGGTGAATGTTGCACTTGAGGCTGTCATTGGAACCATTACCCAAAAGCCTCATGCCACTAGTACCTTTCCGAGAAATCTGATTGAATGTATGAGTCATCTCATACTAGTGACTCATTTGATAATTGTGTTAAAAGAGCTATAGGATTGGAAATTAAGTGTTGATCATATTGAGCTTTTATTGCCTTTACAAGGCCAAAGAATAAGGTTGAAAGTATTGGAAAATGAAGTAGGATATTGCATTGAGTATAAGTTGATTGAAACTTGAATAAAGTAAAATTTAACCCAAATGGAATAAGAAATTGTTAAGAAGAAGTCGTTAAGTTCTGTGATTAGATTATAAGGTTTTAACTAATTGTTGATTCGTGTTAGTGTTGTTCCTAGGCCATTGTCCAATGACGAGGATGCCCAGTGTCCAAGAAATAAATTGAAGAAATCTTCTTCTGAATTGGGACCAATGGATCTTCCGGGACATATGGAACACCTAATGACTCTTGTAGATTAGTATTCATTGTGGTATCTTTTAAAAATCCCTAACTTAACTGAGATATCAGTTGATAGGATGAGTTTTGAGAATTGTATAACATAGTGACATGTAATGTGTTACGGTACAAATTGACTTGTTTGTGATTAATGAAAAAGACTACCTTTGATTGCTAAATTCTACATGTATCGATGTTATCTATCTTTTCTTGCTTGTCTCTAATGTTCGCATTAGTGATGCAACCATTGAACAAGTACTCATCTCGATTTGAGTTACGTCGTGGATTATTCTTTTGAGTGCCATCGAGGTCATGAACCTCATGATTATTTGGCTAAGCTCATTTCTTATTATATTGTAGTTAAGTTCTTGGTGAACAACTCTTCATCACTCTTTTGCAGATCACACATTGTTTTTATAAGATAAAACTGTATCCATTGAGAAAGATTGGATTTTCATCACTATATGGATTATTTAAAGTGAGATTTATAAGCGATTGTTATCGAAACGAAGTTGTTTATAGAACACCTTGGAAAACCTAATTGTTTTCATAACACATCTTTGTAAATTTATTTTTGATTCTTATTTAAGAATTAAGCATGAAAATGTTTTTTATTATAAACATGATGTTAAAATTTTGACGAACTGGGTATTGCATTGTTGATCTTGAAATTGTATATAGTTGCGCGCCTACATACAATTTGGAATGGACCATGCAAGGCTGATTAGTAGTCACCATAAAACTAATGAATAAACACTACATTTTCTTTGAAGATTGTGAAAGATTAAATTTTATGAGATCTGCAAGAAGTGAAAAATAGTGACATAGTGTTAGGGACACCTACATATGTGCCTGTAGCATCTATTCTTCTTAGTCGAATTTACTCATCTGTGGGAATTGTCTTATTTGACAATTGACAATTCTTTCTTGTCCAATTCTCCCGTAGTGAGATTCTTAGGAAAAGTATCTGATTACCGAGTGTTGATACCCGACTGGATGTATCGACGTTCTTATCATTTCTTATGATTTTATTTCATTTGAATGACCTGGGTAACGATCCGAGGAGCTTTCGAATGCGTACTCAAATTATGAAAACATGGGATATATTCATATTCGTTAAATGTTTTCGTCTGTATCTGATTTGAAATTCTCTCGCGTAGATTATGCGTTGACCTTACCCTTTTAATGGTAGTTGTGTCTCCATATATCCTTGACTTGTGAAGGATTATGAGTTATTATTAGTCTTTTGAGAAGTTCACATCTTATCGACGGCAATAAAACTGGAAAGTTGATAATGCTAGTAGAATGGATTGATTGATTATGACATGACGACATTGTCTTAATCGATGGGAACTCGAATAGAATTCCCCTAAATGATAAGATGTTGATTATCAAAAGTGATTTAAATAATCCCTGATAGGTGGCTGTATCCTGTATTTAGACTTAAAATTATACCATGAATGGTTGTGAACTAGTTATAGATATTGTAATCTAGAAGAACTTAAAATAAATGTATTAAAAGGTGTTTATGTTATCTAAAACTTTAGGAGGTATTTGTTAATGAATTACCTAGACTTTCGCCATTAAGGCAAGTTGAATTTGGTATTGATTATATAACCGGTGCTGCACCCGTGGCATGTGCACTGTACGTCAGCACCATCTAAATTAAAGGAATTACCGTACAACTGAGAGCGTTGTCGGAGAAAGATTTAATTATACCAAGCCTGTCATTATGAAGAGCTATGGTGTTATCATTCCTTATATTTATAGATTACTGTGAACTGAGTAAATTGACAATCGAAAACAATATCCATAACTCGAAATGGAAGATTTGTTCGATCATTTACAAGGTTCTAGCGTATGTTTTAAAGATTTGATCCATGGCATGGTTATCCTCAACTTCGCATCTGTGAAAAAGATTATCTATTCCAATCATTACATCCAGAACTTGTGATGAACATTATGAGTTTCACGTGATGTCGTTTGGATTGACCGATGCACATGTAGCATTCATAAATTTGGTGAATCACGTGTAGGATGTAATTTGATAAATTCATGCTCGTGATCATTAAGGACTATATGTTTGTTTATAAGAATAAGAATGAGTTAAAAATTATTTATAGATTGCCCTGAATTGGCCGAACAATTAAAACTTGTACCTTGAATATTTAACCTAAGACTTAAGACTTAATCCTTTACATGATTTAACCGTGTGATTAATAGATAATGGAATATAAATTGACTCTTAAAAATTTAGAAGTCATTTAAGACTTTGAGTTATACTAAAAAGAAAGTGCAAATATATTTTGACAAATATTTTAACAAAGGATTTTAAAGGGATTATTCCCTCATACACAAAACATTTAACTAAACTCCTGTTTAGGGGTAAATGTTTTTGCATACCTTAAGACAACCTAAGAAGGAATGAGAAAATCATTTAAACCATGACTTAAAATTTGAAGCGACAATTTTTTCTTTTCAAAATAAGAAAATTTTGACCAAAGTGTAACCAAAGATTTTTCAAACATTTACGAATTTTATTAATTATTTTCGATAAATCAACCAAAAATCGTGTTAATTAAATTTAAAATTTTTCTGAACATTTTTATATAATTAAACGGACTAAGAAATTTAAAATCTTTACGTTTACATTTCATAAAAATTGAATATTTAATATTTAATTAGTTGTAATAATTATCGACGCTTTAAACGTCGGATTGAGCAAAACGGATAAAGATGATAGTTGAGAAGAAACTAAAACTCAGAAAATGTGAAGAAATAATTTTTGAATAAATATGGACATGATAATTATATCATCAGGAAAAATGAATATAAATACTGACACATTATGTAGAAAATATAAAGAACCAATTAGGAAGTGTTCCTTAATAATAAAGGTGCGAAATAAATTGCCGAACGATATAAAAAAAAACAATGTTTGTAAAAAAGGATAATATAGATAATAAAAAGGGATTCGCGACTAATATGAACCATTAGAATTGAGGAGCCGATGGCCTTAAATGTTTTAAAGGGCCGTTTATGGTTGCCTAAATATGGGAGATTGTGAGATATAGTTATGTTGGAATTTGTAAGTATAAGTATTCTATTTATGTCATTTATGACTAAAAGTATCTTTGTCTGAAGAAGTTGTACTAATGGCAAACTATGAAGGCAAACATCGCCTCATACATTAGTAAACGTGTAGCTATTGCAAAGGTCATCATCTGAATTTGATTTGATTTGGGTCATCGTCGACAGACTGACCAAATCTGCTAATATCATTCCCGTTAATGATAAATGCAAAAGAGTTATGTAAACATAGTGTGCCTGTATCGAACATCTTTATCAAGATTCTCGCTTCGCATCGAATTTCTAGAGATTTGCTAAGAAATCATTGAGAACGAACCTTGATGAGAGTACTATGTACCACCCTAATCGAAGGGACGAGGTAAAGTAACGATACAAAGTAATATAAGTGTTGTTTTATGTTTGAATGAATGACCTTTAGTAATAAACGGTATAATCGTTTTCCTTTGGAAGGATTTTCATTGATAATCATCGTATTAGGATTGAGATCGAATCTTGTTAGGATCTAAATATTAGAGCATCTGTAAGCAGGAGTTGAGATAAAGACACCCGACAAACACCCATTGTGAGTTGGACATGTCTTTTAGGTTTAAGGTTTCCTATGATGGCGAACCGAACCTTACAAAATACCGACCCGCGAAATCTGAAATGATTGTTGAAATTAGGATCTGGTTATTGGCTGCCGGTAGTGCGCAAGAGGTTATGTGAATATGAAATATAGATCTTGAAGTGCCAGATGGGTAGCGAAGTTATGACAAAATTTTTAACCTTGGAGAAATGAATTAATGATCTGACAAATCATGGGATATAAGTCCCCGTTGTATGGGACCATTGAGATGATGTAAAAGATTTTGTTTGAAAGGCATATAAGCTGGATCTACCCAAGGACTTCAAGAGATGCGTGAATTATGTTTCGTATATCGAACTTGATGGAATATCTATCAAGTGAAAATCTGAATTCTTCTTAGTAATGTTTAGATCGTTGAAAAGTTGCATTCATCAGAAACCTGTGAACATCATGGATAGAGAAAGTAAGTCAACATTAAGCCTGATCTTATTCCCGTAGTTTTGTTTGCTGAAACTCGCGTATTGTAATGAATTGAACTTGTGAGAGAAGACAGAATGTGGAGGAAATACCCACATGGCTTTAACTCTATAATAAGCGAGTAGTAAGATGATCTTTGATGACAAAGATCCTGTTTAGGGGTAAACGCTGTGACAATCCGTCAATTTATGGTTGATATTTTATTCTCAATATTTATTTGAAAACATTATTTCAATGTTACAATACGAACTCACTTATTTTTGGGAAGTAATTTGGATTTACGTCTTGAAGTAGCGTCGACTACGTCTAAACCGGAGGATTCAACATTATGTGCTTACGTCTACATACACCGTTTTGGTGACAGTCCGACATTTCAGAAAATAAATTTATCCGCGAATATTATTTTGGAGTTTTAAATTTGTGTTGGTTCATAAACTCACAAATTTACGAGAAGAGATTAGGACTTACGATTTTATTTTAACGTCCTTTACGACTAAACCGGAAACCCTAGGATTACGTATTTACGTTCTCGAACTCCGGTTTTGATGAAACAAATTTTATTAGATTCGTTTTGTGCCATTGATTCATAATTTATAAAAACGTTTTTCGTAAAACGACCCGAGGGCACGCAAATCGAGGAAACTAGAATCAAGGAATACCCGTAAATTAGTGGGATGAGACAAGTATACACTTGTCCCACCCCACTATATGGGACGGCTACAACAAGGCACCACATCACAAGATGTGGCAACCATGTAGCTTAATACTTACATGTGTAAGTAAGCTTACAAGTTAAGCTACTTCCTATACCAAAACAAGCAACCCAAAACCACTTCTCATTTGCAACATGCAAATCCACTCAAATCTCTCTCTTCCTCCTCCATTCTTGCCGTCCACTTTCACCATGAACCACCACCATTGATCAAAAATCAACCATGAAATCCTATGTTATTCTTGCACATGTTGAAGCCCTTTTGAAACCCTATTGATTGGTGGTGATTATAACATCCAAGGAGGAGTTTACATGGAGTCTTGGGGCTGATTTTCCACAAGGAGTTCATGAAGAATGATGATCTTGAAGATGGTCTTGGTGCATCACAAGTTTCTCCATCAAAATCTATGTTTTGATCACAAACTACATCAACTTGGTGGTATAAAGATTGTCCTCCTCATATTCTTGTTATTTTGATTATGTAATCATGTATTTTATTTCCTATTGTATATGTATATGATGATTATATGATGATAAAAGTATTGTGTGGGGATTTGGTGTTGATAAATATGATTAAAAAGTTGAAAAACTATAAGAAACAAGGTTAAAATCTTGCTTAAAAATGATGGCTGTATAAAACAGTAAAGAAACATGTCATGAACTGATAAAATGGCTTAGATTAATTGATATATAGTAATCTATGAGTCTTGTACACATGTGAGAGTTGTCCATGCAATGGAATCATTGTAATGAGTGAGATATGATCAAAACAAGTTTAGAGTACAAATCTGAGTTCACTGTTTTGGACGATTTTTAGAAAATACTTAGAAGATGATTCAACAGTAGCTATAGAAGAGTTAAATGGAGCACATATCATGTAGTTTATGTGATAAAAATTTGAGCTTCTATCTCCATATAGAACTCTAGATATGACAGTTTTGGTGAAGATTAAAATAAAAATCAGATTTTGAGAATTAATGTTTATTATTATTATATAAGCACTCAAAATTTTATTGTATAAAATGTAAAATAAAAACCCACTAACTTATGGATTTTATTTATATAAATGTGTAAAAGGTTGAATAAGTGTATAAATTATAAAAATGGTAGTGGAATAATACTTATAAGTAATAAAAACTATAAACTTGATTTTTACGACTTTTTCGGCTATTACCGTAAAATTAACGTTTTTGCTAAATAAAACTTAGACGGTTGGACCCGTCTAATGTAAACTTTTTTTTTAAAACTTATATACTGATATATATAAACATATATGACAAGTAAAAACCGATAAAACCCGAACTATATAACATACGGACATTAACGGACTAAGTTAACATATTGGACTAATAATACAACAAAAATGGACTAAAACACTTATAAACTTATTTATTGGGCTTAACACATTTAGGCCCAACTTGTAAAGTGTAGATACTGATAATATAAGTATAACATGGATTAATAAGAGTTAAAGAACTTATAATAAGTTTATTGTACTTAAGATACGTAAATAGGTAAAACTAGTAAACTAGTATAAAAGTTATCGACATATAACACCAAAATGAGTAAACGAGAATATGTAAACCCACTTGATCATCATATATATATAATCATCATATGTATACATAATTGTTATTTTTATAAAGTCATTGGACATGAGTCTAAGACGAGTATTATTTGTCTAGGTTTCCGTGATTGAAGCACGTGCCGTACGTCCGAATTGCCAATAACCCGCCTTCCCACATCAACGTGAGTTCATAGCCTTGCACTCTTTTAAATGTTTTTATGAAATGTTTTACAAACCCGCGAGGGAGATTACATGTTAGTTTTTATGAAATAGGACACCATTTGTCCCGAGTATTTGTTTATTGATTTGGACCCGGATGATTGTATGACCCGATGAATGATTAAATGACCCGATAGATGAAATGAAATGGATTATTAAAGTTAGGTTATGTCACTAAAAGTCCCATTAGCATGAATTGTGAACTACAGGGATTTGGTAGACGCTTGTGCATATAATAGTACTATTTGGGGACGATCACCGTCGTGCCACATTGATTGGTAAGCGAATTTATGTATGAGAAGATTTCCATAGCGTGACCTTTGTGACGACACGCTACTTTAGATGGGAAAATTAAGTATCGGGTTAGCTACCCGTTGTTGGTTTAGTAAGATAACAATGTCATGCGGCTTATAATAATCCAATTACCGAAATACTAATAGACGCACCGAATTACGATGTATTGCCTGACTAGCAATACAGGGTCATACTATTGATATTATGTTCGTGTTTTGGTTTTCATAACCATATTCATATAACGTTTTTTTTTCATACAATTTCATAAGACGTATTGTATGATGTTTTTACGACATTGGCTCGTATAATGATTTTTAAGGCAAATGCCTATATTATGATTTTCAATAAAGATTTGTATAAAATGACTTTGGCTATTCTATGGCCTATTAAAATGATTTGTACAAGATGATTTTCAGTAGTAATTTTACACTGATATTATATTGATGGATTTTATTTAACTCTATGAATTCACTCGGCGTTATCGCTGACCTTTTCTTTTAACATGTTTTATCTCAGATACTTGAAGGTAATTCTCGGGAAGACGACAAGAATTCATGGCCCGCACTTAAACTATATTTTCCATTCAAATGCTTTGTAAAACTTTGTATGAAATATAATGACTTGGGACCTATGTAACTTTGATGTTTATGAATGGAAATGCTTTATTATTAAACGACGCGATTTTTATGCGTTGTCTATGATGTGAGTGATGTGCTATCCCGTAACACCAACTAGTCTTCCGCTGTATTGAGTTGTATAAATTTGGGGGTGTTACATTATTAAGATATAATTAATACATATATGTACTGTAACACCTATAAATATTCATACTTTAGTTCAGCGGAAGAGTCGTTGGTGTTACGGGATAGCACATTACTCAAATAATAGACAACGCTTAAAAATCGCGTCGTTTAATAATAAAACATTTTTCATTCATAAATATCAAATTACATAGGTCCCAAGTCATAGTATTTCATACAATTTTACAAAACATTTGAATGGAAATTTTATTTGAATGCGGGCCATGAATTCTTGTCGTCTTCCCGAGAATTACCTTCAAGTATTTGAGATAAAACATGTTAAAAAGATCAGCGAAACGCCAATTGAATTTATAAAGTTTAATAAAACCATTAATAAATGATCGGTATATAATTATTACCGAAAATCATTTTGTACAAATCTTAATAATAGGCCATAAAATAGGCCAAAGACATTTTGGTACAACTTTTAGTCCTAAATCATAATATAGGCTTCTGCCTTCAAAAGCATTATACGAACCATTGTCGTAAAAACATCATACAATACGTTTTATAACGTTGTATAAAGTTTAATAAAAACCGTTATATGATAATGGTTATGTAAAACCAAAACACGAACATAATATCAATAATAAGACCTCGTACTGCTAGTCAAGCAATATATATTATAATTCAATTCTTACATCAGTAGTTTCAATATTGGATTATTATAAGCCGCATGACATTGCTACCTTACTATAACAAACAACGGGTAGCAAACCCAAAATTCATTTGCCCATCGAAAACAGCGTGTTGTCACCATAATCACTCTTATATAATCTTCTCATACATAAATTCTCTTACCAATCAATGTGGCACGACGGGGATCAACCGTCAAGGCGCGAACTGGGGTGATCTTCCCCAAATAGTACTATTATATGCATAAGCGTCTACCAAATCCCGGTTGTTCACAATTCATGCTAATGGGAATTTTATTGACATGACCTAACTATAATAATCCATTTCATTTCATTCATCGGGTCATATAATCATTCATCGGGTCATATAATCATTCGGGTCCATATCAATAAGCAAACAATCGGGACAACTGGTGTCCTATTTTTATTAAAACTAACATGTTATCTCCCTCGCGGGTTTATAAAACATCTCATAAAACATTTAAAAGAGTGCGAGGCTATGAACTCACGTTGATTAGGAAAGGCAGTTATCGGCGATTTGGATGTACGGTACATGCTTCAATCACAGAAACCTAGACAAATAATACTCGTCTTAGAATCTTTTCCAGTGACTTTATAAAAACAATGGATATGTATATATGATGACATTATAAGTATTATGATGATCAAGTGGGATTTTATCTCTTCATATACCTTATAGTGTTATATGTTAGTCAAATTTTAGACTAGTTACACTAGTTTCAACTTATTTGTATATTAAGGCCCAATAAGCCCATTAAAAGCCCAATACGTTTTATTAGTCCATTTATACTTTTAATACCGGACCTATACTCATATGTTGGGCCCAAGTGGGTTAAGCCTATGAGTAAGTCCATTAGTGTTTAGCCAAACTAGTTGGGTCAATAGTCCAACAAGGCTATTTTGGCCCGTTAATGTCCATAAGTTATAAAGCTCGGGTTTTATCGGTTTTTACTTGTCAAATGTACTTACATATTAGTAGATGAGTTATAAAAATTTTACATTAGACGGGTCCAAATGTCTAAGTTTTATTTGGCGAAAACGTTAATCTTTCGGTTTTAGCCGAAAACACGTAAAACTTATATATATAGTCTTATAACTTAGAAAACATATCAATTTGTAATTTATAAAATGTCACACTTATTTATCAAAGTATATAACTTATTTTTATAAGTGTTAACATAAGTTAGTGGGTTTTACATATGTATTTTATAATAATATTACTTGAGTGCTCATTTTATATTATATACTTTTATTTCTAAATCTAATTATGAAACTCACTTTCACCATTTTTGACATATCTTGAGTTCTTCAAGGTGATAGAAGATCAATTTTGGCAGCACAAACTACATAATATGTGCTACAAATAACTCCATTTTATCTACTGCTCAATCATCCTCTAAGTGTCCCTAATAATTCGTCCAAAACAGACTATACAGATTTGAACCTTAATAATGTTTTGATCATATCTTGCTCATTTTATTGAATCCATTGAGTGGCCAACTCTCCACATATGTAAAAATCATATACCTTACTGTATATTCAATAATCCAAGTCATTTTATCAGGTTATCGTATGGTTATTTACTATTTTATACAGCCTATAATTTTAACCCTGATTTTAACATCTTTACATGTAGATTTTAATCATTTTAACCTAATTTATCAACACAAGATCCCCACATAATACTTTGATCATCAATTATCATCATATACATATACATTTAGAAAGAAAATACATAACTAAATTTACAAAATAACAAGATGATAGGAAGAGATTGATCCCTATACCAATCAAGATGATGAAAAGATGAGATTTTGATGAACAAGGCTTGGTTCTTGTTACCAAATCTTCAACTTTAGTAAGACAAATTCTTTGATAGTTCAAATGGATGAACACCTCCATGAAATCAGTCCTTTAACCTTATGAAAACTCCTTTTCATAGGTTAAGATCACCTCCAATCTTCATGTCTTCAATAGGTTATCATCATATGTAACATATACATAAGATTTATGGTTGAATTTTTGATGGAAATGGTGGTGGTGGTGGTATAGTGGACGACAAAAGAGAAGGGAGAGAGAGTTTGTGAGTTGATTTCTAGTTTTGCATGTTGTAAAATGAAGGAAGTGGTTTCAATTTTGTGGTTTTGTTGGTTTTGTTAGACATCAAGGACAGGTGTCCTAAACTTTAACAAGTTTTTGACAACTTAGCTCTTATGAGCTTGTTATGGATGCCACATGTATGGGAGTGGGCAAGTTTAAACTTGTCTCATCCCCATTAATTTACGGGTACTCCTCGATTCTAGTTTCCTCGATTGACGTGCCCTCGAGTCGTTTTACGAAAAATGTTTTTATAAATTATGAATCAACGGCACCAAAACGAATCCAATAAAATTTGTCTCATCAAAAACGGAGTTCAAAAATGTAAATACGTAATCCCAGGGTTTCCGGTTTAATCGTAAAGGATGCTAAATTATGCACGTAAGTCCTAATCTCTTCTAGTAAATTTGTGAGTTTATGAACCAACACAAATTAAAGTTCCATCATAATATTCGAGAATAATTTATTTCCTGAAATGTCGGATTGTCACCAAAAATGGTGTATGTAAACGTAAGCACGTAACGTAGAGTCCTCCGATTTAGACGTAGTCGATGCTACTTTAAGATGTAAACCCAAATTTCTTCCCAAAAATGAGTGAGTTCATAAATTAATAATAAAATTATGATTTTAAATAGTACTTGAGAATAAAATATCGACCATAAATCGACGGATTGTCACAGCAGTCACCCCTAAAGAGGATCTTTGTCCTCAAAGATCAATTTATCTTACTACTCGCTTCTTATATAGTTAAAGTCATGTGGGTATTTCCTCCACATTCAGTCTTTTCTCACATGTGTAATTTGTTACAATACGCCAGTTTCAACAAACATAACTACGGGAATACAATCACGCTTAAGTTGACTTACTTTCTATATCCATGATGTTCACGGGTTTTTGATGAATGCAACTTTTCGCCGATCCAAACTTCATTAACAAATAATCAGATTTTCACTTGATAGACATTTTATCAAGTTCGATATACGTAACATAATTCACTCAGCCCTTAAAGTCCTAGGGTAGATCCAGCTAATATGCCTTTCAAACCATCTTTTACATTATCTCAATGGTCCCATACAACGGGGACTTAATTCCCATGATCCTTCAGATCTTTCGTTCAACTTTCCATGGTAAATTTTTTTGGCATAACTTCGCTACCCATCCTGCACTTCAAGATCTACATTTCATATTCACATAACCTCCTGCCCACTACTGGCAGTCAATAATCAGATCCTAATTTCAACAATCATTTCAGGTTTCATGGGTCGGTTATTTTGTAAGGTTAGGTTTGTCATCATAGGTAACCTTAAACCTAAAAGACATGTCCAACTCACAATGGGTGTATGTCAGGGATCTTCATCCCAGTTCCACCTACAAGTGCTTTTATATTTAGATCCTCACAAGATTCAATCTCGATCCTAACACGATAATTATCAATGATAATCTCTCCAAAGGAAAGCGATTATACGGTTCATTACCAAAGGTCAATCATTCAAACATAAAACAAGACTTCTAGTGTTTGTATCGTTACTTTACCTCTTCCTTCGATTGTGGTAGTAAACAGTACTCTCATCAAGATTCGTTCCTAATGACTTCTGAGAAATCTCTAGAAATTCTACGCGAAGCGAGATTCTTGATAGAGATGATCGATACAGGCACACCGTGCTTACACAACTCATTTAAATACAAAATAGTCAACTTCTCCATCGAGAATTTATCATTAACGGAAATGATATTAGCAGATTTGGTCAGTCTGTCGACGATGACCCAAATTGAATCAAATTCAGATGATGATCTTTGCAATAGTTAGACGTTTACTAATGTATGAGGCGATGTCTGCCTTCATAATTTGCCACAGTACAACTTCTTCAGATAAAGATACATTAAATCAGAAATGGCATGAATAGAATACTTAATCTTACAAGATTCCAACATGACTAAATCTCGAAATCCTCCATATTTTGGTAACCACAAGCGGCCTTTTAAACATTTAATGCCATCGGCTCTCATTTCTAATGGTTCTCATTAGCCACGAACCTCTTTATTATTTATATTATCTTTTTACAAGCATCGATTATTTTTATTTTTTTAATTGTACGGGCAAATTATTTTGCACTGTGATTACTAAGGAACACATCCTAACTAATTTTTTATCCTTTCTACATAATGTGTCAGTATCTACATTCACCTTCCCCGATGAAATAAATATCACAACCACAATCACTCAGAAATTCTTCCTTCATATTTTCTAAGTTTTAGTTTCGACTCAACTATTATTTTTATTAGTTTTGCTCAATCCGATGTTTAATGTGTCGATAAATATTACAAGTAAATAAGTAATAAATATTTAATTTTTATGAAACGGAAACGTAAAAAATTTTAAATTTCTCAGTTCGTCTAATTATAGAAAAATGTTCAAAATAAATTTGAATTTAGTTAACACGATTTTTGTTGATTTATCGAAAATAATTAACAAGATTTGTAAATGTTCGAAAGATCTTTGTTTATATTTTGGTCAAAATTTTCTTAGTTGAAAAGCAAAAATTGTCGTTACAAATTCCAAATCATGGTTTAAATGGTTTTTCTCAATTCCTCCTAGGTTGTCTTGAGGTATACACAAATATTTACTCCTAATGGAGTTTAGTTAAATGATCTGGGTATAAGGGAATGATTCCTTAAAAAAATCCTTTGATAGTTATTTGTCAAAACATTTTTGCACTTTCTTTTGGTATAACCCAAAGCCTTAATGGCTCTAATCTTTGAAGAGTCAATATAGATTCCGTTATTTATTAGTCACACGGTAAAATAATCTAAAGGATTAAGCCTTAAATCACATGTTAAATATTCAAGGTACAGGTTTTCACTGCTCGGCCAATTCAGGGCAGTCTATAAATGACAATTAACTCCATCATATTCTTATAAACAAACAGATTGTCCTTAATGATCACAAGCATAAATTTATCAAATCACAGCCTACACACGTGGTTCACCATATTTATGGATGCTACATGTGCATTGGTGAATCCAAACGACATAACATGAAACTCATAATGTTCATTACAAGTTCTGGAGGTAGTGATTGGAATAGATAATCTTTTTCGCGGACGTGAAGTTGATGATAACCATGTCGTGGATCAAATTTCTGAATATAAACTAGAACCTTGAAAATGATCGAACAAATCTTCCATCTTGGGTAATGGATATAAATTTTGATCGTCAATTTACCTAGTTCACGGTAATCAACAAATATAAGAAATAATAACACCATAGCTCTCCATGATGACGAGCTCAGTACAATAAAATCCTTCTCCGACAACTCTCTCAGTTGTACGGTAATTCTTTTAATTCAGATGGTGCTGTCGTACAGTGCACACGCCACAGGTGCAGCACCGGGAAAATAATCAATACCAAATTCAACTTACCTTAATGGCGAAAGTCTAGGTAATTCATCAGAAAATACCTTAGAGGGTCTCGGATAGCAGGAACATCTTTTAATAAATTTACCTTAAGTTCTTTCTAGATTACAAGATCTATGACTAGTTCATAACCATTCATGGTATAACTTCAAGTTTAAATGCAGGATATGGTCATCCGTCAATAATTGTTTAGATCACTTTTGATAATCAACATCTTATCTTTTAGGGGATTTCTACACGGGTTCCCATCAATTAAAACAATGACATCATGTCATAATCAATCAACCAATTCTACTGGCACTACCAACTTTTCAGTGTTATTACCGTCGATAAGATGTGAACTTCTCAAAAGACTAATATTAACTCATAATCCTTCACAAATTAAAGTATATATGGAGACATAGCTAACATTAAAAGAGTAAGGTTAACGCATAATCTACGCGAGAGAATTTCAAATCAGATAAAGACGAAAACATTAACGAATATGAATATATCCCATGTTTTCATGATTGAGTACGCATTCGAAAGCTCCTCAGATTGTTACCCAGGTCATTCAAATGAAATCTAATCAAAAGAAATGATAGAAACGTTGATGCGCCAAGTCGGGTATCAACACTCGGTAATTAGTTACTTTTCCAAAGAATCTCATCATGAGAGACTTGGACAAGAAGAAGAGGTCAATTGTCAAATAAGACAATTTCTACAGATGATTAAATTCGATTCAGAAGAATAAATAGTACGGGCACATATGTCGGTGTCCCTAACACTATGTCCCTATTTTTGCACTTCTTGTAGATCTCATAAAATTTAATCTTTCACAACTTCAAAAAATTAGTGTTTATTAATAATTTCATGGTGACTACTAATCAGCTTTACATGGTCCCTTCCACATTGTATGTAGGCACGCAACTATATACAATTTTAGGATTAACGATGTAATACTCAGTTCGTCAAAATTTTTTCATCATGTTTAAAATATATATTCATATTTAATTATGAAATAAAAATAAAAATGATTTTTTACCGAAATGTTCATCATTATGAAAGCATTCCTATTTACAAGATGTTTAATAAAATATTTATTTCGACAGTAACTACTAATAGTACTGATTTGAATAACTCATATAAAATGAGAATTTCATATTTTCCCCCAGATGGTATCGTATTACTTATAAAAACAATGAGTGATCTCGAAAAGGAGTGATGAAAAGTTGTTCACTCAGAACTAACTAGGATATGCTAGGAAATGAGCTTAGCCAAATAAGCATGAGGTTCATGACCTCGACGACACTCAGGAATACAAAGAGAAGAATATACAACGCAACTCTATCCGAAATGAATACTTGCTCAAAGGTTGCATCGCTAATGCGAACATTAGGATGAAGCAATAAAAGATAGATAACTTCAATACATGTAGAATTTAGCAATCAAAGATAGTCCTTTCATTAATCACAAACAAGTCAAAAATTGTACCATAACACATTAAGTGTCGCCATGTCATACAATTCTAAGGACTCATCCTACCACTGATGTCTCAGTTAAGTTAGGTATTTTAAAAGATACTACAATGGATACTAATCTACATGAGTCATTAGGTGTTCCACCTGTGCCGGAAGATCCATCGGTCCCAATTCAGAAGAAGATTTATTCAATTTATTTCTTGGACACTGGGCATCCTCGTCATTGGAGAATGCCCTAGGAACAACCCTTAACACAAACCAAAAATCATTTAAAACCTTATAATTCAATCACAGGACTCAACGACTTCCTCTTAACAATATCATATTTCATACGAGTTAAATTTTACTTTATTCAAGTTTCAATCAACTTATACTCAATGCGACATCCTACCTCATTCTCCAATACTTTAAACCTTATTCTTAGACCTTGAAAGGGTAATAAAAGCTCGATATGAACAACACTTAATTTCCAATCCTATAGCTCTTTCAACAATAGTTATCAAATGAGTCACTAGTATGAAATGACTCACACGTTCATTAGACTTCTCAGAAAGATCCTAGTGGCATGAGGCCTTTGGGTAATGGTTCCAATGACAGCCTCAAGTGCAACATTCACCCTTTCGATTTCAAATTTAATAATTGGGCAACACCGAATCAGATGACACCTTTCTAGGTGGTAAGGTTTTGTTAAACTCCACTCTATAAGGAAAGATAGTCATGACATCGATATCAGATTTAATCTCGCCAATTCTTCTTCATTATCACAATCAACTAATATCAACATTTCTACGAATATCAACCATTTTGTTGGGATCATAAATATCCACAACTTGGTTTAGATCTAGAATAGCTAGAATTCCTACGGAAATAGCTTCGATTAATTTGCCAGTGGAGATAGTGTTTCTTGTGACAATCTACGCCGTATAAATACCTCGTATAAGTATTAAAATAATCATCAAATAATCATGTAATCAAATTACAACATATATCTATAATCAAAGTTATATGTATATTAAAATAACACTTCTCAGTCTGGCCTTGTTGGTAACTCGGGAATTCTTCGACACCGTTATAGTCAAAAGATTTTTAAACATTTACTCAAAATATTTATTTAAAAATATTTATGGTTCAAAGATTTTGAAATGTTTTATTCAAAACCTTGGTTTTAAAAATCTTTCGTTCTCTATAACGAGATATCTGATACCAAACTGTAACACCCCCAAATATTCATACTTTAGTTCACCGGAAGAGTCGGTGGTGTTACGGGATAGCACATTACTCAAATCATAGACAACGCTTAAAATTCACGTCATTTAATAATAAAGCATTTTTCATTCATAAATATCAAATTACATAGGTCCCAAGTCATAGTATTTCATACAATTTTACAAAACATTTGAATGGATATTTTATTTTAATGCGGGCCATGAATTCTTGTCGTCTTACCGAGAATTACCTTCAAGTACCTGAGATAAAACATGTAAAAAGGTCAGCGAAAACGCCGAGTGAATTCATAAAGTTTAATAAAACCATTAATAAATTCGGTATATAATTATTACCGAAAATCATTTTGTATAAATCTTAGTAATAAGCCATAAAATAGGCCAAATACATTTTTATACAACTCTTAGTCGTAAATCATAATATAGGCTTCTGCCTTCAAAACAATTATACGAACCATTGTCGTAAAAACATCATACAATACGTTTTATAACGTTGTATAAAGTTTAATAAAAACCGTTATATGATAATGGTTATGTAAAACCAAAACGCGAACATAATATCAATAATAAGACCTCTTATTCCTACTGAAGCAATATATATTATAATTCAATTCGTACATCAGTAGTTTCAATATTGGATTATTATAAGCCGCATGACATTGCTACCTTACTATAACAAAAAACAGGTAGTTAACCCGAAATTAATTTGCCCATCTAAAACAGCATGTCGTCACAATAATCACGCTTATATAATCTTCTCATACATAAATTCGCTTACCAATCAATGTGGCACGACGAGGATCAACCGTCAAGGCACGAACTGGGGTGATCTTCCCCAAATAGTACTATTATATGCATAAGCGTCTACCAGATCCCGGTATTTCATAATTCATGCTAATGGGACTGTTTGTGACATAACCTAACGATAGTAATCCATTTCATTTCATTCATTGGGTCATATAATCATTCATCGGGTCATATAATCATTCGGGTTCATATCAATAAGCAAACAATCGGGACAACTGGTGTCCTATTTTTATTATAACTAACATGTTATCTCCCTCGCGGGTTTATAAAACATTTCATAAAACATTTAAAAGAGTGCGAGGCTATGAACTCACGTTTATTGGGAAAGGCAGTTATCGGCGATTTGGATGTACGATACGTGCTTCAATAACAGAAACCTAGACAAATAATACTCGTCTTAGACTCTTGTCCAATGACTTTATAAAAACAATAACTATGTATATATGATGACAATATAAGTATGATGATAATCAAGTGGAATTTTATCTCTTCATACACCTTATAGTGTTATATGATAGTCAAATTTAGACTAGTTACACTAGTTTCAACTTATTTGTATATTAAGGCCCAATAAGCCCATTAAAAGCCCAATACGTTTTATTAGTCCATTTATACTTTTAATACCGTACCTATACTCATATGTTGGGCCCAAGTGGGTTAAGCCCATGAGTAAGTCCATTAGTGTTTAGCCAAACTAGTTGTGTCAATAGTCCAATAAGGCTATTTTTTCCCGTTAATGTCCATAAGTTATAAAGCTCGGGTTTTATCGGTTTTCACTTGTCAAATGTACTTATATATCATTAGATGAGTTATAAAAAGCTTACATTAGACGGTTTTGACCGTCTAAGTTTTATTTGGCGAAAACGTTAATCTTTGGGTTTTAACCGAAAAGACGTAGAACTTATATATATAGTTTTATAACTTAGAAAACATATCAATTTGTAATTTATAAAATGTCACACTTATTTATCAAAGTATATAACTTATTTTTATAAGTGTTATCATAAGTTAGTGGGTTTTACATATGTATTTTATAATAATATTACTTGAGTGCTAATTTTATATTATATACTTTTATTTCCAAATCTGATTATAAAACTCACTTTTACCATTTTTACCATATCTTGAGTTCTATAAGGAGATAGAAGCTCAACTTTGGGCAGCACAAACTAAATAATATGTGCTACAAATAACTCCGTTTTAGCTACTGCTCAATCATCCTCTAAGTATCCCTAATAATTCGTCCAAAACAGACTATACATATTTGAACTTTAATAATGTTTTGATCATATCTTACTCATTTTATTGAATCCATTGAGTGTCCAACTCTCCACATATGTAAAAATCATATACCTTACTGTATATTCAATAATCCAAGTCATTTTATCAGGTTATCATATGGTTCTTTACTGTTTTATACAGCCTATAATTTTAACCATGATTTTAACATCTTTAAATGTAGATTTTAATCATTTTAACCAAATTTATCAACACAAGATCCCTACATAATACTTTGATCATCAATTATCATCATATAAATATACATTTAGAAAGAAAATACATAATTACATTTACAAAATAACAAGATGATAGGAAAAGATTGATCCCTATACCAATCAAGATGATGAAAAGATGAGATTTTGATGAATAAGGCTTGGTTCTTCTTACCAAATCTTCAACTTTAGCACGAAAACTTCTTGGACCTTCAAATGGTTGAACACCTCCATGAAATCAGCCCTTGAACCTCATGAAAACTCCTTTTCATAGGTTAAGATCACCTCTAATCTTCATGTCTTCAATAGATTATCATCATATGTAACATATACATAAGATTTATGGTTGAATTTTTGATGGAAATGGTGGTGGTGGTGGTATAGTAGACGACAAAAGAGAAGGGATAGAGAGTTGTGAGTTGATTTCTAGTTTTTCATATTGTAAAATGAAGGAAGTGTTTTCAATTTGGTGTTTTGTTGGTTTTGTTAGACATCAAGGACAAGTGTCTTAAACTTTAACAAGTTTTTGACAACTTAGCTCTTATGAGCTTGTTACGGACGCCACATGTATGGGGGTGGGCAAGTGTAAACTTGTCTCATCCCCATTAATTTACGGGTACTCCTGGATTCTATTTTCCTCGATTTACGTGCCATCGGGTCGTTTTACTAAAAACATTTTTATAAATTATGAATCAACGACATAAAACGAATCTAATAAAAATTTTCTCATCAAAAACGGAGTTCAAAACGTAAATACGTAATCCTAGTTTTTCTGGTTTAATCGTAAAGGACGCTAAATTATGCACGTAAGTCCTAATCTCTTCTCGTAAATATGTGAGTTAATGAACCAACACAAATTAAAATTCCATCATAGTATTCGAGGATAAATTTATTTCCTGAAATGTCGGACTGTCACCAAAAATGGTGTATGTAAACGTAAGCACGTAACGTAGAGTCCTCCGGCTTAAACGTAGTCGATGCTACATTAAGATGTAAACCCAAATTTCTTCCCAAAAATGAGTGAGTTCATAAATTAGTAATAAAATAATTATTTTAAATAGCACTTAAGAATAAAATATTGACCATAAATTGACGGATTGTTACATGTACGATTTGTTTCTTGTCTCGAGCCTAAGACGCGCCTCATTATCTTTAGGTCTCGTGTGATCATATATCGACTGTTGATATTTATTCCTGATTGACGTTCGTTCTCTATTAACTATTGTGACGATTGTGTCAGGTAAGTCTATAGCCTCGCTTTTATATTATCTTGTAAATAATTTTTAACCCGCGAAGGGGAATACATGTTGTTTTATAAAATGAACACACGTTTTTTTTGGTATGCTGGACCCGAATATGATGATAAATGCCTAAGTACCAATTTCTTATGAAGTCCCTGAAATTCATGAACTGTTAATTACCTTGTGAGGTAAACGCTAATACATTTTATAGATCTATTTGGTTTGACAGCATTATCCTAGGGTATGTATCCTTGTGATCACCTGAAAGGGATATAATGTATAAGAGGTCGTTGGTATATGACAATATTACCTGTTAGTAGGGGCGTCGTAAGTGATTCGATTTGACGTGATAGTTAACGTTCAGTTGCATGAGCTTAAGGAATTTATCGATATATATATGTATATATATATATATATATATATATATATATATATATATATATATATATATATATATATATATATATATATATATATATATGTATATATATATATATATATATATATATATATATATATATATATATATATATATATATATATATATATATATATATATATATATATATATATATATATATATATATATATATATATATATATATATATGACTTGTCTGTGTGACAAGATTGAGATGATTAAAATTCTTGTGTTCAATGATGATTTGTAAAACCTATAGACTTGCTCAACCTTTGTGTTGATGATTTTAAGCATGTATTTCAGGTAATCAAGATGGATAGCAGCAGAGCATGCAAGGAGGAAGTTGGTGCTTACTTTTCTAAACTTTATATTATTTTTCCATCCTTTGAAATGAACTAAATGACTTTTAAGTCTTTGATAAATGTATTGTGATTGGTAATGGTTTTTAGGACTAAACGCTACTCTGATTTATATATTGGTAAGGGAACTTTTTAGACAAGATTGTATAATATTTTAACGTCTCTTTTGAGGTCGTTGTCTATGATTATGTGTGATGTGCTATGAGTAGCGCCCCAAAGTGGTATTCCCAGCGTGCTAATTTGAGGGTGTTACAAAATCATTGGGTACAGTCTCATATTCACTAGAGTCCTCCAAATAGTTTAACCCTAAAACCCTTCTAAACTACTTTAAACTTATTTTCCCATGAATACCTAAAGTTGTAGACACAAACTCAATAGATTTCTTGTTCTTTGACCCTTGTGCTGTGAAACAAAATTCTTTTAACACATTTTCAAACATAACTCCTGGATCTTTGAATAAAGCATCACGAATCACACATTTGGAAATTTAGTACTTGCTTTCTAGGTTCAGATGTTAGGGTTTCTGGTTTGATCAAGGTAAGGTTGTTGGGTTTAAAGATTATGTCCTCAGTGAGATAGTTAACGTGGATGGAAGGATTGAGGGTGATTTCAATCTCTTATGGTTGTGAAGAAGATTCAGCAGCCATTGATGTTTGTTGTGTGTGTTTTCTTTTGAGAGAGAGAGAGTTGTGTGTGTTTTTTGTTTGAAAACTTTTGCAAATGATATGAATCTTCAATCTTCAAAATATATATGTAAACACTTTTTGAACTGATTTGTCAAAGTTTGTAAAACATTTGAAAAGAGAATGAAACTTTTAGGGTTTCTTTTGAACAAATGGCACAAACTCTCTCATTAATCTTCTGAAGAAGGTGATGATTTTCTGCTGCTTTGAACAGTGAAACGCCTCATTGTGTCAGAAAGTTGTTGACTTTGATATGGACGCTTGATATTTCCTAGATAAACAATTGACACCTTTTGAAAGAATGTTTTGTATTTATTCTCAAGAAATTTAATGCCATTAACTCTTTTGAATCACATGATTGATAGGTTTTAAATGCTATTACTCAGATATGCCGAACCTGATGGCAATACTTGTGAGCTTCTGTGCGTCAGATGAGGCGACAAAACCCCATATGCATGTTCACATAAGTGAACAAGACATATGACGTTACACGCTCCTCTACTCAGGCCTACCTACTCAGTTGTATTAAAAATTTGTTCAACATTGCTGAAGGAACCTTTTGATGACTGGTGATTATTTGTTCAGCTTTAGTGAATCAGATATGGCGACAAAACATCATATATACAATCACATAAAGTGAAATAGACATATGACATTGCACACTCCTTTACTCAGACAATGGTACTTAACATTAATCAAAATCTTTTAAGAAATGATGAACCTTCTAGCTTCTTCAGTGAATGCTGAAGGTTCAATTTTTGTATCATCAATGTTCAGCATAGCAAGCTCCATTATCAGTCTTTTAGAAGTTGGTTCATCCAATGGTTTGGTGAAGATATCAGCCAATTGATATTGAGTGGGGATGAAATTTAATTCAATGTCCCCTTTTACAATGTGATCTCTGATAACGTGATATCTGATATCAATGTGTTTTGTTCTTGAGTGGAGGACTGGATTGTTGGATATTGCAATAGCACTAGTGTTATCACAAAAGATTGGTACCTTTTCATATTCTATGTCATAATCAGCCAGATGGATTTTCATCCAAAGAAAATTGGAACAACATCCAATAGCTGCCACATATTCAACTTCTGCTGAAGACATGGCAACTGTTTGTTGCTTTTTAGCACTCCAACACACAAGTTTGCCACCTAGCAATTGACATGCACCAGAAGTGCTTTTTCTGTCCAAATTACATCCAGCATAGTCAGAATCTGAATACCCCTTTAGATCAAAACCTAAGGATTTGGGGTACCAAACACCTAGACTTGGTGTACCTTGCAGGTATCTGAAGATTCTCTTTACAGCATTAAGGTGTGATTCCTTTTGATCTGCTTGGTATCTTGCACAAAGGCATGTAGAGTATTGAATGTCAGGCCTTCTTGTAGTTAAGTACATGAGTGACCCAATCATACCTCTATACAGAGTCTCATTGACTGATTGTCCATTGAGATCAGGTCCTAAGTTGTTAGGGGGTACCATTGGAGTCTTCACTGAAGCACAATTGATATCATACTTCTTCAACAGATCCTTGACATATTTTTCTTGATTGATGGAGATGCCTTGGTCAGATTGTTTAATCTTAAGACCAAGGAAGTATGTGAGTTCTCCCATCATACTCATCTCAAACTTGGTGGTCATAAGCTTGGCAAATGGTTTGCAAAGTTTCAAGCTTGTAGAGCCAAAGATTATGTCATCCACATAAATTTGTACCAGAATGGTGTTAGTTTTAGATTTATAGATAAACAAGGTGCTATCTATTTTTCCTCTAACAAATTTATGTTCAATGAGAAATGTTGAGAGAGTTTCATACCATGCTCTTGGAGCTTGCTTCAGTCCATACAAAGCTTTATAAAGCTTGTAGACATGATTTGGGTATTTACTACTCTGAAAGCCAGGAGGCTGAGTAACATAAACTTCTTCTTTTAAGTAACCATTTAGGAATGCACTTTTGACATCCATTTGGTAGATGGTGAAGTTCATGTAAGTGGCATATGCAAGGAAGATTCGTATGGCTTCCATACGTGCAACTAGAAGAAAGTTTTGATCAAAATCAACACCATGCTCTTGATTGAATCACTGGGCCGCGAGCCTAGCTTTATTTTTTGTCACTGCATTGGTTTCATCTCTTTTGAGCTTGTAAACCCATTTGATGCCAGTGGTTGATTTACCATATGGAAGAGGAACCAATTTCCAGACTTTGTTTCTTTCAAATTGATTGATTTCCTCTTGCATGGAATCTACCCATCGAGGGTGTGTGAGTGCTTCAGAAACCTTTGTAGGTTCAATTTCTGAGAGAAAATTTGCATAGAAGCATTCTCCAGATGAAGCAGCACTCAATTTCTTTGCCATAGATCTGGTGACTCTACCTTCACCAGGATTACCTATTATGTTCACCAGTTGTATGTGACAATTTTGAGTCCAAGAATTTTGTGGAACTAGAGAATAGGTACTGGTAGCATGATTAGAGCTAGAGCTTGGAAGTCCATGACATAGACTTGGACTTGGAATGTCTCTAGTGTCTACTGAAGGATATTCATTGGACAAAGGTTCAATCATTGGAGGACTTCCTTCTTGGTCAGAAGCAACATATCTAAGACCTAATTCTTTAGAGATGATAGGAGAGCTTTGAGAAAGGGGCTCAGATTGTTCCTCAATAGCTGCATATGATTGATCATTTTGATCATGTATGACAGCATGCTGATTGTTTTGAGACTGACCATTTTGGTCATTTGTGTTGCCGTGCTGATCATTTTGATCATTTTGAGATTGATCATTATTTGATTGACAGCCATCAGTATGTGATACTGAAGGATTTCATTTTGTAGGACTTGTCATATCTTCAAATGGATCAATATGAGGGACTGAGTTGCTTGTTTGATATTTTTGAGAAGGATCATAGTGATAAAATTCATCAGATGGATAATTGTGAGATTCATGTATATGAAGTTCATCATCTGATGGATTTGTAAAAGTGAGAGCTTCAGAACTTTCATTGAATGTGATGTGATAGGTTTCTTCAATACATTATCTTCTTATGTTGAAGACTCTGTATGCTTTAGATACTAGGGAGTATCCAAGAAAGTAACCATCATCAGATTTTTAATCAAACTTTCCAAGGTGATCCTTGTGATTGTGAATGAATACTGGACACCCAAACACATGTAAGAATTAAATGTTTGGAATTCTCCCCCTGAAGACTTCATACGGAGTCTTCATGTGTCTGTTCATAATGATGGATCTATTTTAAGTGTAGCAAGCAGTGGCTACAACATCAATCCAAAAATGCTTAGAGAGAGTAGATCCAGCAAGCATTGTCCTTGCTGCTTCTATCAAAGTTCTGTTCCTTCTTTTAGCCACGCCATTTTGTTCAGGCGTGTAAGGAGATGAGAAATTTTGAGAAATTACTTTGTCATCACAGAATTTGATCAGTGTATGATTTCTGAATTCAGTGCCATTGTCAGTTGTGAGTTGTTTGACATGAGTGTCATTTTGATTTTCAACTCTTTTGATGAATGACATGATGGCAGCTGGTGCATGGCTTTTCTTTGTCAGAAAATATACCCTGGTGTACCTAGAGTACTCATCAACAATGACAAGTGTATATTTTTTGTGACAAATGGCCCTAGGTGATACTGGGCCAAATAAGTCCTTGTGAAGCAAATGAAGACTTTCTGTTATTGAGAGAGTTTGCTTTGTTTTGAAACTGTCCGTATGGTGCTTCCCTTTTTCACATGCTGAGCATGGTTTGTCCTAGGAGTAGACAAGTGAAGGAAGACCAATAACAAGATTTTGTTTTGCCAACAGAGTTATTGTTTTGAAATTGAGATGTGAGAGGCTCTTATGCCAAATCCAATTGGTAATATTGGAAGCTTTAGCAAGGAATCACGTTTCGTGAGTAGAGTTCATGTTCATGACATAAACATCTTTGACTCTGGGAGCAATCATCACAATTTCGTGATTGGAGTTGAAAATTGTAACTTTTTTGTCATCAAACAGCACAAGATACTTTGCATCACAAAGTTAACTTATGCTGATGAGGTTGTGCTTCAATCCATTTACATATGCTACCTTTGAGAAAACTATACCATTGCATCTTACTAAACCAAATCCTTCAGTAGTAGCTGATGAGTTATCACCAAAAACAACTTTAGGACCTTGTTCCTCCTTATACTTGTGCAGATACCTTTTAGTGCCACTCATATGCCTTGAGAAGCCACTATCTAGGTACCAAATAGGCTTCCTGAGATCACACTACACAAGTTAAGGAAATGGTCAGTTTTGTTTTGAAACCCACCTTTGTTGGGTGGGGGTTTTAGATCTAGAAGGTGTTCTAGATCTGAAGGGTCCTCTTGTAGAGGGTATGTGTGATTGCTCATAAGAAGAAGAGGTGTGAACAGCTTTTGCTTTCATAGCCTGAATGGCTTCACCTCTTCTGAACCACTCTATATGGTTGTGATTAGATGTAGTGTGGACATCGCTTCTACAAGTCTCACAACATTTGGTAATAAAGTTTGGGTTTCTTGGTTTAATACCCCTTTTGGGTGAGATGATTCGATTATGTCCATGAGTGTCATGGTCATAACTTCCACAAATATTACAAACAGGGTAATAATGGCAGTCATCTGAGTGATGATTGCTCATACCATAATGAGTGCATGGTGGGAAAGGCATATTTCGCCTAGAATGGGAAGCTTCAGATTTGTGAAAATCAGCACTTGTTTTGGACAGCATATACTGAGTGTGTTCACAAGTGCGATGATCAGTCCTTTCACATTTAGTACAATAAATCACTCTTAGGCAAGTTTTAGTGAGATGGTTATTTACACCACATAAATCACAAGCCCTTTTAAATTGTGTCTTATACTTGAAATGAGGAGAATCTGAAGTTTCATCTCTGAATCGTGTTGGTGTTTGGTGCTGCCTGAGTTGCAATTTAAGATCATTGATCTCTTGCATGACAAGAGACATTCTTTCATCTTCCTTAGATCTAGCATTCTTTAGTTTATTTGTTGAAACTAAAGAGGTAGTTCCCATATGTGAACCTTCATCAGGAGCTGAACAGTTCTTTGAGGTGTCAATTTTGACATGTTTGGAAGAACTACCTTTGTGTGTGGTGTGTAACTTGATGATAGACTGGATAGTTTTGGGTCCAGTAGAGGGTTCAACACCAGCCAGCTTCTCCAAAGGAGGAAGTGGTGTACTTACTTCATTCTCTATATCATCATCTGAGTCATCCTCAGTAACTGAGGACTCAACTGGTGCTGAAGTGTCAACACTTTCTTCAAACTCAGGAAAAAGGATTCGTCTAGTGTCATGATTGGGTAAATTTTCTTCACTTGACCTTTCAATGTCAGGGATCGAGCTACCATCCTCATTTGAGGCTTTGACAAAGATAATAGATTTGGTGTTGGGGGATCCTTCAGCACCAAGCATTTTCTTCTTTTGAGCAGGTATTTGTTCACTTATGCATTGATTTACCCTATCAGAGTTTCTAAGCAAGGATTTAACAATATCTTTTGCTTCTTTTAGTTCATCTCTAAGGGAGTTATGTTCATCCAAAATTTCTTTGTTCAATTGTTGAAAAGTAAGAATATCAAGTTTAGCTTCTTTTAGCTCTATTTGCTTACTTTCAAAATCTTCAAGTTTTAGAACAAGTTTATGAAATTTTTCAAGCAAATTGTTTCTTTGTTCTTTAACAGATTTTAGATCAATGCACAAGTAATCAAAGACAAATTTAATGTCATCATTATCTTCTAATTCAGGAAGAGTTTGTACCTTTTTGATTGTGACATTGACCCATTCATCATTTCTGGCACTTTCTCTAGTCACAACATTTGAATTAGCCCTTTCATCATCAGCAAGTGCCATCATCACTTTCAAGCAAATTGTTTTAGAACAAGTTTATGAAATATTCAAGTTTTAGAAAAAGTTTATGAAATTTTTCAAGCAAATTGTTTCTTTGTTCTTTAACAAATTTTAGATCAATGCACATGTAATCAAAGAAAAATTTAATGTCATCATTATCTTCTAATTCAAGAAGAGTTTGTACCTTTTTGATTGTGACATTGACCCATTCACCATTTCTGGCACTTTCTCTAGTCACAACATTTGAATTAGCCCCTTCATCATCAGCAAGTGCCATCATCACTTTCACATTTACCATTTCATCATCATCTGAAGAAACATCTTCTTCATCCCATTCATATGCTTCAGCAACAAGCCCTTTGTTATTGTCTTGCTTGGGAGTCTTGGATGAGGAGTTTTCAGTACTCAATAAGGCCAATCTTGCCTTGATTTCTCTGTATTTGGCCTCAAAGTCTTTTGTTGGTCTGAGTTCAACCACCCTGTTTTGCTGAATAGAAGTAGAAGCATTTTAATTTGGTTGAAATGATGATTGACCATATGGTCTTGATTGAGCTGGTGAGGAATATGAAGGGAGAGATGTTTTAGAATAACAATCCTTAGCACAGTGACCAGTCTTCCCACATTTGTAGCATTCAGTGTCAACTGAAGCTTTTGTGGAGCTGTAGAACTTTAAGAACCTTCTAGACTTGGCCAGAAGTGCCCTTTCATGAAATTACTCTTTGAGGTCATTCAGATATTCCTCACAAAGTGTCTTCCTCATCATCAAGACTATCTTGGTAGTCTTGAATGACAGCTTCACTGAAAAAAGTTGTGGACAAGGGTGTAGTAATGGTTAATGCTTTACTCTGGCTTGAGCCTTCATGAATCCTATCAACTAGGTTTTCTTCATATTTAAGTTTCCCAAAAAGAGAGGCTAGATCACAATCTTTAATGTGATTAGCATTTTTCAAGCTTTGACAAAAACTGAGCCACTTCTTTGGCAATGCATTAACAAAAACTGTGTTGATTTTAAGGTTTGAAAGCTCAACACCATCAATCACAAGTTCATTCATCAGTGCTTTGTATCTAGTGAACGTATGTGTGAGGGTTTCCCCTTCTTTGTGCTTGAAGTTGTTGTATTGAAGTTTGAAATCCATGATTTTGGTTTCTTTTACATCAGAGGGTCCCTCATGGTAAAGAATAAGGTCCTCCCATGTTGCTATGGCTGTTTTGCAATTTACAACATAATTTATTTGGTCATCTAGGAGCACAGAAATGATGAAACTTTTGAGACCTGATCTAGGTTAGCAGCTTTTCTATCATCAGCATTCCATTATGCTTAAGGTTTTTTATTGTCCCCAACCATGGGAACAAAAGGACCATTTTTAATGATTCCAAGGAATTTAGGTTCAATCCCAACCATATGGACAAGAAACCTCTTCTTCCAATTTGTAAAATTGGCTACCTCTAGTACAGGAGCAGCATTGAGTTGGCCACCCCTATATTCTAGGGGTTGTGGTATAACTTGAGCCATTTTTGGATCTTGATTTGAAAACTTTTAAATGAGTAGTTTAATAAAATAAGAGTTTAGCTAATCAAACTGCTCTGATACCACTTGTTGGTCCCTAGTAATTCGTTATTACTTATTATCTTAAGTAATAACTCTTACTTCGACTAAAGTGTGTTGTTTTAACAATATATAAGAACTATGAAAGATTAAAACAACAATACCAATATTCTTTTCAACGTATAGACTTTTATTAGAATCAAATAAAGAATCTATAACCCACTTTGTTTGCGGAATAACAAAGTGGTTGAATGACAATGGGTTTTGATCTCCTCTACTTAGACGTCTAACCAAAGTCAAAGTCTAAGCTCCAATCTAAACGTTCATATGCATCTTGGCAATATGGTTTAGTTGGTATCGAGAGAGAAAGGTTTTCCAGAGTTTAATCTCTTGTATTGGTTGACCTTTCTCTCCCAATGTACACTCCTTATATAGGCATTATAAATTAGGGTTTGCATTTTGCATGATCCAATTCATGGGTTTATCCAGTGGGTGGTTGATGCCCATGCTGGATAAACAATACAAATTACATATTAAACTATTCTAGAAAAGATAAAGGTTGTACTTATATCTAAGTATACAAGCAACCTACTTTAACTTGAAGTTATCTTTTCTCGCCTAATGCAAACTATCAGAATACTGAAGAGTCTTTAGTATCCTAGAGGAGATCGACATCATCCAGTTGGGTATTGTCAAACCAAACTAAACTGAAAGCCCTTCTTCAGTCCTTGTTATTTAGCAACTCTGCCGCCTAGTATTTGAAGCGAAGACTCCTTTGTCTCCTAAGTTCACTGGAAGCATGGTGCTGAAATTTCTTCAGCTTTAATGTCTTCAATAGGAACTTCGTTCCTCTGGTCATCCTTCAGCAGACTGGCCTTACTGCTGAGCATGAAATACTTGGGGGATTTTATATTCAAATCCTAGAGTTGCTTCAGGGTCAGTAAATACTGACCCAGCAATATCAGAATCACAAAATCACTTATAACCACTTTTCAAACAAATTTTTGGAAAAAAGGCTCAAACCTCATGAATGTACATCCACACTCACGAATTTTAGAGCTTATGTGCCTAGCTTAACAAGTCACAAGCTTCCAATAGCTGCTAAGAACAACAAGGTGAGTAACAACAGATTATAACAAAAAAATGGAAAAATAAAGCTGATTAATTCAAGCTTGTTCCCACTCCTTGAATATCCCCAAACCACAAGCTGACTACACCTTGATAACTCCTTATCAGGGTGTTATCACCACTTGTAATCCTAAAATTTCAAAGGTTTTAACCAAGACTTAGAAAAATATCATATTTTGGAAAACTTTGCAATTTCTTGCACAACTTTTAAAACCAAACTATGAGACTTCACAAACACAAACGTTGAACAATAACAAGCATAAAATAAGATTGGAACTTGGAATTCGTCAACAATATCATACACTTTTTCATTCACTTAGAAAATAGGATTTACAGATTTGTGACTAAGAAATCCAAGAACAAAGAACAATGTTGTTACCCTAATGCCTTATATAGGCTACAATGTATGCTAAGAAGCTGATAAAAAACATAAACCCTAGTTGGTGAAGTCCCTGAAATGCCCTTGTGGAATTTGAATTTTGCTTGATCGTGTGAAGTATTCTTGGTGTCTTGTGGAGTTGCTAGCTGGTGGGATTTGATCCAAAGGATCAAAGGAAGCTTAAAATGTAAGCTTCATTGTGGTTTGTAGATTCTTTGCATGGCTTTGTCATTTTCCCCAATAAATGTGTGTAGGGGAGGTTTCATGTGAGTCTTGTGATGATGTGGCATGGGGTTTAAGGGTGAGGTTTTGGTTATTAGTCCCTTAATCTTAAATCTAGAAAAGATTAAGGACTAATTTCAAGTAATTAATGAATCCCTAATTTTGATATGAACATGAAGAACAATGGGTTTGATCTTGTTTGGGTTTTAAAAATATGATTAGCGTGTGTTTTAGTAACTAATTAATATTAGTTATAAAATTTAGCTGAGTGGGATGGTGACATGGAACAAGGGTCAGTTGTGATTAGTTGTAAGGAGTTAGTGGGACACGTGTTGAGGTGTAAGTGGTTAAGGTAACTTCCATGTCTTGGCAGAATAAGCCCCTTGTCTTTCTTTCTCCTTTCACTTGTGTTTTAAATAGCTCAATTCAGGTTTCCCTTTATAATGAAGTTTCAATTTTCATACTTTTACCCCAAAAAGTTTCCAAAAGTACTTCAAAGGGTATTTCTTGCCATTTGATGATATTTGAAGGATCAAACTTAACATGTCTTCAATCTTCAAGGACTTCACTTGTTCTTGACTTTGTGGAGGACTAAAAGTGACAAGTCTCATTTGTGAGGGATCATTCTTGCCAGTTCTTCAAAGTGGAAGGTCCTTTTTGTAATTTTGACAAACTTTAAGGACCAAACTTGTAATTATGAATATACAAGGGTTTAAACTGTCCATTCTTCAATACTGGTGGATCTGTAACACCCCCAAATTAGGCCTAGCGAAAGCCCACGAGTTTTGGGTCTGTTTCGTCATGATTATCCGAGTCTTGATCCGAGAGAACGACCTCTATGCTAAATATCACACGTAGACTCCAAATAATCATACAGTCAAGTACCTGAGAATACATGCTTAAAACGGTCAACATAAAGTTGGTGAGTTCATAAGTTTTATTAAAATGTTTATGACACTTCAAAAGTTTATAAAGTCTACTACCAAAAGTAGTATCGTAAAAATGTTTAGAAATCCAGAGTTCCGCAACAAAAGCAATGCTTACTACAAGGTTCAGTTATAAATCAACATTTATCCAAAAGCATTACAACCAACACAAAATAATTCGTTTCATGTTAAAGATTCATATCAACATCATATGCATGATTCATAACAAGATCACATCTAAGAAATATATCCAGATCATAGCAGATCATAGAAAGATTCAATTCAAAGTCAATACAAGATCATGGCAAAATTCACAGCCAAAATCAATACAAGATCATAGAAAGATTCAATTCAAGGTCATACAATATCATAGCAAAATTCATAGTCAAGATCAATACAAGATCATAGGCAAGATTCACATTCAAGATTAAATGGACCGCAAACAAAATGTTTTAAAGCATATGAATCCCATTATAGGAGGTCAAGCATATAAAGTTTATAAGTATATGAATCCATTAAACAATGGAAAGAATATAAAGTTTAGCAGCATATGAATCCATTATTTAATGGCAAGCATATAAAGTTTAGCAACATATGAATCCATTAAATAATGGCAAGCATATAGGGTACCCAGTTACGATAGCAATAAGCTCATGACAAAACTTACATGATGTGATTCAAGACAAAACACATTTTGTGTCCATAAGCAAGCAACATAGCATTATCATCACACAGATAACTTTAGAGAATAGATCAAGAAACATGTATTGCATTCGTAAGCAAGCAATAAGCATTATCTTCATAAGCATAACCCCAATTCAAGAAAACAATAGTTTTGCCTTAACAAAGATGTTACAAGTATTATCACACCTCAAATACATTAAGCATATAAGGCAGATCAAAAGAAGTTATGGCTCACTCACATATTCACAATATGTAGCATAAAACAATACTTGCAAAGTATAACCACGTATGTATCACAAACCATCATCAAAACGTATAAACACGTAATCGTCATCAACAAGCATGTATCTCCCCCAAAAGAGATTTAAAACATTTATAAAGCGATTCCAGAATAGAAAGAGGGGTGTGAACTCACATCGATATGTAGAGCAATACGAAACTACCAAGAGCAGCGTAACGTAAATCAAAACTGCTCGATACCAGAAGTCGTAGTCTATCTTATCGATTAGTTCCCAACGTCCAAATCGATTCATCCAAGTTTTCCCGATGAAAGTTTCATCAATACCACTGGTTCATAAACCGTTTAATTCCCATGTCGTGATCGTTTGGTTTTCGGTTAAGTAAGATGAAGTGAAAGGTACCACCAAGGTATGCAATATATATACCAAATATGTATTGCAAACAGGAAAACGAAACATGTATATAACCCATATCTTGATTTATATAACAAGGACAAACAACGCACGAATTTACCCAAGAAAGATGACACCACAAAATAAAATAGTCAAAGTGTATAACCAAAGTTTTTATTCGACACACGTTCAAAATCACCCATTAAATAAATTAAATAACCCTTTTATAAAAGCAAACACACGCTTTAGTGTTTCAAACGAAGTTTCAAAAGTATATACTATATTTATGATTTTATAAAATAATATTTTATAAATTATTATTTCTTTATTCGACAATTTAATAAATATTAAATTTATTGATTTTTCGACATGACCTATTCGTTAATATAGTGTTTCCCATATTTACAAAATATAATAATTTTTCAATTTCCAAAACTAATCCGTGTTTCAATTATCCATATACTTTCATTATATAAAATGAACGTTGTCGAATGATAAACAATAATTAAAATAAACCAATAACCATACCAAATAATCAACCAATAATCAAGTCAACACTTTCAATCATTTTGCTATTCACAAACCCAAATGCCCTTTAGACTTTTAAAACTCAGAACCAACAGCTCTCAAATGGACAACAAACCCGTTATCCAAACGCCCTCTAATATCAGTTTTAAACACACAAACAAACGCACCCTTATGGGCTATAAAACCCTCAACCAAACACCCTTTTTGACAGTTTTTATAACCCGTAACCAAACACGCCTAAAAACTCAGATCTATACCAAATTACATGGAGCAATAGCACCACCAGCCCGACCACCCCTCAGGTGCGGCTGTGGTGGTCAAAAAACATAACCGAACGCCACCTACGTGGTGGTTTCGGTGGTGACAAGAAAACAAACAACCGCCCCGTGGGTGTTGTGACTTAAGTGGGTGACGAGGTGATTATGGTGAAGGCTGTAGTTAGATGATGATGTTTATGTGGTTGTGGTGTTCCTAAGAACAACAACAGCGGCAGCCAGTGATGAGCCCGACGGCCGGAGGTTGTAGGTGGCGAAGATGGAAGTTGTACACGACGGTTCTTTGGAGGGAGGGTGGATGGTGGTGTCGTTGGTTTCAAGTGGTGGTTGGTGTTCATAAGGTGGTGGCAGTAGCATGGATGTCGGCGGGTGACGGCCATGGTGGTGGTGTTTCGGTGGTCTGACGGTGACGTAGGAGTGGCTGCGACGACCAGTAGCGAAAAGGATGGTGGCTTTGTATAGATCGGCATGTTTTTGGTGACGGAAGTAGTGTTAGCTAGTGGCCGAAAGTTGGCCGGAAAAAGTGACGGCGCCAGAAAAGATGGCCAGATTTTAGAGAGAGAGAGAATGGTATTTAGGGTTTGACGTATGTGTGTTTTAAGTGATGGTTATGAGAAAAAAATGATATGAATTTTATATTTATATTGAAATAAATGTGTAAGGTTGGGAATATATTAGGGTTAAAATTGTAAATTTTATTATAACTTTCGTTAATTGATGGTTAATAGTTAACGGATGATTCAAGACACGAAATTTTCGCCATTGCGTTCCAAATGATTTTTCTTATAAAAATAAGCATTCACTTGACCATTATTTTATAATATTTTATAAACTCTTTTAATAATGGTTATTATTTATCATCTATCCCGGACGAGCTTCGTTTTAAAAAAAATGAACTTCAATTTAAATGTTCTCGTTTTTAATAAATTTTAATAAAACATTAAATAATTTAATAAATCATTTTATTAAATATCTTGTGACAATTAAATATTAATATTTATTTTTTACTATGTCGATACGCAGACTGTGCGATTTTTCAGATTTTGCAAAATATGTCCCGTTTTCAAATCTAACAAGTTTGGTAATGCTCAAAAATAAATTTCGAATAATAATTAATATACTTTATTACTATTTATGGTACGAAAAATTCTCGGGTGTTACATCATCCACGTGATATTTTGAGTTTCGTCCTCGAAACTCGATCGTTGTTACTAGGTTAAAAAGTGTCAAGAATGTTGGAAAAAATAGGTAAAGCTGGAATGTATCCGAAAGGTTTGACATGTCAATCTAACAAAGCGCTAACGGTTAATAGAACAATTAAAGGACAATTAGAAACGAAGAATCTAGCAACTCGTCAACTCTAAAAAGGCGATATAGGGTTAACTACAATTAGTTGGTTAAGCTCATGTCGATCGATCTCCATTCAGAAAAATATGTGCAACAATTTACGAATCAATTGAAATTTAAAAAAACTCATTCGCCAAAACCCAATAATGGTAATGGTAAAAAGGACAACATAACTATTAAATTGTACGGACGAATCGTGAGTCAAAAGAACACATTCCATAATTGGAATAATAAAATAATAATATAAATATAGAGGCATGTCGAATGCACTTAAGCTCGCTTGTTTATAAATCGTTATTTTCATCAAGAAGCGTCCTAATCCATGTAAATAAACATTTATAACCTCATGGTTCGGCGATTTATAACCTCTTTATTCAAATGTAGAGGCGTCCCAATCCATTTCAATAAAGACCTCATAAATCATTTTATTCAAGTATCATCAACAAAATTTACAATCAAAATAGTTAGAATCTCTAAAACGATATCAGATAAAATTTCCAAAAGCAAAGCGCATGAGTCGTCAATAAGTCGTGTTCCTTAAGTAAACGTTCAAATTCCTAAGCAGAAGAAAATAAACATTAACACGCGATAACGTGCGCAAAATACATATCAAACTAGGAACTCGTATATAATTTAATGATATATTATAACAATTATCAAATAGCTATAAGGAACTATCAGCATATAAAGCAATCATAAACAAATAAAGCAAGTAGTCATGCAACAGCGGATAAAGAAATCACGATCATGCAAAGAAGGTATTCATATAGCAGCGGATAAAAGCGATCGTCATATGTAAAGAACGTATTCATATATAAAGGAATAACATGATGACATGTTAAAACACACTAGAGCATCAGTTATAGTCTAGGCATATACAATAACACCTAGTTCTCTATAACCAAGGCTCTGATACCAATCAGTAACACCCCCAAATTAGGCCTAGCGAAAGCCCACGAGTTTTGGACCTGTTACGTCATGATTATCCGAGTATTGATCCGAGAGAACGACCTCTATGCTAAATATCACACGTAGACTCCAAATAAACTTACAGTCAAGTACCTGAGAATACATTATTAAGACGGTCAACATAAAGTTGGTGAGTTTATAAGTTTTATTTAAATGTTTATGACACTTCAAAAGTTTATAAAGTCTACTACCAAAAGTAGTATCGTAAAAATGTTTAGAAATCCAGAGTTCCGCAACAAAAGCAATGCTTACTACAAGGTTCAGACATAAATCAACATTTACCAAAAGTATTACAACCAACACAAAATAATTCGTTTCATGGTAAAGATTCATATCAACATCATATGCACGATTCATAACAACATCACATATAAGAAATATATCAAGATCATACCAGATCATAGCAAGATTCAATTCAAAGTCAATACAAGATCATGGCAAAATTCACATCCAAAATCAATACAAGATCATAGAAAGATTCAATTCAAGGTCATACAATATCATAGCAAAATTCACAATCAAGATCAATACAAGATCATAGCCAAGATTTACATTCAAGATTAAATGGACCGCAAAACTAATATTTAAAGGCATATAAATCCGATTATAGGAGGGCAAGCATATAAAGTTTATAAGTATATGAATCCATTAAACAATGGCAAGCATATAAAGTTTAGCAGCATAAGAATCCATTATTTAATGGCAAGCATATAAAGTTTAGCAGCATATGAATCCATTAAATAATGGCAAGCATATAGGGTATCCAGTTACGATAGCAATAAGCTCATGACAAAACTTCCACGAAGTGATTCAAGACAAAACACATTTTGTGTCAAGAAGCAAGCAACATAGCATTATCATCACAAAGATAAATTCAGAGAATAGATCAAGAAACATGTATTGCATTCGTAAGCAAGCAATAAGTATTATCTTCATAAGCATAACCCCAACGAAGTAATTCAAGAAAACAATAGTTTTGCGTCAACAAAAGATGTTACAAGTATTATCACACCTCAAATACATTAAGCATATAAGGCAAATCAAAAGAAGTTATGGCTCACTCACATATTCATAATATGTAGCATAGAACAATACTTGCAAAGTATAACCACGTATGTATCACAAACCATCATCAAAACATATAAACACGTAATCCTCATCAACAAGCATGTATCCCCCCAAAAGAGATTTAAAACATTTATAGAGCGATTCCAGAATAGAAAGAGGGGGTATGAATTTACATCGATGTGCAGAGCAATATGAAACTACCAAGAGCAGCGTAACGTAAACCGAAACTGCTCGATACCAGAAGTCGCAGTCTATCTTATCGATTAGTTCCCAACGTCCAAATCGATTCATCCAAGTTTTCCCGATGAAAGTTTCATCAATACCACTGGTTCATAAACCATTTAATTCCCATGTCGTGACCGTTTGGTTTTCAGTTAAGTAAGATGAAGTGAAAGGTACCACCAAGGTATGCAATATATATACCAAATATGTATTGCACACGGGAAAACAAAACATGTATATAACCCATATCTTGAATTATATAACAAGTACAAACAACGCACGAATTTACCCAAGAAAGATGACACCACAAAATAAAATAGTCAAAGTATATAACCAATGTTTTTATTCGACACACGTTCAAAATCACCCATTAAATAAATTAAAGAACCCTTTTATAAAAGCAAACACATGTTTTAGTGTTTCAAACGAAGTTTCAAAAGTATATACTATATTTATGATTTTATAAAATAATATTTTATAAATTATTATTTCTTTATTCGACAATTTAATAAATATTAAATTTATTGATTTTTCGACATGACCTATTCGTTAATATAGCGTTTCCCATATTTACAAAATATAATAATTTTTCACTTTCCAAAACCAATCCGTGTTTCAATTGTCCATATACTTTCATTGTGTAAAATTAACGTTGTCGAATGATAAACAATAATTAAAATAAACCAATAACCATACCAAATAATCAACCAATAATCAAGTCAACACTTTCAATCATTTTACTATTTACAAACCCAGACGCCCTTTAGACTTTTAAAACTTAGAACCAACCGCTCTCAAATGGACAACAAACCCGTTATCCAAACCCCCTATAATATCAGTTTTAAACACACAAACAAATGCACCCTTATGGGTTGTAAAACCCTCAACCAAACAACATTTTTGACAGTTTTTAAAACCCGTCACTAAACGCGCCTAAAAACTCAGATCTATACCAAAATACATGGAGCAATAGCACCACCAGCCCCACCACCCCTCAGGTGCGGCTGTGGTGGTCGAAAAACATAACCGAACGCCACCTACGTGGTGGTTTCGGTGGTGACAAGCAAACAAACAACCACCCCGTGGGTGTTGTGACTTGAGTGGGTGACGAGGTGATTATGATGTAGGTTGTGGTTAGATGATGATGTTTATGTGGTTGTGGTGTTGCTAAGAACAACAATAGCGGCAGCCAGTGATGAGCCCGACGGCCGGAGGTTGTAGGTGGCGAAGGTGGAAGTTGTACACGACGGTTCGTCGGAGGGAGGGTGGATGGTGGTGTCGTTGGTTTCAAGTGGTGGTTGGTGTTCATAAGGTGGTGGCAGTAGCATGGATGTCGGCGGGCGACGACCATGGTGGGGGTGTTTCGGTGGTGTGACAGCGGCGTGGGAGTGGCTGCGACGACCAGCAGCGAAAAGGATGGTGGCTTTGTATAGATCGGCATGTTTTTGGTGACGGAAATAGTGTTAGCTAGTGGCCGAAAAAAGTGACGGCGCCAGAAAAGATGGCTGGATTTTAGAGAGAGAGAGAGAATGGTATTTAGGGTTTGATGTGTGTGTGTTTTAAGAGATGGTTATGAGAAAAAAATGATATGAATTTTATATTTATATTGAAATAAATGTGTAAGGTTGGGAATAGATTAGGGTTAAAATTGTAAAGTTTTTTATAACTTTCGTTAATTGATAGTTAATAGTTAACGGATGATTCAAGACACGAAATTTTCTCCATTGCGTTCCAAATGATTTTTCTTATAAAAATAAATATTCACTTGACATTTTTTATAATATTTTATAAACTCTTTTAATAATGTTTATTATTTATCAAGTATCCCGGACGAGCTTCATTTTTAAAAAAAGTGAACTTCAATTTAAATGTTCTCGTTTTTAATAAATGCTAATAAAACATTAAATAGTTTAATAAATCATTTTATTAAATATCTTGTGACAATTAAATATAAATATTTAATTTTTACTATGTCGATACGCAGACTGTGCGATTTTTCAGATTTTGCAAAATATGTCCCGTTTTCAAATCTAACAAGTTTGGTAATGCTCCAAAATAAATTTCGAATAATAATTAATATACTTTATTACTATTTATAGTAAGAAAAATTCTCGGGTGTTACAGGATTCTTCTTGTACAACCTTCAATTCTTCAAGGGTTTTTCTTAGAAAATCAACTATAGGGTCCGGTTCATTGTGCGGCTTTGTTTCCCGTGTTAATTTTTGCTTGTTTCTTTCGATCTTTTGCCATTTTCTTAATATCCGTACATAAAATACACATTGAACAAACACAAGCATATATTTGGCACATTTTATGATATTTTATGCATTTTAGGCCCATTTTGGACGACGAGACTACGTAAAAAAACAGTCTCATCACTTCTCCAACATCAAGCTCCATCGTATTCCTCTCAGCGTAAACCCGTAGCGACTCTTCATTCTCTCTAAGAGGGCGCGTAAAAACGTTTAGATCTTCTAGAAAGCTCTCGCGAACAAGATCAAGAATGTCAATCACTGCATCAAACATTGTGGCGAAGAAAAGAATTTTTTTAGATAGTTTAAAGGGAGGAATACTTACAAAATGTTATGAAGAACGTTAAGGGGACCACTTACCCTGGCCATGAGGATCACGAAAGAAAGGAATTTTGTGTTCACCATATATGATTGCGCGACTTAGTCCCAAAATGCACAACAGGGCTTCAGGATAGTCCTAAATGGGAATGCAATTGTTGTTTAGGATGTCAGCATTCTGCAGCGCTATACGTGGTGGGGCCAGGAATTGGGTCTTTTCTCAACGTTCCAGGGGTCAGGAATAGGTATTGAAGTGTGTAGGCGGCTTCGTCAATCCAGAAGAAGGAATCATTCCAGTTCCTAAGTGAGTCCACCTTCTCGACATTACATTGGAGACCACCCTTTTGCTTCGCAAACGAAACCCATCCGTTCGACAGGAGACGTTGGTAGAAAACACGGAATAGGCTCACGGTTGGTTCTATTTCTAGGGTGAGGCAGTTGACCTCAAAGTTAGATATTTTTGCCACTCCAATACAGTGTAATTGCGATACGTGGATTTCGTAATGTGTAAGGACACTAATAAGGAAGCATGACATAGGGATTCGGTGGTTAGCGTAGTCGAAGAACCTGATGTACATTCCTATTTTTCCCTTGGGCGCCTGCCTAATATTGCGGTAAGGGTTTGGTACTTCGGGGTGCAAGTAATCAGGGACGTATAATCAAGGATGTATTAGAGGATGTGATCTCAGATAATTGCCTAACCATGGTTGTGTATGTATAATGGAGTAATAAAGGACTCGTAGGAAATTACCTTTGTCGTGTCTTGCTTGGAATGGTAGATTAAAAATAGCTTGGCAATGAGGTTCTTACTGTTGAAATTGAATAGTCGGGAAGCGGTGGTGATATATATATATATATATATATATATATATATATATATATATATATATATATATTTATATATATATATATATATATATATATATATATATATATATATATATATATATATATATATATATATATATATATATATATATATATATATATATATATATATATATATATATATATATATATATATATATATATATATATATATATATATATATATATATATATATATATATATATATATATATATATATATATATATATATATATATATATATATATATATATATATATATATATATATATATATATATATATACATATATATATATATATATATATATATATATATATATATATATATATATATATATATATATATATATATATATATATATATATATATATATATGCATTCGACTTACTGTTTCAAATGTGTGGATCTGTGCCACATGTATTCCACTATCATTATCAAACGGTGGAAGATTAAGGGGTGGAGTGACATGGCAGGGGATTTTCCCGTTTCTCGAGGGGTTAGGTGAAAAAGGGGGGATGTATGAGCCCTTGGCGGGAGAAATTTAGAACTTCTAGGGTTTCCTTATTTTTTGAAACGCTGCGATAGATCACTTGGTAGGTTAATAGTCTATTAGCCGTAGTCAGAATTTGCGACCACTAAACTGGGGGGACATAATGACGTATAGTCCCTATTCGGGTTTTATGACCCGACCTATGGGTACTACCCGTATCCATGGGGTATGGATTGTTACTGCACAGCACGCGTAAGGCCCAGGAGGCCCAATAAACCATTGGCGCATGACGAATGGTTACTTAGTCAAGTCCTCATCGCAGCGCGACAGGAGAAAGACACGATATAATCTATCTTATAGATATATTCGCCTAAGGGTATAAGATATACACTTACCTTGGTTATGCGATAAAGATCAAGCTATTCTGTGTCGTTATATCTTCCTTAGACCACAAGAGTAGGAGAGCCCAGCCAGGACTCTCTCGGGTATAAAAGGAACCCTCAAAGTTCCACAAAGGTAGGATACACACAATACTTTAAACCCACACATACCCAAAACGATTACTTACTCTCACGCTGGAGTCTAATCATGGGACCAGGGCCCATGGTAAGCCTAACGGTGTCTATTATGAGTGTGTAGGGTCTTTAAACAAGATTCACTTAGTGCAAGACCCAGAACCCATAAGACCCCGAATTAAGCCTAATTCGGATCTAACTAGGTCCATCCAACTTTTGTATCAACAGTAGAGATCTGTTCCCCTTGAACTGGTGAGTAAATCATTCTTATCATAATCACGAACAAAACATGTCTTCTTTCTAAATGCAACCTCTAAATTCACATCACATAACTGACCAACCGATAAAAGATTATGATTGAGACCTTTGACGTAGTATACCTTTTTGATCGTGACATTCCCTTAAACAAACTCTCCATATCATGGGATCAGTACAATTTGATCATTTCCGAATTGGACCGTACCCAGGAACTTCTCCACAAAGTTAATTAGAAGCTTGAGATTCCCCGTCATGTGTTTGGTGCACCCGGAGTCCAGTATGAATAGAATTAATTAGAAGAATTAGAACACGATGGAGCATTTGTTAAATTGGATTCCACGTTAGTAGTGATATCCAAATCATTAGTGTCCCTAGTTTCAACACTTAAAGACATGCTAACACTCGTAGTCACATTTTCTATCCTAACCTTAGGCATCCATTTATATCCTTGAGGACATGGATTAGCAAACCACCATTTCCAAGACGTGCTAGAAGACTCATATAATTCCCTAATTCTGCTTCTAGTGTTCTTAGTGGTGGATTCTGATTCAATACTTTTCTTAGGGGGGTTGCACCAGAATGGTTCAGTTTGCGTTTGGGTTTACTAGTACTAATAGGCATCACAATTTGCTTCTTAGTTCTAGTATCTACGCATTTGACATTATTTGAAACACACAAAGCATTATTAGCATTATCACATTTTCCACATTTCACACAAACAAACTTAACAGTCATATCATTCAAAGTCAAATCATTCAAATCGTCATTACATGCGATTACTGACGTTGTATTCTTACAAACATTCAAATTCCTAGGGTGGTCTTCTACTTTCTTCATCTTCCCTTGACTCTTGTTTTGCTAAACCTTTTCATTCATTCGAGTGCTCTTAGCTGAGGTCGGCTAACACTAGCAGTAGGAACTACTCCTGCTGTAAAAGACAAACGTCTATTAGTGTTTCTAGAAGTATGAGGCGATTGAAATTCTTTATTTTGTGTGGGTTACTGGCCAGTCTATACATCCCTAGTTTAATCACATTAGTGTTCTTAATGCTTGGTGGTCGAATATCTGTTTTGGGAGTAATTTATGGTAACCTATCCTTCCCATCTGTCTAGGGGGAAAACCCAGCTTTTGCAAATTCTAAATTGGAGAAAACAGATGGTTTTCCCAAGACAGAGGGTTTAGTCACTTTATACGCATTGGGTTGTCTAACAACAGGTTTCTTAACTCTAGGTTCCACAATGTTCCCACCATCTTAGCAACGAGTTTCTTCAACTCTTCGATTGCTATGTCTTTTTCTTGTAACTGAGCTTTTAAATCTGTAATTTCCATACACTTTTCATTCATTTCTCGAACCGTTTTGGAATGTTTTTCTTGCAAGTTATTATCATGTGGAAAACTACCGACGTCTTTTTGCAAAGCAATTTCAAGAAAATGATAATGTTTTTGGAAGAAAATCGCATCGGTTTTGAAGTAACGTAGAAGCCTTTCTATCAACATTTTCTATACGTTTCGAAAGCTCAGTTTCAAGCCGGTCACACTCTTTGATCTTATCAAGATATTTGCATGAAACATTAGAATATTCATCTATATCAACACAATATTAAGAGTAACACACAAAATATCTTTGGAGAGACATTCTTCTAAGAGTAGATCATATTCACTTGAAAACTCTGATTTTTCATTTTGAAGGTCATCAATTTCTTTTTCAATGGACTCAACATATCTCAAATCATCAAACATTTCAGACCATATTAATTTTTCAAAATCAAGAACATTATCTTTTATTATCTTCTTATTTGGTATTAAAAGTTATTTTACAAGCACAGTTGTATCGTGAGGAATCTCTTTTTTCCACTTATCATTTTCACGTTTTTTCCAATCTCTTTCAACAATTGATTGAACATTATCAATGTGATGTTTAAGAATACCAAGTGTTTTTCTACTTTTGCTTTTAGAAACATCATGAGGTAAATAATTAATATATTTAGAAACATTTGATTTCTTAGTGGCAAAAATTTTCTTCTATTGAATTCTTCGTTGTTTGCTTTTAAGAAACAATTTCTCACGAGACTTGTATTTTTGTGGAGTGAAAAGACCATAAAGAGTGTTTTCATAAGCATAATTATATGGTTTTACAAAATATTTATTGACCGTTGATCTACTCTTCTCATCCCAAAGGGATGTCTCTTCACTATCGAGCCTAACTACTAGGCAATCACGATCGATCCATTCGGACTCATCAAGATATAAGTGGGGGTTCGCAGCTTGAGCTTGGTCGAGGTACTTAGGACTCTCAAAACTAGCTTTACCCTTAAAAACGACCAAGGTGATATCATTCTTATGGTTTGAATAGATTCATGCATTTTATTAACAACTTTCTTCAAAAATTCGACTTGTTCTTCGAGTTCCGTACCTTTTTCAGTATCTTTGCGTTGTCTATTTTTGAAATCTTGTTTTAACTTTTCAATCTCTTGTTTCTTTTCCTCAAGAATTTTAGTAGAATCAATGGTATTCATATAAAGCCTCTGTTCAAGGTAGTTTACTTTTGTAGTGGCAAGGTACGTTTTTTGACGTTCATCACTTAATAAAACATTAAATTGACGTTTTCCTTTAGTTAACAAAGCAAGAGCTTCGTTGTATTTGATCAAAATCTTCCTTTTTAACGTTAATTAAACGACCTTTGTACCCCTCAATTTATTTGTCTTTTTGATGAAGCTAAGCCATATAACTATCAATGGTCTCACTAGATTTTATAAGAGCGGCTTTGCTTTATTCAATCTAGCAATTAAAATAGCAAGCACGACACGCTCCTCATCATCATAATCATTTGCATGTTGATCATCCTCAAACTCATTATTTCACACGTCTGATGAATCAAGTGTGGTATTGCTATCAACCGTTTCCATCAAACATGTATCAGTAATTGTTGTTGGTAGATCACTATGCTCATGTGTATCACCAAACATATTATATTCATCATCATGTTGTACCTTATCAATTGGCTCGGTATCAAAGATAGGGCCATTGTCATCTTCAATGACATTAAGGACCTCATGAATCTTTGCCATGTATAAATAATGTGCCTCGAGTTCTTGGTCTGAGAAATCATCATCTGTGTCGTCAAGCATTTCTCCTTCCTCAGCTGATAACTTGATTCCATCTTCCATGTTTTTGCATAGGAGCATCTTTTGCTTATGATAACCATAATCTTTAACCCTTTTTGGCTGCTGGAATTCCCAAGCCAAATGCCCAAAACCTCTACAGTTAGAACATTGAATCCCACTTTGTTGCACAACTTGAGTACCAACAGTTTCCCTATTTCCAACAACAGTAGTAACCCTCTGATTATGATACTTAGTGGGTTGTCGATCATACTTTAGAGGACTCCCAACACACTTTCATGTGTCATACCTTGGAGTATGTGACACCCCCAGGTGGGTCAAATGCAGCGGAAAATAATAGTTGGATGTCACAGGGGTGGATCGATAGAAAATAGTACATAGAGCATTATAAAAAAGATTATCAAACATATATTACATGAACAGTAGTACAAATTGTTATAAAAATTATCTTGAAATTATTAAAATAGATTGTTCATTCCCAGATAGAAAATCCCAGATGTGCTCTACATGTAGACTATCATGATGCTTGAATCCATGCACACACCAAGTACTTGCTTTAGTTTCCTGAGAAAACATGCTCTGAGGGTCAACATAAAGTTGGTGAATTTACAGGTTTAATAAAATAAGTTGGACAGTAAAACATTCACAGAAGTAGTAACGCACAAAGCATCATTATTTAAAGGTAATTACATTCCCTATTTCCCGAGACTGAGGCTTAACTCATTGAGCCCTCAAAAGATGAGGACCCTTTGCCTTACCATAAGTCACCAATTTTCCAGTTCCAACATGGTAAACATCTGTTTTCCCAGCCGAGGCACAGTGAGCGCTACTCACCCAGATGGGGATCGTCAATCCCAAATAGATCTATTTATAACATTCAGTCAATTGCAATAATTTTAACAGTCTCATTTAACGGGTCATGAGGAATTCTACAACAGGCAAATGTAATCAAAGTTTGTACAGTTCAGTTTACGTCCATAAAACAAGTTGCATGTTTTCTCTCTCATAAGGATTTTTAATAGTTTGTCAATATATTGTGTGGGGCCGTAAACTCACCTTAGTATCTGTTACAGCTGTGTATCAAAAGAAATCTAGATAATGCTCACGTCACAGTCAACTGCCTAATTTAGTAGTACAGTCTCAGTAAACAATGCAGAAAGTCTTAGACAAATATATGTGCATGCTTATACAATTTTTAGGCAGTTTTTAAATGTTACTGTGTTTTATTTAAATAACGTCCAATTAAGTTTGTTATTAATATTATTGTTTAAGTAAAAGTATTTAACTTACAATTGTTGTATAAGTATATTTGCATTTAATTTATATATATATAGTTTACATAAATAATTTTATAAAAATAATATTACCTTATTTAATTTAATTTTAAAGGTCCTAATGTTTACAATATTTATTAAATAGTCCTTAGGTTACAAGTTTGAGAAATGACGGTTTTATTCCTTATAGTTTAAGGTTTATTCAAGTTTTAATAAATTAAATGGAATAAGCGTTTTAAGGTTTGTTTAAGTTTTGGTTATTTGCAAAACAAGTCCCTCCATATTTTATTAAATGTATATTTTTCGGATCATGCACTTTTAGTCCTTAGGGCTTGTAATACTTTCGGGTTATGGCAAGAATAGTCCTTCTAGTCATAGTTAGGTTTTATAACTTTCATTAAATGGCAAAAATAGTCCCTAGGGCTTCTAAATGTTTCGGCTTATTACATAAATAGTCCTTAGGGTTGTAAAATGACAAATCAACTTTAGGAAATTTACAAAAATGGTCCTTAGGGTTTAATAAGTCCCGTATGGAATTAATGAACCTTTAAACTTTCGAATATTTTAAATATTAGTCCTTGTACTTAATGTTTTATCAAAACAAGTTTCAAATGTCATGGTTTTGAATCCCTAGGTTTTATTAATTTCCATTTTTAGTCCAAAACTTTTTATCAGTTATATTTTGGTATAAAAACTTTATATAAGTATTAAAAATACTAAGTAGGCTTATTAAATATGTCAAAAGAACTATTAGGCTTCCTAATAGGCCTAAACATATTTTAAGTCCATTAATAATTCAAGATTACTTAAGTGGGCTTACAAGGCACTAAATAGGCCTAATGGGCTCTTATAAATACACGAATATATTTATTGGGCCTAATGGGCTTATTCAAATTTTGGATATACTTTTATATGGGCTTTAACTAGTCCAGTTATGAAAACTAACAATTAACCAAGGTATAGATCTAGGGTTTTTACAAGTTTATTATAAGTTTATCAAAGTAAATCAAGATCTCCAAATGGAGAGTAAAAACCCACGACATGTTTTATTTAGTGTATTCCAAAATAAGATCCATGTTTGTTATACGTTTGCATGTTAGTCATAAGCTCAAAATAAGCTTTATAGCCCATTGCTATATTTATTTATTATGTTACAAAATGAGATCTAAGCTTGTTATATGTTTATAAATAATTCACAAAGTACAAAAATAAGATCTAGGCTTATTACAAGTTTACAATTTCATGACAAGTTCACAATGAACTATATAGCCTACCTTGGTTTGAAAATGCGCGCATCATTGCGCAAATTGCACGCATCAATGCGTTGCATTCAAAATTTCGCATCAAGGTGTCTAATGCAGTGTCATCCCAAAATGCGTTCGCAATAAGCCGCAATTTATCGCAATTGTGTAATGCTAGCAACGGTAGCAATTGTCGCAATCTGGTACTTAGGCCATTTTTGTCAAATTTCAATAATTAAATAGAGACCTACATATTTTAATGACTTTTGAAAAATAAGACTTGTTAGAAAAACATCTAAAACAAACAAAAACAAAAATATAGTATCTTGCATTTTGTTAAGTGTTTTTTGTCAAGCTTTACTGCCGATTTATATGTTTTACAAGGGATTATAGGCCTAATTTTAATATGCTAAGAACTTATTTTGTAACTTTATTGCATTTATTTGGTATTTAAATAATATTTGTACTTTTTTATACTAAATGCATCACGTCTAAATTGCGCTCGCAATCGCATCACGCATCACGCAATGGCTTTTGGGACCTTTAGCGCAATGGATCGCAAAACGCATTTTCAAACCAAGTAGCCTACAACTATATTTATTTGTGGTGTTCTTAGAATGAGATCAATTTTTATAAGTTAACCAAGAATTCAAGAATGAGATCTAGTCTAGTTACAAGTTTATAATTTTGCTAAAGGTCCAAAAATGGGACTTATAGCCCACGGCTATAATAAATTTTATAGGAGGTTTTTATGGTTTTTCTGAAGTTCATCATATATACATAATCATATGTTTGTTACTAAATAATTTTTATATAAGCCTTGTGATGAATCAAAAATAAGTCGTGACCTATATGGTCATGGTTTTTCAAGTTTTAAGTTTCCAACAAGTTCTTCAATGTGATTATCAAGTGAATGATTATGCATGCAAAGAAAATATAAGTAAATAAAGAAAAGTTAGGGTTAGTGATACTTACTTGTTAAAGGATAACAAACAGAAACAAGGGAAATAGAAAGATTAGTGCTTAAGATTTCAACAATGGTGAAACCCTAATACAAATCCAAGCTGTGACCTAATATGGTTCGGCTAGGGTTTATCTTGGTTGATTTGAAGATCAAGTTTGGTATAAACGATACCAATGATTAGAAGTTATGAGGATGAAGACAAGGATTTGGTTGATTTAATGTGTTTTTTGTTGATAAATGTCTCAATCCGAATGATTAAGAGAGATTTGGATAAGACATTGTTTGATATTGGCTTTGCATGTACATTGAGTGTATGTGTGTGTTTGTTTTCGTTTAAGAGGGAGAGAGAATGGGGAGACACAATCCCCTTGGTAAGATCCCTTACGCCAAGTGTAAGGTTTCTTCACCAAAAACAAGACACCCCTTGAACTCCTCTAGATGTCGTGTGAGGGTGATTAAAAAGGGAGGCAAAAATTTTCCATGTGTAGTACCATGAGTTGTGTAGGTTAGATACAAGGGTATCATGGTCATTTCCAAATTATACATGAAAGTGTATGCATGCACTCATGCATGTACATGGCTAGAATTGGGCATGGGGTTAGGAGCATGTTTAATTTTTGTTAAATGTTTGTGTATAATCACAAGTCTAGGTATTTTATTGTTTGTCCATATATGGTTATAAGTATGTATCATGTAGTTATTTGTAGTAAGGTATGTAAATATATAAATACACATAAACGCAAGTTCACACATTTAATAAAAGTGTAAGACATGAAATAATGTTTCTCCAGTCCATTTTTAAATAATCAAATGTATACTGTTGTTGTAAATCCCTGTTTGTCAAGTGGCCAGTCAGTTGTCCAAGTAGTCAAAATAGACTAACTGTCTTTCATAATTATCAATTATCTATAAAGAGATAATATGCTCAAGTTGAAATAACACTTCATGAAATTATGCAAAGATAATGATGGTTAAGTTCTAGAATCTTGGGGTACAAAATTTGATAAAATTATAATGGTAAAATCATGGTTTTTACAACACCACCCCATTATTTTAGCTTTGTCCTCAAAGCTTAGAAGAAAGTCGTCACCGATCAGGTGAATAAATTTGGGTTATCAAAATAAGATTTTTTGGACGGTACTGCTCTTGTGTCAACAACTACCCGCAAAATACTTTCTGATATACTTCTAGCCTGTGGAAAGGAAACATTAGTTTGGCACTAAAGCTCCACTCAACGGAATGGTTAAGATTATTGTTGATGGTGATTGGGTAGGAAGTTACAATGAATCTACTTCATTTGTGGCTGAGTTGGGGCGTAAGAGCCATAGAAAAGAAGTACCTCAAATGGTGGAAATAAAAGAAGATACCAAGAATAACGCAATGCGCATCTTGTGTGATGCTAGAAGGTTTGTGCATCCACTGTTAGTGGTACAAAATTTGCACAAATTTTTACTTTTAAAGGAAGGAGGTCATTCATTTCAAGGTTTGTTGGATTATGGTATTGTCGAACTAATTGGACCCGAAGAGGAAGAAGATCGCCACAAAGCATGGGACATCAAATATCTCTTTTTGGAAGATGAGAGACATAACTCTACAAAATACACCCATTGTGAGTTGGACATGTCTTTTATGCTTAGGGTTGTCTTCCTCGTCGATTTAAGAAATATGAGCTAAGAAGATAAGGCATCCTCTTACCAAATATTTACGGGCTTTGGTACAAGATATAACACTAAGTCTAGTGTTGATAGTGTTTGTGTTACCGTATCCTCGTATGATCAAAGTTTCATTTCCCCAGGGCAAACGAACAAGCTTTTCATCACACACAATAACTGCACGATATTTTGCTAACCAATCCATGCCAACAATGACATGGAAGCTACCAAGGTTTCTTGGGATCAAATCAATGTTAAACGGATGGTTAGAAAGGTTCAAGGTACAACCTCGAATGATGGAATTAGCTTTCACGAATTTGTCGTCGGCTAATTCTACGGATTAGTAGGGGTCTAGAACTGATGGGGTGATTTCCAGTACATTACTAAACTCAGTCGATATGAAACTTTTATCCGCTCCGGTATCAAATAAAATAGATGCATAACGATGGTTCAGTAGGAACGTACCTGTAACAATGTTTGAATCTGGGTTGGCTTTTGAATTGCCCACCATGTATACTCGTGACGAGTTTCCCTTATCGTCCTTTTTCTGGTTGGTCAACTTAGGACAATCTGGTCTCACGTTTGCTGGTGTTCCACATTCGTAACACACAATTGCTTTCCTCAGACCATTGTTGTTTCCTCCTGTAGGGTTACGGTTTCCCTGTTTTCCGCTCCCGCTCCCACGGGCATTGGGTCCGCCTCTATTGTTATTTCCAGGGTTGTTGTTGGGTCGGATCGGGGTGACCTCATTGAATGTGCAATCATCGGAAAAATGGCCAGACTGGCCACACTTGTAGCATGCATGGCACTGATTACCAACTAGATGGTGATTGTGGCACTTTGGGCACAGAGGTTTAGTACCTGTGTAGTTCTCTGTGCTTGTGGTGGTGGTAGCACCGTAAACCTGTCTAGTGTCTTGTCTTCTAGGAGGCTGCTGATACTGACTACGGAAGTTTTCATCCGCCTTCCGTTTGTTCTCCGTTTTCCTTTCTGACATGGTACGGGCTCGTTTGTTGATCAGTTCAGTAGCAAACTCCACAGAACTTTCGACCGTAGTAGGTCGAGATGCAAGCACGTTGTCATAAATGGCGTATGGGAGTCAACCAACATACTTCTCAATCTTTTCTTCCATCTGAGGGAACATTCTGGTGCACATCAGGGTCAGTTCCTTGAATCTTTGGTTGTACAACACTATATCATTTTTCTTGCACTTAAGATCCCACAGTTCAACCTCCAGTTTCTTCATTTCGCCCCTTGGGCATTATTTCTCAGTCATTCTCCCCTTGAGGTTGGCCCAGGTGAGAGTGTAAGCAGCATTGTGTCCAAGGGTAGCAACCACTAAGTTCCACCAGGTAAGAGCACTCTCGAGTAATGTGTAGGTGGAAAATTTGACTTTATTTTTCTCAGTACAATCAGTGATGCGGAACACAATCTATAATCTCTCAAACCATTGCAACAGTTCCACAACACCTTCCTTGTCTCTGTAGTATGAGGGTTTGCATTTCAGGAAATCAAGGTAAGAGCAACCCCTGGTGGTGTTGTTGTTTCTGCGGGTATTGGAGTTCTGACCATCGTCCATGTTATTGTTAGCTTGGATAAGTGGACCATTACATGTATTTATGGCGTGTCATCAAAGCATAAGGTAAATGTCCTAAAACATTAACTGACCATAAAGGAAATACCAGAATCAAACATCGGTAATCCAAACATAAGCTCAAAAGATGAAAAGTAAATACTAAAGGAAAGGACTAAACAATGTCCAAATAAGCAGAATAATGTAAGAAGTGCATAAAGTCAGAAGTCTGGATAGCTTCCATCCAAATGCACATGCTCTCAGAATCGAACTACGGCTAGGCATAACGCCCAGTGAACGGATATAAAGCATGATAAGAAATACTGAAATGAAGTAGATGATAAAATACTGAAGCTGTAAAACTGATAAGTAAAGTTGCAGCAGAAATTTGTGTATAATCTGAAAAAGTCTGATTTATAAATAATAAAGCTGAACTGTTATCTGCTAAATCTGAAAATATGCATTTACTATATTTTTTAATTGACAAGAGCTTATATAGGTCATGTGCTGTAACAAATGCTGCATGAATAAACGGAGGGGTGACCTCATCATGCTGTAGAGGGGTGACCTCTAAATAATGTGCTGGGCGGAGGGATCAGCTCCAATGGGAAGGATGTAGAGCACACACCACATTCACCTGATAACTGCAAACTGATACCCTAGGATGCATCCATACGTCCCGTTGATAATACTGATAAAATGGCCAAGCTGAATAAATGGGACGCTGCGAGAAATCACTCACTCGCAGAGGAGTCATGACACCGATACCTCTAGTGTCATGGTTACGGTACCTCCGTAACTAGTACATAAACTGGTCATGCTTATATATAAAGCTCAACCAAATTATTTAGTTATTAAAGTGATTACTGATAAGCTTAAAACATATACTAAGGAAAACATTTGGCTGAAGACGAGGAATCCTAATCATGCATAGAAGGAAGTCCTTACTAAAGGACGGAAAATCCGTACCTCGTGTCCAGTAATGAAATAAGATGAAAGCTGATGGATTGACTCTGACTTCACGAATACTACATAAATAAGGGACGTGAAATGAGTTATCGGATTACTGTTTACCGTTACTGATAATTACAATTTTTAATTTCTTTTATTATGATCTTGTATTGATGTACCGTTTTATATAAAATTTTATCACTCTGACTGTCTTTAAATATTTATTGATAAATGCCGTATCCTGTACTTTTGCTTACTTGTATATTATACTGAATTATGGTATGGTAATATACTGTGATCTGGTATTAAAATATTACTATATAGCAACCTGCCATGAATAGAAAGTTATCCTAAATTGAATGGTTTCCAAAATTGTTTTCATGAAAATTAAATTATTTGAATAAAACCAAGCTTTTAAAATTAATAACCTACTTAAATTAATTTATTAATTAATTTAACTAAACATTATATGGTGGTTAAACCATGATATACTTTTCTTGGTAAAATGATTTAAATAATTTGATTAAAAACTTGTTTATGTCTTTCTAAAATTATACCCGAAACCTCGGGTCAAATGTCTTTCGAGAAACTTGGTCTCGGTTCGGCCCAAATCAAAGAACCACCACAGCCGCTTGGCTATGGTTTTCCTTTTGCTGACGACACCAACAGCAGCCACCGCTCCCTTGGTGGTTCCTGCTGTTGGGTTAAAGTACCCACTGCTAGTTACATATTCCCACTGCTATGAATATTTTCCCACTGTTTGTTTGTTCCCTACTGCTTAAACAAAACGCCCCTGCTTTCTGCTTATGGTTCCCACTGTTATCAAACAAACACCCCCTGTTTGTTTCTGTTTTTCTGTTGACAACCACAAGACCACCACCCGCTGGTGGGTTTGTGGTTCCCACTGATTATAAGCCTAAACACTCCCCCTGTTGATGGTACAAACCTAAACGCACCCTTGCTGGGACTGTAGTCCCAAACGCGCCCTGTTTGGGTTTTTGTTCGCGGTTGGGAAACAGAAACACCACCGAGGTCTGGTGGTCGTGGATGTCCACCACCAAAACACCACCCCGATTAATTCATGATTACCACAGCAACCCTACGCGTGTTCTTATCTCTTTTATTTTATTTTTTTGCGAATTAAACAAAATAATAAAGAATGATTACCTTTTCGGGATTGGGATTATACAATGAATAAAACTCGACTTTCTTGAAGGATCAAAACTACATTCATCCTTGTTTTGTTTTCATAGCCGGCGGCCACCCAAGGAATGAAAAACCCTAATGGCCGTTTCTTTTTTTTCTTTTGTTAGTGAAAAGGGGACCCCCCCCCCCCCCCGTGTTTTTTTTGTTATAAGAGTAGTGGGCTCAAGGCCCAAATTCCTTTTCTTTGTTTTCTTTTAAACCGTCGGCCCACTACAAGTATAAAGCTTTTTGTTTTTAGTTTCGTTAACCATTTTTGATGTCTGTGTTTTTAGTTCGTGATTCAGGATTTGTGATATTCATTTTCTAAGTGAAATACTTGCGCACATTTCTGTTTCCATTTTCGTTTAGCATTTTGAAAGTTCGTGTACGTGTTTATAATTCCCGCGCTAAGATTTTGACAAGTTTTATTTATTCTCTGAAAATAATAATACCTACTTAATACTTGACTGAATAATATTAAGTATTTCTGAAATAATTAATTACGTAACGTTTTAAATAAAACTGAGGTTGCGTAATTACTTTAACGTTTAATTATTCCTGTATAATAAATAATACATACGTAATATTTTCTAAAGCCTAATAATTATTTTCTGAATAATTATTTTGTTGTATTGTTTAAATAAACTGAGACTGCGTATTTACTGTTTACGTTTAATTAAAGTTAAAGCTGAGACTACGCGTATTTAATATTCGTGAATTTTAAATACGGGTTTTACAATTCTTCCCCTCTAAAAAAAATAATTCGTCCTCGAATTAAAGACACGATAATGTTGCGGTTTTACAATTCTTCCCCTCTAAAAAGGAGAAATTCATCCTCGAATTAAAAGTAATAAGCTGATGAAGTTATAAAACTGAAAGGACACATAGGCTGAATGAATATGAAAGATAGAAGGACATATAACCTGAAAGATAATTCGTACTCGAGTTAAGACGTAATGCTGCTAAAAGAGTATAGCATGACCTGACTGTGGAATATAACATGACTGAAAGAACTTAAATGATTTATTGAAGGAAAAGGATGAGATGTCCGGATGGACTCCTTCATTCTGAGTGGCTTCCCACTCGAAACGACTCCTTCAAAGGTCTAAACACATTAAAAATCTTGGTCCTGATGACCCTGTCCTAACGATGCTGAATAGTTTTCGGGTCCATACTTAAGATGGATTTTCTAAATCTGATAGGAAGAATAAGCTATAGCATGTAGTACACATGAAAGGGTACGTATAAATATCCTGAAAGATAACATTTATATCTCTAAGCAAGGTGCTGAAAATATATAGGCACGAACTATGTGAACAATTGTGAGCGTGTTACGTGAGAAATTGTGAACGTGGTTCGCGATTATATGAGGAAAGCTATGCATGAAGTATATCTTGAATGTGACACGTGATCATACTATGAACGTGATACTATAACATATCATGAACGTCTGCTGACTGAGGAAGGAATGCCTAACGATACGGCATGAGACGTGAAATGACTGCCTGGGTATGGAAAAGATGTGCTAAACTTGAGTCTGGTTTCCCAAGCATTCTATAACCGTATTCGGTAACAAACTGTGAAACGTGTATCGCGAGATGGAACACGAACTTGAACGTGAACAATGTCACAAACGCGAACGTGAACTAAAATCATGAGATAGCATAAATTATGGACTGAAGCAACATCATAATTGTGAACGTGAGACGTAACCGTCGAGGTGAACGTAAACGTGAACGTGGATATGAAAGTAAACGTGATCGTGAAGGTGAAATTTCTATCTGATATGATGGTTGATGGAATACCTTAAACTTGTAGGATCTACTGCTGAATTTCCTGCAGGTCTGCTTCTGTGAAATCTCTTTGGATGAGAGAAACCGTGTAGGCTGGTTTAAATGGTCGACAATGACTTAGATAGAATCGTATTTTTCTGAGTTCTGTAGTAAACTGAAAATAGTCTTCATGGAATCTTGTCTCCTTTCTGTCAGAATTTCTACTGGTAGTAATAACTCGCTAGTATGAGAACGTTCTATCTTAAACCTGCTAGAATGGCAGGCATTTAGATACGAACATAGCTGCCTCCACGTGTTATATTGCTTCTATTTAAAAAATTTTATGGGATTATGGTACATTATGATGAAATATGGGTGAATAGTCGTGAAAGGATTTTGAGTCTTGGTAGATAAGATCTCTCCTAGAGTAGGATCTTATGGAATACAAAATTTTTGTGTATGTCCTCTCCTTTATGCGTAAGCTTAGTCATGGAAAGCTAATCGTGAGGACTGTTAGCAATTTCAGCGGCAGCAGTCAACTGAGTTTTAGAAAATTTTGTACATTAGTCACAGGCGTCGGTCTTGACCATCTGGTGATGGCCTTCACCTTCGCAGGATTCTTGATGTTTCTTTCTACTAAAATAGGATGGCTTAGAAATGCCACTTTGTTTAATTGGAAATCATATCTGGAAAGCTATTTTCTCCTATCAAAGATTCTGTACAACTATGAGAAAATGATCCTCAGATTCTTCTCTAGAATTTAGCAGATCAGAGTATGATCAATGAATACAATGAAGATTTTGTCTGGGAAAACATGGGAAAAATTTATTCACAAATTTCATAATATATCTGAAGCATTAGGGAGCTTAGAAGTATAAAATCAAAATTTTAGAGAGACTGTAATATGTGCAACAGCAGTTTGGAAAACATTATGTTCTTTCTCTCACCACTGATGGTAGCATGATCAAAAATTGTTCTAGAAAGTTTTTAAGACATCGTAGAAGATCAGATAAACATGCTATTCATGGAATGAACATTGATTAAGAATGGTGATCTTGTAAAAGTTTTAGTGGTCGATACATGACCTCATGATACCGACCTTCTTCTTGATAGACAGAAACGGTGCACTTCCTGGTGGTGTGCCACGGCAAATAAAGCCTCGCTCCATTATTTCTTGCAGCAAATGTTGTCACTCTTTTAACTTAGCTGCAGCCCTGCAACAAGGAGTTTTGGAAACAGGTTCTGTTCTTGAAACAAGCCCGATGTATAATTTATTCTCGTGGTTAGAATGGAATTTTTGAAAAACTTTCTAAAATTTCTTCTGGGAACTCTGAAGTAATCTGCTGTCATGAATTTAAGGAATTTCAGAAGTGAATTTATAATTGGTAGCTAAAAGGTCTTCGTATTAGAATAATAAGTCACTTGCTGCAACGTATAAGAACTTGTACCAATTTTATGGCAAAAAATAAAATGCATATATTTGGAATTTAGTAAGACGGATCTCGTCGTTAACTGAAAAGAAAACTTTAATAATTATAGGTGATACTGTGGAGTCTTTCTGACTGGGAGGTAGGTAATACCTGATTTAAGATAAACCTGTCATAGGAATACGTGAAGTAAACGTGGCAACTTTCAGTTAATGTGTTCATCTGTATCCTCACCATATGAATAATGCGTGTCTAACTTGAATAATACACTAGTGGTGGTGACTGAATTTTTAATGGTCTGATTTATGCATGGCGTAACACAACGGGTATACCCCCTTGGAGGGCACCCTGAATTTCCGAGGTCCTAGTTTAGAAGACAATACTAAAATTATGACTCTTGAGTCGTGCCCTGAGAAGGTATTCGTATGATGTGTACCCTGACTGGTGTCCTGAAAAGTGTCTTCCGAAATAAAGCTTGAGACCTGTGTCTTGACTATTGTTTGGACAGGTATTTTAATTCGTGAGTCTGAATAATGTTAAGAATTTCTGGTAGCTGTTAGGGTTGGCGGACCGTTTAGACTAATAACCTCTGTATTTCTAGTTACGTCCGTTCTGGAGTTCTGGTAGCTACTGACTGATAATTATAAGCACGGTGGTTGTCATTACCTCTTTGTCTGTTAGTTTCACGTCGGTCATATAATTACATAATTCATGTAATTATTCTGCTGAGTGGCCGACTGGGTACCGGTCCCCACTATTCTGAATGAAGGTTAGTTGAGTGAAGTGTGACATCTAGCTGAGAAGGTAAAAGCATGGAATAGAATGGTAGTGTCTGATGGTTGAAGTTTATTCTTGTCAGAAATTTCAAATTTATAGTTTTCGTCCTTGTTCTATAGAGTCTTCATAGTATAAACAGCATCAGCATCTTGAGAAATCTCCAAAGTATCGGCAGCATCAGCATTTGTGAGGTCTTCAAAGTGTTAGAAGCATCAGTATATGGTAAAATCTTCAACTCACGAGCAACATCAGCATCTGGTAGAATATCGCCAAGTGGAAATGCCTGAGAAGATTGAGGATCGATAGGAATATCCATGACGTAGGGTACTTAGAGTACACATGGACTACTGTACATGAAGTACAAAATGAATACTACACATGGAGCATATCTGAGACACTGTACGTTCAGTACACATGAATATTGTACATGTCACTGGTTGAAATTTTATGGGATGATCGATAATGTTGTCACTTGTCTGACATGATTAAAGAAATAAATTGATTTAAACGGTAGTAAAGTGAATTGAAATAAGTAACATGATAGCCTGGTAATTCCTGCGTAGACTTAATGCTGGTTGTATAGAGGTTCAAGAATATGATTAAACAGAATTTTAACAATGGTCGGCATGAAGTCATGACTGATGAAGACCAAAGATGATTTATCATGAAACAGGATTTCAATGAAATCCTTCCGTATCTTAGTATGAAAACATCATGACCTTGATGAAAACGTAATCCTCATAAGGAGACATGAACTTAATCAGCATGTCAACGACATCCACGTGAGGGTATGAAAACTTGATTCTTACCAAGAACATAAAATTATAATCAACTAAAGATTAACATCAACTGATGTGGATGGCTATGGTTCAGTCCACATAATTTAAGAAGAAAACATGTGACTAAGTATGGGCGATTCGGGTTCGATCCATACTTGTAAAAATTTCATAAGAACTGTCATGTATACAACCTTATAATTTGGGACAAAATATGGTTGGATATAGTCCAATCCATACTTGTCAAAATTTTATAAAATGTCACGATATGACAAAGGTGAACGTCTATGGTTTGGTTCACAAGAAAATATTTGACTGAAAGCATGAAAATCCGACCTGAGAAATGGTGAACGCATATGGGCCGGTTCACCAAGTAATATTCAACTGAATAACATGAATCTGACATGAATAAGGATGGGCGCCTATGGGTCGGTTCACCAATATAAAAGCTGAACGGGCAAGGGTGAACGTCTATGGGTCGGTTCACCAAAATAAAATATGAATGAAAAGCACATGCGACTAAATATGGCCATTCCTGTACCAACCTTTTATTGAGTCAAAACTTTAAGAAAACTGACTGATAAATGAAGAAAACTGACGGATAATTGCATGATAAAACATGAAAGATAACAACGCCAAGATCTGAGAAGTTTCTGGTGACTACCCACTAGTCACAGGTCAAGTTTTAGAGCCTATAGGTTAAACCTGACTCTGATACCATAATTTTAACACCCCACATGAATAAGTGGACGGTTACGTGTATTTATGGCGTGTCATCAAAGCATAAGGTAAATGTCCTAAAACATTAACTGACCATAAAGGAAATACCGGAATCAAACATCGGTAATCCAAACATAAGCTCAAAACAGGAAAAGAAAATACTAAAGGAAAGGACTAAATAATGTCTAAATAAGCAGAATAATGTAAGAAGTGCATAAAGTCAGAAGTCTGGATAGCTTCCAATCAAATGCACACGCTCTCAGAATCCTAAGAGCTTCATGATGTACCTATCGTTTGGACACGAAAAAAACTACGGCTGAGCATAATGCCCAATGAACGAATATAAAGCATGATAAGAAATACTGAAATGAAGCAGATGAAAAAATACTGAAGCTGTAAAACTGATAAGTAAAGTTGCAGCGGAAATCTATGTATAATCTGAAAACTCTGATTTATAAATAATAAAGCTGAACTATCATCTACTAAATATAAAAACATGCTTTTACTGTATTTTAATTGCCAAGAGCTTATATAGGTCATGTGATGTAACAACTACTTCATGAATAAATGGAGGGGTGACCTCATCATGCTATAGAGTGGTGACCTCTAAATAATGTGCTGGTTGGAGGGATCAGCTCCAATGTGAAGGATGTAGAGCACACACTACATTCACCTGTAACTGTAAACTGATAGCCTAGGATGCATCCATACGCCCCGCTGATAATACTGATAAAATGGCCAAGCTGATTAATGAGACGCTGCGAGAAATCACTCCCTCGTAGAGGAGTCATGACACCGGTGCATCTAGTGTCATGGTTACGGTACCTCCGTAACTAGTACATAAAATGGTCATGCTTGTATATAAAGCTCAAGCAATTTATTTAGTTATTAAAGTGATTACTGATAAGCTTAAAGCATATACTGGGGAAAACATTTGGCTGCAGACGGGGAATCCTAATCATGCATAAAAGGAAGTTACTGAAGGACAGAAAATCAATACCTCGTGTCCAGTAATGAAATAAGAATGAAAGCTGATGGATTGAGTCTGACTTCACGGATACTACATAAATAAGGGACGTCAAATGAGTTATTTGATTACTGTTTACCGTTACTGATTATTACAGTTTTTAATTTCTTTTATTATGATCTTGTATTGATGTAATGTTTTATATAAAAATTTATCACGCTGACATTGATAAATGCGTATCTTGTACTTCTAGTATGGTAATATACTGTGATCTGGTATTAAAATATTACAATATATAGCAACTTGTCAGAAATAGAAAGTTTTCCTAAATTGAAAGGTTTCCAAAATAGTTTTCATGAAAATGAAATCATTTTTATAAAACAAAGCTTTTAAAATTAACAACCTACTTAAATCAATCTTAAATTAATTTACTAATTAATTTAACAAAACATTATATGGTGGTTATACCATGATACACTTTTCTTGGTAAAATGATTTAGATAATTTGAATAAAAACTTGTTTATGTCTTTCTAAAAGTGTACCCAAAACCCCGGGTTAAAAGTCTTTCAAGACATTTGGTCTCGGGTCCGCCCAAATCAAAGAACCGCCACAGCCGGTTGGCTGTGGTTTTCCTTTTGCTGACAGCACAAACAACAGCCACCGCTCCCTTGGTGGCTCCTACTGTTGGGTAAAAGTACCCACTGCTAGTTACATAGTTCCCACTGTTATGAATATTTTCTGACTGTTTGTTTGTTCCCTACTGCTTAAACCAAACGCCCCTGATGTCTGCTTATGGTTCCCACTGTTATCAAACAAACACCCCCTGTTTGTTTCTGTTTTGCTGCCGACAACCAAAAGACCACCACCTGATGGTGGGTTTGTGGTTCCCACTAGTTATAAGCCCAAACACTCCCCCTGTTGATGGTACAGAACGAAACGCACCCTTGCTGGGACTGCAACCCCAAACGCACCCTCTTTGGGTTTTTGTTCGCGGCAGGGCAACAGTAACACCACCGAGGTCTGGTGATCGTGGCTGTCCACCACCAAAACACCACCCCGATTAATTCATGATTACCACAACAACCCTTCGCGTGTTGTTAACTTTTTTTTTTGCGAATTAAAGAAAATAATAAAGAATGATTACCTTTTCGCGATTGGGATTATACAATGAATAAAACTCGACTTTCTTGAAGGATCAAAACTGCATTCATCCTTGTTTTGTTTTCATAGCCGGCGGCCACCCAAGGAATGAAAAACCCTAATACCCGTTTCCTTTTTTTTCTTCTGTTAGTGAAAAGGAGACACACCCCCCCCCCCCCCCCGTGTTTTTTTGTTATAAGAGTAGTTGGCTCAAGGCCCAAATTCCTTTTCTTTGTTTTCTTTTCAACAGCCGGCCCACTACAAGTATAAAGCTTTTTCTTTTTCGTTTCGTTAAACATTTTTGATGTCCGTGTTTTTAGTTCGTGATTCGGGATTTTGTGATATTCATTTTCTGAGTGAAATACTTGCGCACATTTCTGTTTCCATTTTCTTTTAGCATTTTGAAAGTTTGTTTACGTCTTTATAATTCCTGCGCTAAGATTTTGACACGTTTTATTTATTCTCTGAAAATAATAATACCTACTTAATACTTGACTGACTGATATTAAGTATTTCGGAAATAATTAATTACGTAACGTTTTAAATAAAACTGAGGTTGCGTAATTACTGTTAACGTTTAATTATTTCTGTATAATAAATAATACGTACGTAATAGTTTCTAAAGCCTAATAATTATTTTCTGAGTAATTATTTTGTTGTATTATATAAATAAACTGAGACTGCGTATTTACTGTCTAAGTTTAATTAAAGTTAAAGCTGAGACTACGCGTATTCAATATTCGTGGATTATAAATACGGGTTTTACAATAGCAGCCGCGATACCTGATAGGTGTGAAAACACCCATCCTTTTACCACTTATTTCTGGCTAAAACGAGACCAAAACGCGTATTTAATATCATTTGTTTGGAATTATGCGTGGTTTTTGTGTTTATTGTGTTTTCAGAGCAAACCGGATGGATATTGGAGAAAACATGGGATTGCACGGGTTTTATCGAAGAAAAAGACTCAAGAAGAAGTCTATTGTCCAAGAGATGCAAAAGGTTTGAAGTCAATGGGCCTATTTGAAGATTTATCGAAGAAAAGGACCAAAGATGGAAGATTTACATATGTCGAAAGAACTCAAGTCTATTAAACGAAGAAATTAAAAGACGAGTTGAATTTATTCGTCGACAAATCCCGAATCGAAATCGAAAATGTCAACTTTTCTGAAAAGACGAGAAGACGAAAAGAAAGAAGAAAGCCCACTCACCAACCACTCACAAGGACTATATATAGTGGCCTCTTCACACTTTAGAGCGCAACTTTTATTTTTCCTTCTTTTTCTTTCTTGTTTCGTAGGAAACACCAACACCATTAGGGTGTTTGGTGATTTTATTTTTCTTGAATTTAATCCATAGATTTGTAAGTTTTATTCTTCCTTTTGGTTTGTTTAACATTAAGCTTTCAATACAATCTTTAATTTCATCTTGTTCATCTTGTTCATATTGATTTAAAGTTTTCAAAGTTTTATTTGGTTGATTTTAATCTTTAAAAGTAAGTGGGTTTTGTGTTTTTAGTGTTTTGATTTGATGTTTACCATTAGTAGATGATTCGTGGTTAAATTAGTTTAAGTTTTGGTTAAAAACTTGGTGGGTTTTGGCTAAAATTCGCGTCATTTTATTCCCCTGTTCTTCGCTGTTCTTCATCATATTCCCCAGATTCTGAATCAAGTATATATTCCGGATCAAGGGGTTTGTGTCAAATATTCCGGATCAACTGGATATTCCGAATCAGTCATTTTCTTCAAAACATTCTGAATCAACCCCTATTATTCCGGATGAACATTATATTCTGAATCAACTGATTCTAGTTTTTATTCCGGATCACAGTATTTATTCCGGATAGTATATTATTCCGGATCACCTTATTTATTCCGGGTAAGCCATATATTCCGGATGAGTTCATTTATTCCGGATCAGCACTATTCCGAATGAAGTGTTTTCTAGTAAGGGGTATTTACTGTTTCTACATTACTGTTTAATTTTAATTCGATTTCAGTCTTGTTTTATTAACTGCTTTTAGTCTAATTTTATATCTTTGTGCATTTTGAACCTTTTTAGTAGAATAGAAAACCAAACCCCTTTTTAGTAACCAAGAACAACTATTCCACTTTGAACCGTGATCGATTCGAGAAGATTCTGAGAATTATATTGAACCCAAGCCAAAACACTAGTATCAAATGGCGCCGCTGCCGGGGATCGAACCCGGGTCACCCGCGTGACAGGCGGGAATACTTACCACTATACTATATCGCGTGACTTGAGGATCCTTATCAAGGGGATCATCCGAACAAAGAGGTCAATGACTCTTTTCCCCTGGAGACCTTAATGTCTATCAATTCGAATCAAGATGAGACCCTATAGTTTGCGGACATTGCAAACTACTTGGCGGGTGGAATTCTCATTGACGGGTTAACATCCCAGCAAAAGAAAAAGTTCTTTAAAGATATTAAGACTTACTTTTGGGATGACCCGTATCTCTTCAAACAATGTGCTGATTTGATTATTCGCTGATGTGTTGATGGACTGGCAGCTTTCGACATTCTCGAAGCTTGCCACAAAGGACCCATCGATGGTCACTTTGGTCCCAACTTCACCGCTAAGAAAGTGTTTGACTCGGGATTTTATTGGCCCACCATTTACCGTGACGCTCACAAAATGGTTAAACATTGTGATGCTTGCCAAAAACAAGGAAAGATCACACATAAAGATGAGATGCCTCAAAATTTCATACAAGAATGTGAAATCTTTGATGTTTGGGGTATCGACTTTATGGGGCCATTCCCTTCATATAAAGGAAACAAATACATCCTTGTAGCCGTTGACTACGTTTCTAAATGGGTTGAAGCCAAAGCTTTACCCACTAATGACGCAAGGGTGGTTTGTAACTTTTTTAAATCGCTGTTCGCTAGATTCGGTGTGCCTCGTGCCATTATTAGTGATCGCGAGACTCATTTTTGTAATGATCAATTTGCAAGAGTCATGGCTAAGTATGGTGTAAATCATCGTCTTTCCACCGCCTACCAGCCACAAACTAATGGCCAGGCTGAAATCTCTAACCGAGGATTAAAGTGAATTCTTGAACGAACCGTGGGAGAGCATCGTGCCTCATGGGCCGATAAACTTGATGATGCTTTGTGGGCTTTTCGTACCGCGTACAAGACTCCGATTGCTTGTACACCATATCGTCTCGTGTACGGGAAAGTATGCCACCTCCCCATTTATTTGGAGCACAAGGCTTACTGGGCCTTGAAGTGGGCTAATTTCGATATCAACAAAGCAGGTGACCTACTAAAAATCCAACTCAATGAACTCAATGAACTCCGGAATGAGGCTTATGAAAATTATTTGATCTATAAGGAAAAGACTAAGCTCATTCACGACTCTAAGATTAAAAACCGAGAGTTCCAAGTTGGAGACAAAGTTTTACTCTTCAACTCTCGGTTGAAAATATTTTCGGGCAAGCTGAAATCTCGTTGGTCCGGCCCATTCACCATTGCCCAAATTTTTCCATATGGTACTCTCGAGCTCGCTCAACCTAATGGTCCTAATTTTAAGGTGAATGGCCAACGAGTAAAGTTGTACTTTGGTGAGGACATCTCTCATGAGATGATTCCATCCCTCAGCACGTTTCCCATGAACTAGTTTTGGGTCGAGTCAGGCTCGTGACTCAGTTATCAAAAACAAGCGCTCATTGGGAGGCAGCCCGAGTATCTATCCTTTTCTGTTTTACCTCCTAAGTGTAGGGGGACCTATATAGGTTGTTTGTGTTTGTGTGGTGATGTGATTACAGGGATGAATGCACTTTTGGAACCTTTGAAGAACGTGCTCCCGTGTTATCCGAAATGCGGTTCTATCTCTCAACTATCGTGATTTAATTTTCTTCATACTCACATTTGAAATTTATCATGTTAGTCGTCTCTTCCTTAGCTTGATTTAACCAACGTGCACAATGTCATAAGTGTAGGGGAGACTTTTCCCATATGCTTAAACATTGAGGACAATGTTTATCTTAAGTGTAGGGGGGACTTCTATCGAAGTTTTAAGTGGACTTTTCCATTAAAATGCCTTCATTTAACCGGAAAATCATCTTTTTCAACATTTTTCAAATTTTTAATTAACTTTGGCCATTTTGTCGTAATTTTTATATTTTTATCGTTGCTTTCATATGTATATATCCCGCAATAAAGTCAAAAGTATTAATAAAGTGGTGTAGCTAGTTTTGAAGTCTTTGGCATATTAGGCCCGTTGCGATTATTTTGACTCAACCCGAATAGACTTATCCAAGTTTATTCTAGCAAGTATCCTTAACCATGTAGACCTTAATTGGTTTATTAGGCTAAGCATCCACGAGTCTCATTACTTCAGATTTTAAATTGTGGAGAACGAGAAATGATAGAGTCAATTATAAGTCGGTATTCTTGCACAAGCTCACTTGGTGTGATTATTTGCCTATTCTCCAATCACTTGCTAATAACTTATCTGCAATAAGTAAGGTCGCACGATTTTATTGAATAACTTAGCTTCTAGCCCAAGATCGTTTAAAAGTTGCTCGGTAATGATAAGAGTTCATAGCCAAGGCATAACTTATGAAGCGGGGCGCAAAGATTGGCGAGTCCGAAAAGGCCCTAACAAGGCATGAGGATTCCATTTTATTGCTAAAGATCCAAGGTGATGTGAAAAGCATTATTCCCAAAATCAATATGAAGGATCAAGACTCACGACGAAAAGCAATCAACTCCCTTAAAGATCATGGAGAAGTCTATCCGAAAAGACCCTAACAAGGTATGAGGATAAATAGATCCAAGTCCGAAAAGGAGGCGGATCGTTGTATCTCAAAATCCCAATTAACGATTGAAGAAATAATGATGAAGTCGTCGTCAACAAAGTTGGAGTATCCCTCAAAAGTCTCCAAGTGAAGAAACTCTATTAACGAAGAGAAGACCATTATCTCAAGAACGTCTCTCAAGATATGAAGTATGAAGTACATGCCAAATATCGGCCCGAGAAAGGTCTAAAATCGTGAAGCGAGTTATGCCAAGATATGAACTTTTTGATATCCCGAGAAGCAGTTTTAAGAGATTTTGTCCTTTAGCTAACTATTAATCAAATCGTCCTACTTTCCTCAGCCTAAATAAACTATCGCAATAAGTCCAAAAATGCATCTTCATGATCATTCTAAGACAAAAATAAAATATAAGAGATACACCTAGGAATAAGGGAATTTAAGCATATAATTAATCCATGTGTGTAAGTGTTTGATTTTCTAACTTATAATAACAATGATCTCGTTTTTAAGCTTAGTTTGGGGAACGTGAAACTTGAGGGTGATGAATCTTCGCAGCACCGAAGCCCTAATGTAAGTCTTATATCTCTTTGCAAGTTATTTCCATATAGCTATTTTCAAGTGAAAATGGTTTTCTATCCTTTTGTTTCCTTTAAAGTTTTAATTTCTCTTAGTACTCTAATTTATGTTTTAGTAGTATGTTAATAAGGCCAAGGTTGATTGAGTATGAGAAAAGTGTAAATTTGCTTTGTCACTAAGCATTGCATGAGGGCATGGCAATGGTTAAGTGTAGGGGATTTGATAGGTGTGAAAACACCCATCCATTTACCACTTATTTCTGGCTAAAACGAGACCAAAACGCGTATTTAATATCATTTGTTTGGAATTATGCGTGGTTTTTATGTTTATTGTGTTTTCAAAGCCAACCGGATGGATATTGGAGAAAACTTGGGATTGCACGGGTTTTATCGAAGAAAAAGACTCAAGACGAAGTCTATTGTCCAAGAGATGCAAAAGATTTGAAGTCAATGGGCATATTTGAAGATTTATCGAAGAAAAGGACCAAAGATGGAAGATTTACATATGTCGAAAGAACTCAAGTCTATTAAACGAAGAAATTAAAAGACGAGTTGAATTTATTCGTCGACAAATCCCGGATCGAAATCGAAAACGTCAACTTTTCTGAAAAGACGAGAAGACGAAAAGAAAGAAGAAAGCCCACTCACCAACCACTCACAAGGACTATATATAGTGGCCTCTTCACACTTTAGAGAGCAGCGTTTATTTTTCCTTCTTTTTCTTTCTTGTTTCGTAGGAAACACCAACACTATTAGGGTGTTTGATGATTTTATTTTTCTTGAATTTAATCCATGGATTTGTAAGTTTTATTCTTCCTTTTGGTTTGTTTAACATTAAGCTTTCAATACAATCTTTAATTTCATCTTGTTCATCTTGTTCTTGTTGATTTAAAGTTTTCAAAGTTTCATTTGGTTAATTTTAATCTTTAAAAGTAAGTGGTTTTTATGTTTTTAGTGTTTTGATTTGATGTTTACCATTAGTAGATGATTCGTGGTTAAATTAGTTTAAGTTTTGGTTAAAAACTTGGTGGGTTTTGGCTAAAATTCGCGTCATTTTATTCCCCTGTTCTTTGCTGTTCTTCATCATATTCCCCAGATTCCGAATCAAGTATATATTCCGGATCAAGGGGTTTGTGTCAAATATTCCGGATCAACTGGATATTCCGGATCACAGTATTTACTCCGGATAGAATTTTATTCAGGATCACCTTATTTATTCCGGGTTAGCCATATATTCCGGATGAGTTCATTTATTCAGAATCAGCACTATTCTGAATGAAGTGTTTTCTAGTAAGGGGTATTTACTGTTTCTGCTTTACTGTTTAATTTTAATTCGATTTCCGTCTTATTTTATTAATTGCTTTTAGTCTAATTTTATATCTTTGTGCATTCAAACCTTTTTAGTAGAATAGAAAACCAAACCCCTTTTTAGTAACCAAGAACAACTATTCCACTTTGAACCGTGATCGATTCGAGATGATTCCGAGAATTATATTGAACCCAAGCCAAAACACTAGTATCAATGCCCTCATCAATCAATTCCCTTAGTTGGGCGGCAGTGACATTTTGAGTAGCATCAACATTGTCGGGGTTTGATCTAGTGATCACCATTTGCCTATAGTCATACACAAAGATGAGATCATTAGCTTCGGCGCTAGTACAACTTTATATTAATTGCACGGGAATGATCATGCATAGAATTCATAACAAATTGGATAACCTGTCAATTTTCATAATATAATACGGCACATAATATTTAACAAAAGAAAGTAAGGACATGTCATTTCTGAAGAAAAAAAACATAACACCAAAGCACAACTAAGCCAAGGCAAAAATTCAGCACGCCCGGCTAAGATAGTGGTGCACACAGTCTAGAGTACAAAATATACAAAACACATATCTAGGAGAGTACAGTATAAAAGATAGGATACAAAAGCTGAAAAGAAATAAAAGTACATGAGGTCATATATCATGATGGTTGGGATGCTAACCAAAAGCTTATCATGATGTACAAGAGATCTAGTACATCTACTCTTATCTCGCCTAACAGATCTACTGGAAGTGGCTAGTGCAGGTGGAGCTGGTGGGGCTACAGGTGCTGGCATGGCATCTTGTAATGCCCTCGTAGCCAATCGGGTCTCTTTAAGAAGACGGAGTGTACTCAGCAACTAGGCTCGGAGAGTATCAATGGCTCCCCGGATGTGAGTGGTCTCTACAGTCACTCCATCATGGTGAACGGCTGCAAGATCAAAGAAGATGGACAAGGACTGCTCATGTGCTGTGAGAGAAGTATGGATCTTATGCTGAAGACCCTCCAAACTGTGAACACGCTGGCGGAGATAGTATTTCTCCTCCAACAACCCTTGTAATGCCTCATCGGTAGTGGCCCAAATACCGGGTGCAACCTGGGCTTCTGCCCATACAGTCCAAGAGAGAGAATCGATGCGCTTATGCACGACAGAGCACTCTGTCTGGCCTGCTATCAACAGGCCGCGAACATCCGACATGTCCTGCTCCTGGCGGGAGGCTAAAGCAGCAATCTGGGCTTGGACAGGGTCAGCATGTCCATCTCTGGAACCCTCTCTGACCTTAAAAGTAGAGCTGAGACTAGCCTCGTACCTCCTCTTACGAGTTGGCAGAGACCCGGGAGCATAACCCTGAGGTGATGAGAATGTGCTAATGGTGGTATGTCATAAGTCATATGCTCCTCCTCCTCGGTAGTGGGGACCAGTGTAACAGGTGGTGAAGTGGTGAGAAAGTCATCAAGCAATGTGGCTCCGGCAGTCTGGCTGTCCTCGGAGTCTTAGGATGACAATCAACCTTGTAATACAGATGTCGGTGATATCGAGATAGCCGGTGCAGGAGCTACCTCGGGTAGAGCAGTCGGAGATGTAACTGGTGAAGTCATGGTAACTCTAAAAATATCATTTTAATTTGACGTATGTATAAGCTTATGATGTGGAGTATTTGTACAATTTGTTATAGGAAAAACAAAGCGACAAAAGGGGGTAAGTATTAAGTATCGCGTTTTGTGAAAAACATGAATACTTGTCGTCGAGTTCATTCTCGAGGAGGTATGGTGTTTAGCCGATAAATATATACGTTATTTATTCAACTGATTACATTTTTGTATAGAAAGCAAGAAGGGAAAACGGAAACGAGTTACGTTAAAAACGATCAAAAACTCTTAAACGAACGAACGTGAAAACGCGACCAAACGAAAAATTTCACCTAAAAATTAGTTAAAAATTACTAAAAAGTCCTTAAAAACCTACTTAAGAAAAATTTAAAAACCAAAAAATTTGCAAACTTTTAAATTAATTATTATTAATTTTTAAAGTTAATTAAAAAACCTAAAAAATAAAATAACTAAGAAAAAGACAAAATTTAAACTTTTTTATTTTGTAAACCTAAAATGTTTTAAATAAAATCTAAAAATCATTGTTTGAAAATTTAAAAATACTTTTATCTATATTTAGAAGGCCAAAAACTATTTAAAATGAAAATAATCATAGAAAATAATTTAATAAACAGGAAATTTTAAAACTACTTTCTAAAAATCTCAAACTTAACTAGAAACAAATGAAAAACAATAAACACAAAAAATATTGAGCAAATAAGCTGGAAAAACCAACTTAATGTCACGACTTATATTAAAAAGTGAATTAAAAAACTGGTTAAGTAACCCATCGTGCCAACCCATAACAAATATAAAGGGCTAGCACACTGGATAACGCATACAATCCCCCATCGAGGGGTCCTGCTTTCGAAACCAGGCTAGGACCTTTTTTAACATTCATTTTTTTAACTGGCTCACAGCTACACAAACCAACTCCAAAATAAAACACAAACACGAATTCACTGAATCACGCGTCAAGTATAGCCAGATTATGCAGAAACTTTTAAATGTTTTATACCTTATCCTTTTTTTCTTTTTTTGCTTTTTGGTTTATTTTATGTTGCTGATGGTACAAAAGGAGGCACAAATAACACACAACATTGAAACAAAATTCAAAAACTCACTAAATGATTAACAAATAATGCCTCAAATGGATATTAGTGTGCATAGTGGAAACACATAACAAACAACATGCACTCTAAGGCTTTGGTGGTGACTAAAAAGAAACAAGAAGAGTAGGCTATATCTGAAGTCCACACTAAGGAAAAATAAGCTACCTTTGGGCTTATCTAATAAGCTCAATCTAAAACCTCAAAACATATGCACCTAAAACAGCAAAACTAAACCAAGCATGCTATCTATGTCTAAAATTTCAGGATCTAAAATCACTTAACGAGTCCTCTATAATGTTGCCCAGAATTCACCAAGTTTGCGCCAAGAATCCTAGATTATAGTAACTGTTTTAAGCGAAAGTGTATCCTAAGTTAAGGAAACTGAATGCAAACCTCCAAAGCACCTAAAGCAACTATCTAAGGGCCTAATAATAACCACAATAACAACTAAGAATGAAAACCTATAGATTTGAGTATATCAAACAGTGGGTACTCGATTTCTTTTCTCTTTTTATGGTTACTTACTTATTTGCTTTGGGTGGCACATGCACCCCACTGCCTCGCTTTTTGTTTGCTTTTCTTTGGCTATTATGGATACTCAATCAAAAAACAACAAACCATAAACACTTAACCACGTTTCATACACACAACTCACTCCTAAAATAGGAGTTTACTGTACGCAGATGAACACAAAACAGTCAGACCCCTCTCATGGCTTTTGGTGACTTATGAGAATAGCTTAAAGCTACAATAGACTGTCCAATTCCACACACGACAATTAAATTTAACAACTATAATTCTAACAGCTTAACAAGCCTAGGTGAGCAATATTGGCTATTTGCCCCCCACTACCCCCCAATTCTGTCTAATATAATTTTTACGCAGAAAAACAAGTGGATATGCTCACAAGTGTGTAAACTAACAGCTTGCTTACCCAAAACACACTAGCACCCACCTTTAATCATAACAAACCCACAAAATTAGATACTCAATATAGTATCTCCAATAACTTGATAGATTTTTTAGCAACCTAGTAAAACCAATTTTTTCTTAAAAAACCTCAAATCTTTATGCAAAAACCACTTGCAAACATGAATAAAAGATACTTCCTAACAACCTCTCGACTCATACATCGAATGAACAATCAAGGAACCAACTTAACTTAACAATGGCAGATTTTCATCAACCTAGTAAAATCCAAATTTTTCTAATAAACCTACCAATCTTTTTGACAAAACCAACTCACCTAGACCCCTATAAGTTGTGCAGAGCTCAACTTGGCCAGAACGTGATATACACAATCCACACCAAGTTCTCCCAAACACACCTTAAAGTTCTAGACCGTAGATTTTTCAAAAGATTATGTTTAAAAACACCTCGATACCACAAGATTATCACAAGTTATATTGAATAACATTCAGTTGATAAGTCCCAATCAATCGTAAGTAAACAGCAACAACAAACGAAATCAAATGAACATTATGAATATCATCAGAAACTGAAAAAGGTTATGATTCAAACCTTCAAAGACACACATCCATGTCTTTGATTACGAGCTTATGTACACGCACGTGTACAACCTTCCACCCTGCTGAGAATAACAAACATGAACCGTAACACAATATCAATAACCAACTGAGTTCTTTTCCAAAATCTTTTTCACAAAACTTTGACACACAAAGAAAAAACTTTAAATACATTGAAACACAAGATTCAAACAGAGGCTTAAACTCCAAACACAAGAACGTGAGATAAACTTTTTCAAAACACCAACTTTTTCAACATTATGGAAAAAAGGAATTAAATTCGAAAACTAATTCAAGATAAATTATGTAGAACTCAGAAAATTTCATTCTCAATACAACCTTCTAATGTAACAAAAAGGAATTTCAAATTTCCAACTTTTATAAAAAGATTAAAAAAGGATTACAAAGATATGAAATAAAACTGGAACAAAGGGTCACTTACAAGCCAAGGACCCCTTTTATGCTACTAAGAGATGGTTCTAGTATCCTAAAACCCTAATGAATTGATAATCTGAAAATACCCTTGATTTGGAATCTTGTTCTTGGTCAAAATCAGCCATGTGGCTTCCTGCTGTTGTACAACTGTTTGAAGTTGATCAAGGCCGTTGAAGAAGCCTTTCGGATTAAGTAAACCAATCCAGCCATGCATCTTGTTGCCACTTTTTGTTTGCAAGTGTTTTTGGGGGTAGGGGACCATTGGGAAGCACATGTGGTTGATGGTGATGGAAGATTAGAGGTGGGGATGGCTTTAGGATGTCCTTAATCATCATCATGGAAAATTACTAATTCTAAATCTTCATAATCAAATGGATTGAAATTTTGGGTTCTTATAGGATTAGGGGTGGGTTTTGATTTGTTAAGGGTTCATAGATTGTGTTGCCCGCTTAAATATATCCATTATATAGTCAGTTTAAAAAAACTAATTAAAAAATATAATAACAAGGTTAATAGGATCCTACGTGGGTGTGTTTGATGAGGTGATGGAAGATGATTGGTGGTTGTAGTTTGGTTATCTGGCAGAATTAACCCTCAAACTTCCATCTTTTTGTCACACGAAGTCTTGGTAGCAAAAAACTATTTCCCTTTGATAAGTAGTATAGTGTAATTGCAATTTCAGTCCCTTGATTTTGTAAATAATGGTGTAAGGACTTTTAAAGGTAAAGCATGAACTTTTCAATGATATTTCTTGTACAATCTTCATTATTTAAGGACCCAAGTTGTCAATATTGAATCTTAAAGGGTATAAAGTAAAAAATTTGTGAAGCTTGAGGGACGAAACTTGAAAAATCTTCAAACATCAAGGGTATTTTTGCAAAATCATCATTCGGGTCCGGTTCATTATGCGGCTTCGTTGTCCGTGTTCGTTTTGCTTGATTCTTGTAAGCTTTTGTTGATTTCGCGATATCTGTACCTAAAATACATAGTGAATAAACACAAGCATATGTTGGGGTATTTTGATGATATTTTAACCGTTTTAAGCCTGATTTGGACGATGAGACTATGTATAAATGCAGTCTCATCACTCCCCCATACTAAACCATTGTCGTGTCCCCACGCAATGCTAGAATTAAGTATCATAGCACTTCCAAAATTCATTTTTATGTGACATTTATTGGAAACGTAAACTTAAATAAACTACTACACGTGTTTTAGACATAATGTATCGTTTTCATCACGATTAAGTGACTTTTAGGGTCAAAGCATAAGAACACGTGAATGCCTCATAGAGATAAGTTCGTCATCCTCTATTTTCACCTAATTCCATGCTAAACGTGTAACGAGATCATTGTTATTATAAGTTAGCAACACAATCATTACTCATGAGTGTTAATTACGTACTTAGACTCCCTTATTCCTAATTGGTATCTCTTATATTTTATTTTTGTCTAATGATCATGAGGATACATGTTTGACTTATTTTGATATTTTATTAAGGCCGAAAATAAAGTAGCACGATTTAATCGATAGTTAGCTAAAGGACACGATCTTTTAAAATAGGTTCTCGTAATCTCCTTAAGTTCATATCTCGGCATAAATCGTTTCACGATTTGAGACCTTTCTCGGACCGACATTTGGCATGTGTTTCGAACTTCAAATCTTGGAAGACGTTCTTGAAATAATGGTCTTCTCTTCATATATGGAATTTCTTCAAACTTGGACCACGACTCCATCATTTTTCTTTAATGTTTATTTGCGATTTTGATATACAACGATCCGCCTCGTTTTAGGACTTGGATATATTTATCCTCATACCTTGTAAGGGTCTTTTTGGATAGACTTTCTCCATTATCTTTAGGGAAGTAATTTCTTTTTGTCGTATGTCTCGATCCTTCATATTGATTTTGGAATAATAATACTTCACATCATCTTGGATCTTTAGCAACAAAATAGAGCTACTTATGACTTATGAGGGCCTTTTTAACTTTGCCAATCTTCGCATCCCGCTTCAATAAGTTATGCCCTGGCTATGAACTCTATTCGAACACGAGCAACTTTTAAACGATCTTGGGCTAGAAGCTAGGTAACCTTTTAAATCGTACGACCTTACTTATTGCATTTATTTAAACCAAAGTGTGGGGAGAATAAGTTAATAATTACTACACATGAGATCATGAAAGATTACGTACTTATAATTAACTATATCATTTCTCGTCCTCATTTAAGAGACTTATCCTAAAAAGTTAAGGAATCGAAGCTAAGTGCTCAACACGCACGATCGAGTAAAAAATGACTCTTATTCTCGCTATCGGAAAATCTACATTCGTGTCTTTAAACACTTATGAAAACATGAGAAATATTTCAAAATTTGGCTATTTTTAGCCTTATTTTGCAACAAAAAGATGAAAATTGGATTACATGGTGACGTAAGCAAGGTGAAGTATCTACTCACCCCCCATACTAAAACTAAAAATTGTCCTCAATGTTTCGAGTCTAGGGGTGAAACACCCCCATACTAGAGACGAATTCGAATGCTTAATCTCGAGCATGGAAAGGGTAAAACAAATAACCTTTAGAACATAAAAGGATATCATCGGATATCGGAATCTCCAAAGGCAACGATCGAAGCTCAAGTGATACGTAAAATGAACACAAGAGGCTTCAATGATGACGATGAACCTAATGAATCACAAAGGTTGGAAGAGCACAAAACCCCTCGCATTAACTAATTAGAAAAATAAAAGGATAGGCATGAGAATCCCCCACGAGAAACAGAGTCAAAATCTTGACTTGAATACCCAAAAATGTGATCATTTAGGGATAATCATGATTTGGTCATTTTTGGTGGGACTTACATGTAATCAAGGCCCAAAAGCAACCGTGAATAAAGGCAAAGCCTCTATACCGGGATCGAAGACCGTATCCTCACATTTTGTTGAAAATAAAACACGCAAAGCCAAAGGATACGTCTTGTAAGGAAGAAAACTCCTTACGACGTAGGTAAAATCATCATATCCGAGGGGATGGGTGGGGATACATTGAAACGAAGGGGAAATAGAAAAAGAATTGTCAATAATAGGAGTTTCAAAATTTCCCCCTGGATCGAAGGCAAAAGCCTCACTAAAATCCTCATTCTCATCGAGAGGCGGTCCATAGGTGAACCCCTCGAGAATGGAAACATCATGAGTAGAAGAGAGAAAAGTCTCATCCGTATGAGACATCGGGTGGGTGACTAGCAAATCCGGCTCATCGAGTTTAAGATCCTTAGAATCCTCAATCTCGATATCCTCGAACATCTCATCAAAGAGAGGATTTACGTCGCCAAAAATGAACGCGTCATAAAATTTGAATAAAGGGTTTGAAATGATTTTAAAATCGGTATTCTGAGCGTCCTCGTCGATTAGTGACTCGTCATCACTAGAGGATAAATCATCGTCCTTGAAAAGAGGGTTCGAAAAAGTCGTTGATTCTCTCCCCGAAATGTCAATGGGAGAGACATCATCACAAGAAATTGATTCACACTCACTATTGTGATTTGCCTCGTTAGAATCCTTGTGGAAAAATTTGTCGAGGGAAAAATCACTTACCTCATCTTCGGAGAAAACCGTAGGCTCACTTTGGATTAGAATAGGGATCTCGACACTAGGATTAGTGCTAGATTCGTCTCCCCCATACTTAGAGAGGTATCGGTTTCCGTAGTGGGTATAGGAGTAAAAGGCTCTTCATTTGAAGATTTTGCCTTAGTAGTTTCGACATCGGCGTCAAAAAACGTATCAATGTGAGCAAGGCCATCGACAAAATTCTCACATGATAAATCCGTAATCTCACATGGTGTGGGATTAGGAGTAACAGGCTCGTCACGAGACGTTGTAGCCTTGATGGTTTCAAATTGGTCCTTCGGAGGTATTGAATGCAGGTTTTCAAAAGACGTAGAAATAGTAGTAACGCGTCCCTCCGGAATTAAATTTTGATACTCTTCAAAAATCGAGGGGTCAATGATTCTCCTTAAAACCTTATCAATTTATTCTTTTTCAAAATCACTTAACGGACTATCTACGTCAAAAATTTGTGTATTTTGATTTTGAAAATCTTTGATAATTTCAACTTCATTAGAAAACCTTGCTTCCAAAGGTTTAACATTCATCGTTCCAACACGTGCTACGAGTTTTTCTTGTTGTTTATTTTCGAAAACATTTTCAAAAACCTCTTTCGTTGACACCCCTCATTTCCTCATCTTCGATGCTATTTTCAACCTCTTCAACAATTGGGTTATTATTTCTTTCCATAATTACTTGAAAGAGCATATCAATTCGTTCATAGCAGCGATTAGAACTTTCGTCGACACGACTAGAACCTAGATCATCATCGAAAACATGTCCTGGAGATGATTTGTCAAAATCGGAATTGTAACATGGATCGGGCTCATGGGAATTTTGATGATCGAGATTGTATGGTGGGGCCTCAAAATTATCAAAACTTGAATTATCGAATGAATTGGGTTCATCATAATCCATTGGTTGGCAAGAAAAAGTATTGTGTGCCCCCCACAATTGTCGCAACATGGATTTTAGAAAAATCTGGTTCGTCGTACGGATAACCACCCCCATTGTCGTAATTGTAACCCATGTCGTGTGATTTGTCAAAACTGGAAAATTGATTGTCGAAATACGTATTTTTGTTCATCGGTTGATGATCATACCCATAGTGAGGTTCATCTTTACAATACTCACAGGACGGTGAGTATTGCGAAGATTAGTCAACGAAATTCGGATTTGGCTCGTGATTGTGACCATTTGGGTATTGAATTTGACACTCATCGTGCCAATGGGAAGGGCTTCCACAATATCGGCAATGGATAAGACGTGCTCTGTTAGAATACAAACAATTGTTCGGATTACACGGTGGACATGCCCTAAATATTGCATAGTTGACATAATCTCCGCACCTTTCGCATACACACCATGGACAAGTCACGGAGCCATACTTTCGTCTCCCACAACCTTGGCAATGAAAATCCATGAAGAATTAAAATTTAGAGGGGTTGAGAAAAAGAATTATGAAAATAGATGGAACATTCAAAGAATCTTTTTGTGTTTTTGGTTTTTTTAATTTTTTTTGGAATTTTGGTGTATTACGAAGAAATTAAACTACAAAAACTATCCACTAATCAAAGGTCTTGATTAATGAATCCCAGAAGAATGAAGGTAATTACGTGAAGTAAACGCTCGTCGAGTTTGAAACGTTGGCGGAACGCCAAAATGTTTCGAGGTTCAATAATTAAAACTCACAAAAATAGATTAATAATACTTGATGTGGCAAACCCTTAATTAATCGTCACTAAACCGATACACACAAGCAAGCGGAGAAACGAGGCGACGCGAAGCACATAAGAGCCTTTTTCTTTAGGGTGTATTTTATAACGCCCTCCTTATGCCCACCTTATAGTTTGTATCAATTGAGATCAAATCTTTTAAGAGTATTTATCTATTTTGCCATTTGATTTTTGTTAGAATTCGATACAACAATAGTGACTGAAACGCTCAACTATTGAGGTGCGATTTCTCGCGTATTTGGATAATTATTATGTGTTAATTGTTCTTCGTAAATAAAATATATTATGCACAATAAAAACAAAAAACTATTTTGTGTTAATAGAGTTCTATTTAACAAGTATTTATTTCTATGGTTAATAATATAGAAAAATAAAAAGAAGTATTTACGATAAAAAAGTAAACACTCAAATAAACACGATAGATAAGTATGGTTAAACACACCTCTCCGGCAGCGGCGCCATTTTGATGTGGAGTATTTGTACACTTTTGTTTTAGGAAAAACAAAGCGACAAAAGCGGGTAAGTATTAAGTATCGCGTTTTGTGAAAAACGCGAATACTCGGCGTCGAGTTCATTCTCGAGGAGGTATGGTGTTTAGCCGATAAATATATACGTTATATACTCAAGTGATTATGTTTTTGGATAGAAAGAAAGAAGGGAAAACGGAAACGAGTTACGTTAAAAACGGTCGAAAACGCTTAAACGAACGAACATGAAAACGCGACCAAACGAAAAATTTCACCTAAAAATTAATTAAAAATTACTAAAAAGTCCTAAAAAACCTAATTAAGAAAAATTTGAAAACCAAAAAATTTGCAAACTCATAAATTAATTATTATTAATTTTTAAAGTTAATTAAAAAATCTAAAAAATAAAATAACTAAGAAAAAGACAAAATTTAAACTTTTTTATTTTGTAAACCTAAAATGTTTTAAATAAAAGCAAAAGTTCATTTTTTGAAAATTTTAAAATACTTTTATCTATTTTTAGAAGGCCAAAAACTATTTAAAAGGAAAATGATCATAGAAAATAATTTAATAAACGGAAAATTTTAAAACTACTTTCTAAAAATCTCAAACTTAACTAGAAACAAATGATAAACAATAAAAACTAAAAATATTGAGCATATAAGCTAGAAAAACCAGCTTAATGTCACGACTTATATTAAAAAGTGAATTAAAAACGGGTTAAGTAACCCAGTGTGCCAAACCATAACATATATAAAGGGCTAGCACACTGGATAACGCATACAATCCCGCATCGAGGGGTCTTGCGTTTGAAACCAGGCTAGGACCTTTTTTAACATTCATTTTTTTAACTGGCTCACAGCTACACAAACCAACTCCAAAATAAAACACAAACACGAATTCACTGAATCACGCCGCAAGTATAGCAAGATTATGCAGAAAATTTTAAGTGTTCTATACCTTACCCTTTTTTTTCTTTTTTTCTTTTTGGTTTACTTTAAGTTGCTGATGGTACAAAAGGAGGCACAAATAACACACAACATTGAAACAAAATTCACAAACTCACTAAATGATTAACAAATAATGCCTCAAATGGATATTAGTGTGCATAGTGGAAACACATAACAAATAGCATGCACTCTAAGGCTTTGGTGGTGACTAAAGAGAAACAAGAACAATAGGCTATATCTGAAGTGCACACTAAGGAAAAATAAGCTACCCTTGGGCTTATCTAATAAGCTCAATCTAAAACCTCAAAACATATGGACCTAAAACAACAAAACTTAACCAAGCATACTATCTATGTCTAAAATTTCAGGGTCTAAAATCACTTAACGAGTCATCTATGATGTTGCCCAGAATTCACCAAGTTTGCGCCAAGAATCCTAGATTATAGTAACTTTTTTAAGCGAAAGTGTATCCTAAGTTAAGGAAACTGAATGCAATCCTCCAAATCACCTAAAGCAGCTATCTAAGGGCCTAATAATAACCAATATAACAACTAAGAATGAAAACCTATAGATTTTAGTATATCAAACAGTGGGTACTCGATTTATTTTCTCTTTTCGTGGTTACTTTCTTATTTGCTTTGGGTGGCACATGCCCCCCACACTCCGCCGCTTTTTGTTTGCTTTTCTTTGGCTATTCTGGATACTCAATCAACAAACAACAAACCATAAACACTTAACCACGTTTCATACACACAAATCACTCCTAAAATAGGGGTTTACTGTACGTGGATGAACACAAAATAGTCAGATCACCCTCTCATGGCTTTTGATGATTATGAGAAAAGCTTAAAGTTACGATAGACTGTCCAATTCCACACAAGGCAATTACATTTAACAACTATAATTCTAACAGCTTAACAAGTCTTGGTGAGCAATATTGGCTATTTACCCCCCACTACCCCCCCCCCCCCATTCTGTCTAATATATTTTTTAGGCAGAAAAACAAGAGGATAGGCTCACAAGTGTGTAAACTAACAGCTTTCTTACCTAAAACACACTAGCACCCACCTTTAATCATAACAAAACCACAAAATCAGATACTCAATACAGTATCTCCAATAACTTGACAGATTTTTTAGCAACCTAGTAAAACCAAATTTTTCTTAAAAAATCTCAAATCTTTATGCAAAAACCACTTGTAAACATGAATAAAAGATACTTCTTAACAACCTCTCGACTCATACATCGAATCAACAATCAAGGAACCAACTTAACTTAACAATGGAAGATTTTCATCAACGTAGTAAAATCCAAAATTTTCTAATAAACCTACCAATCTTTTTGATAAAACCAACTCACCTAGACCCCTATAAGTTGTGTAGAGCTCAACTTGGCCTGAACGTGATATACACAGTCTACACCAAGTTCTCCCAAACGCACCTTAAAGTTTTAGACATCAGATTTTTCAAAAGATTATGTTTAAAAACACCTCGAAACCACAAGATTATAACAAGTTATATTGAATAACATTCAATCGATAAGTCCCAATCAATCTTAAGTAAACAACAACAACAAACGCAATCATATGAACATTATGAATATCATCAGAAACTGGAAAAGGTTATGATTCAAACCTTCAAAGACACACATCCATGTCTTTGATTACTAGCTTATGTACACGCACGTGTACAAGCTTCCACCCTGCTGAGAATAACAAACATGAACCGTAACACAATATCAATAACCAACTGATTTCTTTTCCCAAATCTTTTTCACAAAACATTGACACACAAAGAAAAAACTTTAAAAACTTTGAAACACAAGATTCAAAAAGAGACTTAAACTCCAAACACAAGAACGTAAGATAAACTTTTTCAAAACACCAACTTTTTCAACATTATGAAAAAAAGGAATTAAATTCGAAAACTAATTCAAGATAATTATGTGGAACTCAGAATTATTTCATTCTCAATGCCAACTTTTAATGTACCAAAAAAGGAATTTCAAATTTCCAACTTTTATTAAATATTAAAAAAGTATTACAAAGATATGAAATAAAACTTGAAAAAGGGTCACTTACAAGCCAAGGACTCCTTTTATACTACAAAGAGAAGGTTCTAGTATCCTAAAACCCTAATGAATTGATAATCCCAAAATACCTTTGATTTGGAATCTTGTTCTTTGTCAAAATCAGCCATGTGGCTTCCTGCTGTTGTTCAACTTTTTGAAGTTGATCAAGGCCGTTGGAGAAGCCTTTGGGATTAAGTAAACCAATCCAGCCATTCATCTTGCTGCCACTTTTTGTTTGCAAGTGTTTTTGGGGGAAAGGGACCATTGGGAAGCACATGTGGTTGATGGTGATGGATGATTAGAGGCGGGGATGGGTTTATGAGGTCCTTAATCATCATTCTGTCAAATTACTAATCCTAACTCTTCATAATCAAATGGATTGAAATTTAGGTCTTATATGATTAGTGGTGGGTTTTGATTTGTTAAGGGTGCACAGATTGTGTTGCCCGCTTAAATATATCCATTAATTAGTTAGTTTAAAAAAAACTAATTAACAAATATAATAACAAGGTTAATGGGATCCTGTGTTTGTTGATTTGATGAGGTGGTGGATGATGATTGGTGGTTGTAGTTTGGTTATCTGGCAGAATTTACCCTCAAACTTCCATCTTTTTGTCACACGAAGTCTTGGTAGCATAAAACTATTTCCCTTTGATAAGTTATATAGTGTAATTGCAATTTCAGTCCCCTGATTTTGTAAATAATGGTGTAAGGACTTTTAAAGGTAAAGCATGAACTTTTCAATGATATTTCTTATACAATCTTCATTCTTTAAGGACCCAAGTTGTCAATATTGAATCTTCAAGGGTATAAAGTGACAACTTTGTGAAACTTGAGGGACCAAACATGACCAATCTTCAAACTTCAAGGGTATTTTTGCAAAATCATCATTCAGGTCTGGTTCATTGTGCGGCTTCGTTTTCTGTCTTCGTTTTTGCTTGATTCTTGTAATCTTTTGTTGATTTCACCATATCCGTACCTAAAATACACAATGAACAAACACAAGCATATTTTGATGATATTTTAAGTGTTTAAGCCCGATTTGGACGATGAAACTATGTATAATTGCAGTCTCATCAACTTACTCAATTTAAAAGAAAATTTTAACAATTTAGGTTGTAAGTTTATAGTGAATGCCTAATAAGTGTGAAAACACTTATCCTTTTACCACTTAATTATAATAATAACCAAGCCAAAACGTGTATTTTATGTCGTAAATGTCGGAATTATGCGTGGTTTGTGTTTTTGTTGTGATTTAGGATCAAAATGTGAAAACGGAAGAAAACACGGGCTTTCATGGGCTTTTATCAAAGAAAAAGACAAAAGACGAAGTTAAAAGATCAAGAGTGCAAAAAGAACGGAAGTCCAAGGCCTATTCTGAAGATTTATCGAAGAAAAAGTCTAAAGACGAAAGTTTAATAAAGCTGAAGAACTCAAGTCTAATTAATGAAGAAAGTATAAGATGAGTTCAAATAATCCCGAGACAAAGTCGAAAAAGTCGAAGAATTTAGAAGACGAAAAGACGAGAAAGAAAGAAAGAAGGAAGCAACACATGCTTAACCTCCCTAATCACTATAAATACCCTCCTAATGACACATTAGGAGGTGTTGACTATCTTGACAAAATAGTTTTCCATTTAATTACTTGTACTTTTCTTAATGTCATTTACTTAATTGCACCTTTAATTTCTTGTCTTGCACCTTAAATTTGTAAGCTTTTAATTCTTGTCTTTACTTTTATTGTTGAATCTTAATTTTACTCAAGTTTTAATTAATCTCCCACCTTTCTTGTTCTTGATTTAATCTTTATGTTTATGTGCTTATTGTTATGCTTATTTGATTAATTGTTATGATTTTATGTTTATGATTGTGTTAGCTTATTGATTTTATAGCTTATAGTGTTTTTCTCAAATTTAATTAAGTGCTTATTAGTTAATCTTTATAAAAAGTTGAGTTTTAATATTTTTATTATTTAGTGTTTTTAAAAGTTTTTAAATTTTGGCTTATTTGTTTTTTCTTAAATTTGATTTGGTAAAAGTTCTAGTTAAGTACTTATTTGTTTTTAGCTTAATATTAGTTTGTAGCTTATTTGCAACTTTTTCTTATCCGGGTTAGTAAAACCCTCGTATTCCGTATAAGTGCCTACACTACATTCCGGATAAGCATTATAAGCCGAATTCCGGATAAAGCTTTGAACCAGATTCCGGATAAGGCTTCGAAGGGGATTCCGGATAAAGCTGTTAACAGAGATTCCGAATAAAGGTTCGAAGTAGGTATTCCGGATATCGTTCAGAATATTATTCCGGATAAGGGTCCCAACTCGGATTCCGGATAGTGGACAGATTGTATTCCGGATAAGGAATTATGTGGTATTTTCGGATAAGCTGTCTATCAGTTATTCCGGATAGTGAGGGTAGAACAAGATTCCGGATAAGCAACAGTTGGTGATTCCCGATAAGAGTGACAGTTTTATTCCGGATAAGCAGTAGGTTTGTTATTCAGGATAAGAGTAAGATTGGATTCCGAATAGTGACAGTATTTTGGATCCCGGCTCAGGTTCTGTTTACTTCCTTTTTATTATTAAGCATTTATTTTCCCGCCATTTTTCTTAAGTGTATTATAATTGTCTTTCTTTATTTAAATTTCAAATTTACATTTTTATTACATTGTCAAATTTACTTTTACTTCGAGCTTTAATTTTTTTCATTTAATTAAATTACCTTTTAATGTTTTTAATATTTCACCATTTATGTTTTAATTAGTTTTAGCTTTAATTACCGTCTTTTATTATAACGTTTCGCAATTTAATTATATTACAACGACCAATATATTTTTTTCCCACCAAAAGACGACTTAGTCGCACGTTAATCCCTTTTTCAATTCAAAAAGACTGGAACAACGATAATTTTTATACTTGGTAAAAGCCTAGTTATTAAATGGGGCCACTGCCGGCTCTTTTCGTAAAGATTAACGGTTTTCTGTGAGAGACGCGTTGAATTTTGGGATCCGTTCACTCGTGAACGTTATTTTTCTTGCTAAAAAACTTTCAAAAATCCATAAAAATAAAAAAAATTCAAAAATCCAAAAAGATTACTTCTATCGAAGTTAAGTGGCCTTTTCCTTGTATTGGTCCTCATTTTAACAGGTAAATTGATTTTTCCACATTTTTCAAAATTTTTGATCCATTTTGGCCTAGTAGTTTTGCCTTTGTTATAGTTATTTTCCTTCTTTGCTAGAATAAATTTTCATAAAGTGGTTTTAATTTTTAAACATTGTGAATCTTTTGACCTAACCCGAGTTTACTTATCTAAGTTTACTCTAGCTAGTATCCTTAACGTGTTCAAGTCAAGTTTTGCTAGGCTTTTATATAGGGAGCTTTAAAATGCGAAAGTCTTAACTCTTACGGGTTAAGAACAAGAACTTTTCGCAAGTTCCTATAATTGATCCTAGAAAGTCGTTTATCAAGAGAACTTTAAAATGCGAATTCTAAACTTGAAAAAGTCTAAGAGTTTGCAAGATCCTATAGATGACTTGAAAACCTAAAACATTGATTTAATTGGCTAAGCATCCACGAGTCTCATTCCTTGAGATTTTAAATTGTGGAGAACGAGAGATGATAGAGTCAATTATAAGTTTGATATTCTTTCATACATTTATGTGAGTTGACTATAAGCTTTTTCTCCCATCGCTTGCTAATAAATTTAATTGAAATAAATAAGGTTGAACGATTTGAAAAGTTACTTAGCTTCTAGCACAAGATCGTTTAAAAGTTGCTCGGTATTGATTAGAGTTCATAGCCAAGGCATAACTTATTGAAGTGGGATGCGAAGATTGGCGAGTCCGAAAAGGTCCTAACAAGACATGAGGGCTACATTTGTTGCTAAAGATCCCAAGTGATGTGAAGAATCATTTATCAAAAATCAATATGAAGGATCGAGACACACGACGAAAAGCAAATACTCCCCTAAAGATCATGGAGAAGTCTATCCAAAAAGGCCCTAACAAGGTATGAGGATAAATAGATCCAAGTCCTAAAAGGAGGCGGGTCGTTGTATATCAAAATCTCAAATAAAGATTGGAGAAAAATGAAGAAGTCGTGGTCCAAATATGAAGAATCTCTCAAAAATTTCAAGTGAAAATTTCCTATTATGAAGAGAATACCATTATTTCATGATCGTCTCTCAAGATTTAAAGTATGAAGTCACTGCCAAATATTTGTCCGAGAAAGGTCTCAAATCGTGAAGCGAGTTATGCCAAGATATGAACTTTATGAGGTCCTGAGAAGCAGTTTTAAAAGATTTTGTCCTTTAGCTAACTATTGATTAAAACGTTCTACTTTAATTTCGGCCTAATAAACTATCGAAACAAGTCAACAATGCATCCTCGTGATCATTCAAGACAACAATAAAATATAAGAGATACACCTAGGAATAAGGGAGTCTAAGTAAATAATTGGGCCACATGAGTTTGTGATAGTTTGCTAACTTATAATCATTCATGACATTTCCAAAACCCTAAGGTAAGTTTTTGATCATTTTATTTGTTTTCTTCCTTTGAATATTTTGTAATTTTCTATCTATTTAATAAAGGCCAATGTGGATTGATTATGATGGAGAATGTAAAACTTGCTTTGTAACTAATGCATTGCATGAGGACATTGCAATGGTCAAGTGTAGAGGATTTAATAAGTGTGAAAACACTTATCCTTTTACCACTTAATTATAATAATAACCAAGCCAAAACGTTTATTTTATGTCGTAAATGTCGGAATTATGCGTGGTTTGTGTTTTTGTTGTGATTTAGGATCAAAATGGATTTTCTTCGCCTTCACCTATTTCCACACACCTTATCCCACCATGCCGAAAAATGGTTTGATCGTCTTCCAAAGAATTCAATTCATACATGGGATGAGATGACTCAACGCTTTTTGTCGCGATACTTTCCACCATCCATGGTCACGAGCCTTCGAAATCAAATCAGTAGATTTACACAAGAGCCTGATGAATCACTTTTTATTTGATGCTTGGGAACGATATAATGTTTTGATCGATCGATGTCCAAACCATAACATGCTCCCCGTTACTTTGATTGATACTTTCTATAATGGTTTAACTTTTTGTCATCAGGATACGATTAATGCAGCCGCCGGTGGCACATTTATGAAAAGAAGACCCGAGGAGTGTAGAGAGCTTATAGAGAACATGACTACTCATCATAAAAATTGGGATTCATCCGCATCTTCAAGGAATAACCCGAGAGTCAATGTTTCTTCTAGTTCTTCTAACCCTGATATCACCGAATTGACCCGCGCAATGGTTGAAATGAGCAAAAACATGCAACTTTTGGCTACAAATCAACAACAACAAGTTAAAGATGTTGCAATTTCTTGTGAGACCTGCGGCGGTCCTCATTCATACACTGATTGTCCTTCTACTCATAACAATCCGGAAAACGTGTATGCGGCTTATGGTAATTATTCAACGAAAAATTACCAAGCTCGACCTCAAGGTGATCGTAACTTGCTAGGTTACCGTTCTAGCAACTTTCTTGCACCCGATTTTTCTCCTCAAAACCACAAACCCAACAACTACAATAGAAGCAACCCAAACCCACCTCGAGCTTCTAATCCTTATCACCCACCCGCTCAACAACCACCACCCATTAATCAAGATGTTGAAGCTTTTATGAGAACCCAAGGAGAGCAAATTAAGAATCTTCAAAGCCAAATCATCAACTTGAAAGGAGATATCACTAAGCAAGGGAATGATATTAGATCCGAGCTTCGACATGATATGCAAACCTACTTTAGCACTCAAACAAATGATTTGAAGAATATGCTGGCTAGTTTCTTACCAACTCCTCAACCCTCTACTTCGGGCTCTCTACCTTCAAATACCGTCACCAACCCGAGAGCGAATGTGAGTGCTATTACTACACGCAGTGGAGCAACCTTAGTATGACCATCTATCCCTCCCCCATTTACTCCATCTACAACTACTCCACCACCATTTATCCCTCCTACTCCCACTCCTAGTATTAGTTCTCCAATACCGTCTCCACCTCTTACTGAAGCACCCGAGAAGAACCCTTCACCAACCCCACCTTCCACCTATAAACCCAATATCCCTTATCCTTCTCACTTAGACAAGGCAAAATTGCAAACCAAGGATGACATTCATGTGTCGAACTATTTGAAGAAGATTTCATGATTGACCATCACCTTTAGCCTTGTTGAAGCTCTAGCCCAAATGCCTAAATTTGTTAAGATGTTTAAGGAATTGCTTAATAAGAAGGAGAAGATGGCCGAGTTTGTTAATACTCGATTGAATGAAAATTGTTCTGCCATCCTTCTTAAAGAACTTCCAGAAGAACTTAGAGATCCCGGTCGTTTTGTGCTACCATGTACTTTTCACCAAACAGAAGAATTTACTACTTTACCCGATCTCGGGGCAAGTATAAATCTGATGCCTTTAAGTGTTTGGAAAAAGTTATCATTACCAGATCTTACTACGACAAAGATGACTCTTGAGCTAGCAAATCGCACTCTCCCCTACCCCGTTGGTATTGCCGAAGATGTGTTCATTAAAGTTGGCACCTTCACTTTTCCGGTCGACTTGTTGTTATTGATTATGAAATGGACCCTCGTATTCCTTTAATACTTGGTCGGCCATTCTTGAGAACCGGAAAAGCATTAGCCGATGTAGGTGAAGGTGAGCTCATTTTAAGAGTCGGGAATGAGGCACAAGTTTTTAAAATGGGGAAGATCACAACCAAAACCAATGGAAGAGAATCAGCGAATATGATTAATGTGCTTGATGATTTTGTCGTCTACAACAATCCTCTTTTCAATTCTTGCTATGATAATCCACTATTCCAAGATGATGTGGATGATTCTCTCTCTAATTCTGATCCTCCACAAATTTATGATTCTCCACCGATCTATGAGGCTTATGATGATGATTCTAGTTCCGATGGGGATGATTATGATAATTTTACTTCTGAGTATCCAGACATGCCCACTTTTGATGATTTTGATGAGGTTGATACTCTCTCGAGTGATTCTTCTCATGATGACCTTGCACCTACTTTTGATGAAGATCCTCCACCAACAATATTTGATCCTACTTTGGACGACTACTCATTTGAGGAAGACTTTGCTACTTTTCTCAACACTTACTTCCCAAATGAGACTGATTCTCCTCCTTTGGACTTTGATGATTATGGTCTTTTTCCTCCTTTGGATATGAAGAAACCCGTTTCAAATGAGCAGAAGCCGGAAGACACCGATATCCGCAGTACCTATGTCTTGACACCTCTCTATCCACCTTCTAAGGATGAGATTGTACGATTTATGAGCGGATCCTCTTCAAGGTCTACTGAGCCCGAGTGTTATTTTCCCCTAAAGGAAAAGGTGTTCGATCCCGGTATTGCAATTTTTAATCCATCTCAGTATCCATCTGATGAAATAAAAGGAAAGATTTTTGGAACTTATGAAGATAGGCTTGCACCTCATCACATTCTCTACCACTGTGCTCCATCTTTGCTTAAAGGAACCTTGCCTACTCTTCTTTGGCTTTCCTTGTTCGCCTTAAGCTTGTGCTATATGATGGATGAAAACCATGTCTTTGATCCCGGTGGATGTGTTTCAAGCTTCTTCCTATGCTAATCAAGGTCGAGTCAGGCTCACGAGTCGGTTAACAAAAACAAGCGCTTCTCGGGAGGCAACCTGTAGTATCTATCCTTTTTACTTTGTTTTTATAATAAGTGTAGGGGGAGACCCTATTATGTGTTTTTTGTTTTTCTTTCTTATCATGTGCAGGGATTCGAGCTTTCAAAGATCTATTCTTGATGACTTTTGATGACCCGTGATTCCCTGTACCCGTCTTCCCGGTTCTATCCTAAACTCTTTTGATTCTCTATTTTATATTCTTCCATATTAAAAAAGGAATCACTTTAGTTGTCCTTTCCTTAGCAAGATTTAAACAAAGTGCACAATGTCCTAAGTGTAGGGAAGGTTACTTCCACATGCTTAAACATTGAGGACAATGTTAATATTAAGTGTAGAGGGGACTTATATCGAAGTTAAGTGGCCTTTTCCTTGTATTTGTCCTCATTTTAACCGGAAAATTGATTTTTCGACATTTTTCAAAATTTTTGATCTATTTTGGCCTAGTAGTTTTTCCTTTGTTATAGTTATTTTCCTTCTTTACTAGAATAAATTTTCATAAAGTGGTTTTAATTTTTAAACGTTGTGAATGTTTTGACTCAACCCGAGTTTACTTATCTAAGTTTACTCTAGCTAGTATCCTTAACGTGTTCAAGTCTAGTTTTGCTAGGCTTTTATATAGGGAGCTCTAAAACGCGAAAGTCTTAACTCTTACGGGTTAAGAACAAGAACTTTTCGCAAGTTCCTACAATTGATCCTAGAAAGTCGTTTATCAAGGGAACTTTAAAATGCGAATTCTAAACTTGAAAAAGTCTATAATTTTGCAAGATCCTATAGATGACTTGAAAACCCAAAACTTTGATTTAATTGGCTAAGCATCCACGAGTCTCATTCCTGGAGATTTTAAATTGTGGAGAACGAGAGATGATAGAATTAATTATAAGTTTGGTATTCTTTCATAAATTTATGTGAGTTGATTATAAGCTTTTTCTCCAATCGCTTGCTAATAAATTTAATTGCAAAAAATAAGGTTGAACGATTTGAAAAGTTACTTAGCTTCTAGCACAAGATTGTTTAAAAGTTGCTATGTATTGATTAGAGTTCATAGCCAAGGCATAACTTATTGAATCGGGATGCGAAGATTGGCGAGTCCGAAAAGGTCCTAACAAGACATGAGGGCTACATTTTGTTGCTAAAGATCCCAAGTGATGTGAAGAATCATTTATCAAAAATCAATATGAAGGATCGAGACACACGACGAAAAGCAAATACTCCCCTAAAGATCATGGAGACGTCTATCCAAAAAGGCCCTAACAAGGTATGAGGATAAATAGATCCAAGTCCTAAAAGGAGGCGGGTCGTTGTATATCAAAATCCCAAATAAAGATTGGAGAAAAATGAAGAAGTCGTGGTCCAAATATGAAGAATCTCTCAAAAAGTTCAAGTGAAGAAATTCCTATTATGAAGAGAAGACCATTATTTCATGAACGTCTCTCAAGATTTGAAGTATGAAGTCACTGCCAAATATCGGTCCGAGAAAGGTCTCAATGAAGCGAGTTATGCCAAGATATAAACTTTATGAGGTCCCGAGAAGCAGTTTTAAAAGATTTTGTCCTTTAGCTAACTATTGATTAAATCATTCTACTTTATTTTCGGACTAATAAACTATCGAAATAAGTCAACAATGCATCCTCGTGATCATTCAAGACAACAATAAAATATAAGAGATACACCTAGGAATAAGGGAGTCTAAGTAAATAATTGGGCCACATGAGTTTGTGATAGTTTGCTAACTTATAATAACAATGATCTCGTTTTTAAGCTTGGTTTGGGGAACGTGAAACTTGAGGATGATAATCATTCATGACATTTCCAAAACCCTAAGGTAAGTTTTTGATCATTTTATTTGTTTTCTTCCTTTGAATATTTTGTAGTTTTCTATCTCTTTAATAAAGGCCAATGTGGATTGATTATGATGGAGAATGTAAAACTTTCTTTGTAACTAATGCATTGCATGAGGACATTGAAATGGTCAAGTGTAGGGATTTAATAAGTGTGAAAACACTTATCTTTTTACAACTTAATTATAATAATAACCAAGCCAAAACGTGTATTTTATGTCGTAAATGTCGTAATTACGCGTGGTTTGTGTTTTTGTTGTGATTTAGGATCAAAATTTGAAAAGGGAAGAAAACACGGGCTTTCATGGGCTTTTATAGAAGAAAAAGACAAAAGACGAAGTCAAAAGATCAAGAGTGCAAAAAGAACGGAAGTCCAAGGCCTATTCTGAAGATTTATCGAAGAAAAAGTCTAAAGACGGAAGTTTAATAAAGCCGTAGAACTCAAGTCTAATTAATGAAAAAATTATAAGACGAGTTCAAATAATCCCGAGACAAAGTCGAAAAAGTCGAAGAATTTAGAAGACGAAAAGACGAGAAAGAAAGAAAGAAGGAATCAACACATGCTTAACCTCCCTAATCACTATAAATACCCTCCTAATGACACATTAGGAGGTGTTTACTATCTTGACAAAATAGTTCTTCCACTTAATTACTTTCATTTTTATTAATGTCATTTACTTAATTGCACCTTTATTTTCTTGTCTTGCACCTTAAATTTGTAAGCTTTTAATTCTTGTCTTTACTTTTATTGTTGAATCTTAATTTTACTCAAGTTTTAATTAATCTCTCATTCTATCTTTCTTGTTCTTGATTTAATCTTTATGTTGATGTGCTTATTGTTATGCTTATTTGATTAATTGTTATGATTTTATGTTTATGATTGTGTTAGCTTATTGATTTTATAGCTTATTTTGTTTTTTCTCAAATTTAATTAAGTGCTTATTAGTTAATATTTATAAAAAGTTGATTTTTAATATTTTTATTATTTAGTGTTTTTAAAAGTTTTTAAATTTTGGCTTATTTGTTTTTTCTTAAATTTGATTTGGTAAAAGTTCTAGTTAAGTGCTTATTTGTTTTTAGCTTAATATTAGTTTGTAGCTTATTTGCAACTTATTCTTATTCGGGTAATCAAACCCTCGTATTCCGTATAAGTGCCTACACTACATTCCGGATAAGCATTATAAGCCGAATTCCGGATAAAGCTTTGAACCAGATTCCGGATAAGGCTTCGAAGGGGATTCCGGAAAAAGCTGTTAACAGAGATTCCAGAAAAAGGTTCGAAGTGGCTATTCCGGATATCGTTCAGAATATTATACCGGATAAGTGTCCCAACTCGGATTCCGGATAGTGGACAGATTGTATTCCGGATAAGGAATTATGTGGTATTCCGGATAAGCTTTCTATCAGTTATTCCGGATAGTGAGGGTAGAACAAGATTCCGGATAAGCAATAGTTGGTGATTCCGGATAAGAGTGACAGTTTTATTCCGGATAAGCAGCAGGTTTGTTATTCAGGATAAGAGTAAGATTGGATTCCGAATAGTGACAGTATTTTGGATCCCGGCTCAGGTTCTGTTTACTTCTTTTTTATTTTTAAGCATTTATTTTCCCGCCATTTTTCTTAAGTGTATTTTAATTGTCTTTCTTTATTTAAAATTTCAAGTTTATATTTTTATTACATTGTCAAATTTACTTTTCGTCGAGCTTTAATTTTTGTCATTTAATTAAATTACCTTTTAAATTTTTTAATATTGCGCCATTTATGTTTTAATTAGTTTTAGCTTTAATTACCGTCATTTACTATAACGCTTCGCAATTTAATTATATTACAACGACCAATATATTTGTTTTCCACCAAAAGACAACTGAGTCGCACGTTAATCCCTTTTTTCAATTCGAAAAGACTGGAACAACGATAATTTTTATTCTTGGTAAAAGCCTATTATTAATGGTCCTGAATGTTTAGACATTTACCTTGCATGCTTTGATGACGCGCCATAATTTACTATAGCATTCCATCTTAACAAATTGGGTGTTACAATTATGGTATCAGAGCCCAAGGTTTCCACCTGTAGCTCTGTAAAAACATGACCTGTGACTTATGGGTAGTCACCAGCGTCTTCCTAAAACTAATAGTTGGTTTTCATGCATTCATGCATCTTCATTTTATTTCATGCATTCATATCACTGTTGCAGGCAGGGCGGAGCTAGGGGGTTTCCGGGGATGCACGGGAACCAAATGGAATTTTTTTGCGTAGTGTATATATTTTCTAAAAATCTCTATTTTTTTCAAAATGAACCCGGTCCTAAAATTATGTATATATAGATACTTGTATTAATAATTTTTTGCACCCGGTGACTTTATACTCTGGCTCCGCTCCTGGTCGCAGGTTTATGACTAAGTAATGGTTGGTATAGGACCGGCCCTATTTAGTCGCATGTGCTTTTATCGAAACATTTAACTTTGGGACCGACCCATAGGCGTCCCCTCGGTATGTCTTTTGTTTTGGGTGAACTGACCATAGGCGTTTACCCTCGCGTATATAAAAGTTTTTATAAACTGCATCATGCATTTTAAACTGTTTCATGCATTATAAACTGCTTCATTGATTTATAAATTGTTCATGCATTTTTATGTCAACTCATTTCAGATTTATGATTTATGTTGTATTTTGTTTAAACTGTCAGATGGTAAACACTCGCAATGCTCAGGAGTTGGCTGCAGCCGTTAATGCGGCTTTGCAAGCCACCCTTCCTTAGAGAAATAACCATCCCCCACCACCACAGTTCTTCCCCAAGGCTGAGAAGGATAAGCTGGTGAGGGAGTATCACGGGATTAGACAGAGAGATGGAGAGAATTGCAACGAGTTCATGCAGTGCTTTCTTAGTCTAGCTGGTTTTCTTGGCACATCAGCATGTACTGCCGAAGAGCAAGCATACCACTTCCGTGGGGCTCTTCGTACATCGGTCTCCAATAATTTGGTGGGTGCTACCTTCAACACCGTGGCACAAGTAGTTGATGCAACACATAAGTTGGAAATGCTTCAGGAAAGAGAGGAGTTTGGTGATAACGGAGCAGTGAAGAGGTATCTTCAATCACCAATTATAAACCATTAATTTCCATCAATATTTTCATTTTCATATCATCCTCTTTTCAACTTTATATTCCAGGCAGAAGACTGACGACCGTAAGCCTGCGGCCGCTCAACAGCAAGCATCTAAGGGAAACGGTCAGAACAACGACCGTTCTGGTTCTGAGAGGCGTGGCGGTAATGATAATTACCGTAACAACTCTAATAAATCGAACAACAACATGTCCCTACATTAAACTCTTTCATGTTAAACTATCTTACGTTATGGTATTCTGACACTCCAACGATTCTAATTCAGGAACAACAATGGTAACGGTAGGGATCAGGACCGTAGAGGTACACATTCTAACTGTTCTACATCATCTGGTAATTATTAAACCTTCTATGTAATCATGTTTATGTTCTATGAATCATGTCTCATGCATGTAATTCCGAAACAGGCTCTCAGATAACTAGGATGCCTGCTGGAGGATTCACGCATCCTATCTGTCCTACTTGTTCACGCAGACATTCTGGTATTTGTCACCGAGGTACTGGTGGTTGTTTCAAGTGTGGCCAACAAGGCCATCAGTAGAAGGATTGTCGCCAGGGTGAGATAGAAGGCACCTCTGGACATGCCGAAACCAAGCCACCTCCTACTTCTGGTCGCGTGTTCACTACTACTAGAGATCAGGCCAATAAGACTTCAGGTACCATCACCGGAAATCTCTTTATGAATGGTTTGGCCGCATGTGTTCTATTTGATACTTGAGCGACTCATACAGTCATATCCACTACTTTTGTTGTAAGTGTTAGGATTTCCCCTATGCCATTAGATAATTCCTTATGCATTTCCACGCCACTTAGGGACTATGTACGAATCACTCAGGTGTACCCGAGATCTTCCCCTAGAATTTGACGATAAGATCCGCAGAGTTGACGCACTTCCTTTGGACATGTGCGATTTTGACTTGATTTTGGGCATGGACTGGTTATCCAAAAACCAGGATACGATTTACTGCCACACTTATCAGGTTATCTTCGGTGATGTTAAATCCCTAGAGTACATACACCATGGTTTTCTGCCAGGGAGGTCAGTACAAATTATTTCATCCATGGAGGCGCGTGCACTACTATCACACGGCTGTCAGGGCTTTATAGCCAATATTCATGACATTATTGTCGAGTCTCCATCAATCCAAGATCACCCTATTGTGTAAGAATTTCCTGACGTCTTTCCATATGAACTTTCGGGCATACCACCTGTTCGTGAAGTCGAGTTTGAAATTGAGCTCATCCCAGGTGCAGAGCCAATTTCCAAGGCTCCTTATCGCATGGCTCCTATAGAGCTTAAGGAACAAAAAGATCAGCTGCAGGAACTTCTGGATTGAGGTTTCATCCGTCCCAGTGCATTGCCATAGGGTGCACCGGTACTGTTCGTGAAGAAGAAAGACGACAACATGCGTTTGTGTATAGACTATCGTGAGCTGAACAAGATCACGATCATGAATCGTTATCCTTTTCCGCGAATTGATGACCTTTTTGATCAACTTCAGAGCGCCAATTATTTCTCCAAGATCGATATGAGGTCCGGCTACCATCAATTACGGGTTAAAGATCAGGATATCTCTAAAACTGCTTTCCGTACACGTTATGGGCACTACGAGTTCGTAGTCATGCCATTCGGACTCACAAATGCTCCAACTGTCTTCATGGATTTGATGAAATGTGTCTTCCATGAGTTTCTGGACAAGTTAGTTATCGTGTTCATTGATGACATCCTGATTTTCTCCAAATCCAAAGAGGAACATGAGGAACACCTTCATACACTCTTGTAGATTCTTCGTCAGAAGCAGCTGTATGCTAAGTTCTCAAAGTGTGAGTTCTGGTTAAGCAAGGTGGCATTTCTGGGCCATATTGTATCTGCAGATGGGATCACCATGGATCCTACAAAGGTCGAAGCTATCACCAAATGGCCGAGACCTACATCTGCAACTGAAGTAAGAAGTTTTCTGGGTTTAGCTGGCTACTATCGCAGGTTTGTTGAGAACTTTTCATGGTTAGCCTTACCTTTGACTAAGCTGATGAGGAAAGGATAGAAATTCGTCTATACAGAAGAACGAGAGAAGAGATTTGAAGATCTTAAGCAGAAGTGAGTGACTTCACCTATTCTTACTCTCCCATATGGCTCAGGTGGATTTCAGATCTATAGTGACGCTTCAGGAAAGGGTTTAGGCTGTGCTCTCATGTAACATGGGAGGGTCATTGCATACGCATCACGGCAACTGAAACCTTATGAAGAAAACTATCCTACGCACGATTTAGAGCTTGCAGCAGTTGTTTTCGCGTTGAAGATCTGGATACATTATTTGTATGGTGAATCATGTGACATATTCACCGACCACAAGAGTCTCAAGTACATCTTCACCCAGAAGGAACTAAACATGAGACAGAGGAGATGGTTAGAGCTATTGAAGGACTACGACACCAACATTCAGTACCATCCTGGTAAGGAGAATGTGGTGGTAGATGCTCTAAGCAGAAGGTCGGGTATGAATGTTGGCATCTGGATTGCAAAGGAGATCATCTGTAACCTAGACAAGACTGATATTGATTTTTGTGTACGAGGACATCATGGTTACTGGGCTAATCTTAGAGTGGAACCAGACTTACAATCTAGGATCAAGGAAGCTCAGAAGGACGATGGTGAGATTTGGGCTATCATTCAGAACCTTGATCAGCAGACGGAGTTTCGTGTTAACAACGACGATATCTTATGGCAGGGCACTAGACTAGTGGTTCCTGATGACTCTATCAGGGAAGCTGTGCTGACTGAAGCTCACAGCTCTCCATTTACCATACATACTGGTTCTACCAAGATGTACCACGACATCAAGTAACACTTTTGGTGGAGTGGTATAAAGCAGGATGTTGCCACCTTCATTTTTAAATGTATGATATGCCACCAAGTTAAGATCGAACACTAGAGAGCTAGTGGTTTACTACAACCATTAGATATTCCAGCATGTAAGTGGGACAAAATCTCCATGGATTTTGTTACTGGTGTACCTGTGACTCAGAGGAAGAACGACGCTATCTGGGTTATTGTTGATATGTTGACCAAATCTGCTCATTTTATCACTGATCCGCAAGGAGCATCCGGTCAGCAAATTAGTAGACACTTTTCAGAAGGAGATCATGAGACTGCATGGTACTCAATAAGAAATCTGCTCATTTTATCACTGACCCCCGTTTCACATCGCTTTTCTGGCAGAGTCTGTAGAAAGCTTGGGGCACCAGACTTAAGCTCAGCACGGCCTTTCATGCTCAGACCGACGGACAGTCGGAACGTACCATTCAGACATTAGGGGACATGATGCGGGCGTGTGCTCTAGAGTAGTCAGGAAGCTAGGATGATTATATCTTTCTAGTGGAGTTTACATACAACAACAGCTGGCACGCTAGCATCAAGTGTGCTCCTTTTGAGATGTTGTATGGTAGGAAGTGTCGTGCCCCAAGCTGCTGGGATCAGGTGGGCGAACGACTGCTTGAAGGTCCAGAGATTATTGAGGTGACTAATGAGAAGGTCGCCATCTCCAAGGCGAAGCTTCAGGAAGCTCGTGCTTGTCAGAAGAGTGCTGATAAACATCGTAGAGATGTATCTTTCAACGTAGGTGATCACGTTTTCCTCAAGTTATCACCTGCACGAAGAGTTAAACGTTTTGGAAACAGAGGGAAGCTCAGTCCTCGCTTCATCGGACCGTTCGACATCATAGAACGCGTTGGAGAAGTGTCATATCGTTTAGCGTTACCGCCTCAGCTATCACACATTCACAACGTGTTCCATGTGTCCTTACTCAGAGGATACAACTATCATCCAGTTCATGTTTCCCAATATCCGCTTGATCAGATTCGAGAGGATCTTTTATATGTCGAAGAACCCGAGAGAGTTCTAGAACGACAAGATCGTGTCATGCGGAGGAAGATGATACCTTTCGTCAAAATCCTCTAGAGGGATCATCCTGAGCGGGAAGCCACTTGGGAGACGGAGGAGTCTATACGGACTTCTTACCCTCATTTCCAGTTCTAGTTCAGGTATGTTTTCTTTTAGTTTATGTTTCTCCAATTCGAGGACATATTGTTATTTTAGAGGGGAAGAGTTATAAAACCCGCTTTAAAATCCTATGAACAGTAACTCATGAAAACAAGATAAAAATAAAACTTTTCATTTATAATATTAATACACGTGTCACGACATTTAATAACAAACATTCATGAATATTATAAATGTGACACGATCACGAACACCAAATTCACGATAATTAAATCACGAACATACACGACTACTTAGCTTAACATTTAAAAGGCTTTGGTTTTTCCTAGTGGGCCCCATGTACCCGCGGCTAGACAAGAGAAGTGGGAACAAATGGGCTTTTTGGCCATAACCCATATTAAACAAAACATAGGGAATTATTTTCATAATCTAGGTTTCAACAAAATTTGCAAAACCCTTCTCCCTTGTTCACTCTTGCCGCATGCCACATCAACATCAACAAGGTCTTCCAGTCGATTTTGATATTTGATTTTTAGGAGTACGTGTTCATGATCATAAGCCTTTTCATTCCACGCTATCGGTATAATCATAAACCCTTTTTCTTTTAATTCTTTTATTAAATTCATGTTATAATCATAAAAACAAACAATGGAATCATGTTAGATAATTAAAACCATGAAGATAAGGGTGTTTGTTTCGGTTTTTGGGTTAGCTGAGACACAACTAAGAGTCAAAGGACTCTCGGCTTCTTTTTTATTCGACACCACCGAGACCAAAAGGTCTCGGTTTGGTTTATTTGTTTGGACGCAGCACCAAGGGACCCCGACCAAGGGTCGGGGTATGTTAAGTGTTTGTTTTGATTAAGTTTAGTGTCAACCGAGACCCCTCCAAGGCTCCGTGGGACTTTGATTCGGCTCGGATTACGAAACACTGGGAACCGGCTCGAAGCCAGTGGGTTCTTGGTGCTAGCAGTGGCTAGCCGAAGCTAGCCAGGGGGAATATTTAGCCACGTCAGTGGCAACCGGCTAGGCCGGGTAGCCACTGACGGGTTTGGTTTTGGCTTGTGTTTGGTTCGGTTTATATATGGAATCGGGCACGGGTTCGGGAACTTTAAAATCAGTCTTTAAATATGTAATTACAAGACTTAGGCTTAATTAATTATTTTAATTAATTCATGTTTTGACCTAAGTTATTAATTTAATTAAACTAGAATTTTAATTAAGTTGTATAATATATAGTTTATTAAATATAATCAAGTTAATTATTTAATAACCTATAACCTTATGACCATGACTTGTAATTTGACAATAAGTTAACTTTTATTTTTCCTAGCTTAATAATCCAGCTTATTTCTAATTGTGGAAATTTACTATTTTTGGAAACTTTCTAATTTTAGAAACTTACTATTTATGGAAACCTGCTATTTTTAGAAACTTATTTAGTATTACAATACAAGTATTATAATACACTATTACATGAATAATATACAACAGAACATCAGTATAATTACAGATAACACAGTAAAAAACTAAAACATGACAGAATACGTATAACAAGCTAATAACACACAGAACCAGTAAAACACATGTAATTTAGACAACTCATACACGTTCCCATTCTTAGGTAGTATTATCCGTCAAGGCGGAGTAGTTTCTTCAGCGTTTTCGTTGGCTTCTACTGGACATAAGGTACGGATTTCGTGTCCTTTAGTAAGGACAACCTCTTCCTTTATTAGGATTTCCCGTATGCAGCCAACTGTTTTCCCCAGTAGTTACAGATTTAAATGCTTACGTTTTATTAGTTACCTTAGCCATATACATGCATCACCAGTTTCACCTAGTTATGGAGGTACCATAACCATAACTCTAGAGGCACTAGTGTTATGACTTCACCACGGCGGAGTGATAGCTCGTGGCGTCCTTTCAGTTATTTGGCCATTATTACATTGTTATTGTCATATGGGGCGTATGGGTGCATCCTAGGTTCAATTTCAGTCAGGATTTCATGGTGAAGGTGGTGTGTGCCTTGCATCCTTCACAAAGAGCTGATTCCTCCTACCCATTACCAATTAATTAGAGGCATCCCCTCTAATTTGCATGACGAGGTCACCCCTCCAAGTATTCATGCACGTTGTTGACCTCATGACCTATATTGGCTTTTGGTATATTAAACCAATACAGATTTTCATAAGTAACATAAGCTATGGTTTCAAAACTAAAACTAGTAAACATGACATACAACTAGGTTTTCCCAGGACTTATTCATTTCTGTTGCAATTCATGTTTTATATGCTTTATATGCTTTCATTCCTGTATGTCTTTACGTTTTGCTATATATCCGTGCACTGAGCGTTATGCATAGCCGTTTTCCATTTCCATGTCCCCAAACGGCAGGTACCCAAGGTCGCAAGTAGGAACTCCAGAGTATGTGCATTCGATTGGAAGCTATCCAACCTATTTTACCTTATGAATTTATTCCTACTTTCTCATACTTTCTTTTATTTGGACATTGTTTAGTTATCCTTAGACTTGAGATACCAGGAAACTGTTATGAATCTAGTGCATCTCTGTGGAATAATCTAATGCTAAACGTAACTGGTAGCTATAAGGATTATTTTCGGAAGTGTTTCAAAATTCATAAGTTTTGCTCGTAGTCAATATAGAATTTATTTTGTCTAATTTCGTTTTGGAGTTTAATAAAGCTGGGCCCCTCGTGGGAGTAGTAAGATGTTTGTGTGGTCACACCCAAATTTGTTTTGGTAATCTTGCTGAATCTGAGAACGAGAAACAGAATGGTTAATGAAAGGAATGACTGAGATCCATATCCTTATTAACGTTGTATTAAAAATAAAAGGATAATAATAACGATGCAGAATCCTTAAAAGGTTTTGTCCAGGCGACCTTACTCGAGTTGTACTAGAGACATTACTAAGTGTAACTAGACGCTAGTCAATGTAATCACGATATTCAAAATATGTCCAAGTGGGATCTGTAAGTTTATGGACTTATATTCAAATAGTCGTGTGATAGGATCGAACTCGAGATTACGGGATTGCACACAATACGTAAAGAGTTAATTTAATTAATAAATATATTCATTGTATTTATTAACTTATTGAATAAATATATTTATGTATTTATTAACTTAAACCGAGCAAGTAACTATATAACTTTAATGATCGTTAATTAATTAATAGTTAAGTATTAACGAATGTTAAATAAATATATAGTATGAGAATTCAAACGAAGAAAGATGGAAGATTCTGGAACACCCCATAGGGGTGTTTTGGTAGGTCGGTTTGGGGCTCTAAGGGGCGGGGGGGGGGGGGGGTGGCAAAAGTTGCCTTTTATTTATCTTGGGCTACAATGGGTTGAGGCCTATAAATACACCTCCCTATCCCTCATAATCTTCATAACTTAAATCTTTTCCCCTCCTTTCTCTTTGGTTCAATCACAAGGCAAGACCCACGAAGGGTTTCGATTGGTTTTTCTTCGTTGATCGATTGTGTAAGTAATCTAGTCCTAGCCCCTCTCTAGGGTTGTTGGCTAGATTAAATACAAGCGTTGTAGCTCTGTTTTCACGTGCTAGAATCACGGTTATCTCGTTGTATTACGTTGTACAAGATCGTGACATAGTCTTACTTTAGACTATATCTTGGTATATTACGGTATAGACCCGAATTGGTGATTCGTTCTTCGTCTTGTGGAATTGGTTTAGCGTAAAGGTATGTAACCCTAATTCGATTAATTATAATTATGTTATTATTATGATCTTGTTAAATCGCTTCTACTATATGTGCTTTGATCTCGTTTAGGGTTTTATATAATTGTTATGATATTAATAAACCTTCAGGAAATACATATTTGGGTGCTAAACTCAAACCTCATTCCACAAAACACTTTGAACGATCTCAAAAGGAGACATTTGAAATATAAGATGAAATAATTTAACTATTGTCTACAACTGTCGATCTTAACTAAAACAAAAGTTTAACAATCAGAGTAGCATTTTGGTCCCCCAAAGATTTCAACCAATCAACAAACACTTTTACCACAATACATGACCATTCATAATTAGTTTTATGACAAAAGGTAAAAGAAATCAGTTTTAGACCCAACTACCACAAAATCAAACCCGCAATCCTTCTCCAACAAGCTCCGCCTTCAACAACATCAATCACCTAAAATACATGCTTAAAATCATCAACACAACGGTTGAGCAAGTCTATAGGTTTATCAAATCATCATTTGAACGCAAGAGAAAAATCAATCATAATCATTTAATATAATTGCTACGTATACAATCTATTATTCAGGTATTCATCTTATAACATAAGCTATACAACTATGTTTAAGCTCATGACACCGACCCGTTATAACCAATCATCTACCAAAAGGCCAACATGATAAAAGTGAAACCATTGCCCCTCATAAGGTAATCATTGTAAAATTTACCTTGTCTCTTATTCAAGTTATCCGTCCGAGCAGCGCACTCAGCGTACTAACTCTTGTCTCGGATAGGGATGTCAACCCTGATAGTACTATCAATTGTTTAAGCAGATATTTCCAACCCACACGAGGGCAAGACAATAGTTAACGGTTCATGAATTTAGGGCCTTCTACAACTAGGTACTCAACACAATTCAGGCAACATTCGGGTCCAAAGGCAACATACGGGTCCAAACAATTATTCATGACTTATGTTCCATTTATTTTGAAATAGCGTGTATCCCCTCGCGGGTTTTAAAATCATTTAAAATAAGTACAAAGCGAGGCTATAGACTCATGATATGTGTGAAAACACACATCTTTTCTACCACTTAATTACAATAATAACCGGACCAAAACGTGTATTTTATATCTTTTATGTCGGAATTATGCGTGGTTTGTGTTTTTGTTGTGATTTAGGACGAAAAGGTGAAAAGTGGAGAAAACACGGGAATTCACGGGCATTTACGGACTTTTATTGAAGAAAAAGATGAAATACGAAGTCAAGAAGTCAAGAGTGCAAAAAGAACGGAAGTCCAAGACCAATTCTGAATATTTATCGAAGAAAAAGTCAAAAGACGGAAGTTTATCAAAAGCCGAAGAATTCAAGTCTATTTCATTGAAGAATTTAAAGACGAGTTCAAAGAAGTCCCGAAGCCAAAAGTCCTTTAAGTCCAAGTTTAAAGAAGATTAGAAGAAAGGGACTAATGGTGCAATTAAAAGAAGATTAAAGAAGGAGGGACTAAGCATGCAATTAAGGAAGCTTCCTAAGCAAGCCTTAATCTCCCCTATATATAGATTAGATCATTTTCATTTTCCTCTTGTTGGCTAACTTGACAAATTAGCTCTTCCACTTTTATTTTATGCACCTTTAATTACTTGTCATTTAAATACATGTTTTGCACCTTTAATTACCTTTAATTTCAAGTAAGTGTTTCTTTTAATTACTTGCTCCTTTACTTTATCTTGTTAATCTTCTTCTACCTTTCTTTGATTTACACGTTTTTAACTTGTTGATTTGTTAAAGGTTTGATTTTTATGCTTTTGATTGCTTTAAATCTCTTATTTTCATAGCTTATTTGATTTATTTTCAAGTTTATATAGTTTTTACAAAAGTTATTTTTATATAAAAAGTTGTTTTTCTTAAAGTTTAATAATTTCGTGTCTTAAGAGTTTTTAACTTTCAGTTTCGTAGCTTATTTTTGCACGTTTTTACCTTAGTTTTTCGTCTAGTGCTTATTAGGATTATAGCTTATTTTTCTAGCTTATTTTTGGTTATTTCCTACGTATTCCGATTGGTCAAGATCGGAAGAGGGAGTTACATTCCGATCAATGTGATCGGATAAGGGTTTTACATTCCGATTGGGGGTGTTTCTTGGTATTCCGATCGGAACAAAGTAGTGGTATTCCGATCAAGGTAGGTCTCAGCATTCCGATTGGAGGACTAGTACTCATTCCGATTGAGGTGTCATGTTGGATATTCCGATTGGGTAAGGTGACAACTATTCCGATCGTGGGTTCCGATCTACATTCCGACCAAGTCCATTCCAATATTCCGATCATGGTGTGATCGGAATATATTCCGATTGGAGGTTGATTTCTCTTATTTTGACTTGTTCAATTTTTAGCTTAAGTTTTTAATACTTGTCTAACTTTAATTCTCGTCACGCCTTTAAATTTTAGTCATTTAATTAAATTACTTTTTGTCACATTTCTAAATATCACACCTTTCTTTTTATTAGATTTAGATTTACTTTTAAGTCATTTATTTTAATTGTTCTGCACCTTTAATTTTCAAAACTACAACGACACATCTTTGTTCCACCAAAAACAATAGAGTCACATAGAGAACCTAGATCAATTCGATTAGACATACTTAAACGAACTTAATTTTTATACGGGCCAAAACCCAGTTATCAATGGCGCCGCTGCCGGCTCTTTTCGTAAAGATCAACAGTTTTCTGTGAGAGACACGTTGCTTTTTGGGATCCGTTCACTTGTGAACGTTATTTTTCTTGCATAAAAAATTCAAAAATCATAAAAATGAAAAATAGATAAAAAACCATAAAAATTAAAAATTTCAAAAATCCAAAAAGATTTTATCTTTATTGTGTATATATATTGTCTTTGTGTTTGGTTTTGTTTTCTTTTGCATTTTCAGGTGTATGCGTACTAGATCTTCTAATTATCAAGAGCCCGAGCCTCAAGAAGATTTAGATATGGCAGGTGTTGTCAACAACAACATTCCACCGAACCTCAATAATAATAATAACAACAATGCTCTTCCACAGCCCGATCTTCGGACCATGGAGGAACTTTGTCAACCAACCATGTTTGGACGAGGAGGCCCAATTGCGCCGATGCAAATCAACGCTCCTCAGTTTTCGTTGAAGCACCACATGATTCAGCAAGTACAAATAAACCCATTTAGAGGATTGCCTGATTATGATGCCAACAAACACCTCGACAAGTTCATTACAATCACCCAAAGCATGAAGTTGGCTGGGGCCACTATGGATGAACTTCGCCTACAACTCTTTCCACACACTCTATTACATCATGCCGAGAAATGGTTTGATCATCTCCCGAAGAATTCTATTCACACTTGGGATGATATGACTCAACGCTTTTTGTCGCGCTACTTTCCACCATCCATGGTCACAAGCCTACGCAATCAGATCAGCGGTTTCATGCAAGACCCTGATGAATCTCTTTTTGATCCTTGGGAGCGATATAATGTCTTGATTGATCGTTGTCCAAACCACAACATGCTGCCTGTGACCCTAATTGATACTTTCTACAACGGTTTGACTTTTCGAGATCGTGATACGATTAATGCAGCCGCCAGTGGCACATTCATGAAAAGGAGACCCGAGGAGTGTAGAGAGCTTATTGAGAACATGACTACTCACCACAAAAACTGGGATTCCTCTGCTTCTTCTAGGAACAACCCGAGAGTCAATGTTTCTTCTACCTCAGCAACCCCTGAGATGACCGAACTCACCCGCATGATGACTGAAATGAGCAAAAGTATTACGCTTCTCGCTTCAAATCAACAACAACAACAAGTTAAAGCGGTTGCTAATCCTTGTGAAACATGTGGCGGTCCTCACTCATACACCGATTGTCCTTCGACACAAGGAAATCCGGAAAATGTGTATGCAGCTTACGGTAATTATTCACCGGAAAATTACCAAGCTAGACAACAAGGGGATAGAAACCTGCTGAGCTACCGTTCAAACAATTACCTTTCACCCGGTTTTTCTCCTCAAAACCAAAATCCCGCCAACAACTACAATAGAAGCAACCAAATCCCACCTAGAGCTTCTAATCCTTATCACCCACCCACCCAACAAACCCCACCCATTAATCCCGATGTTGAGGCCATCATGAGAACCCAAGGAGAGCAAATCAAGAACTTGCAGAGCCAAATTATCAATCTGAAAGGAGATATCACAAAGCAAGGAAATGAGATAAGATCCGAGCTTCGTGATAACATTCAATCCTCCTTCAGCAGTCAAACCAATGATTTGAAGAATATGCTTGCTAGTTTCTTGCCAGCCGCTCAACCCTCTTCTTCAAGTTCTCTACCTTCAAACACCGTCACTAATCCGCGAGCCAATGTGAGTGCTATTACTACTCGTAGTGGAGTCACCATCGTAGGACCACCAACCCCACCCCCATCATCTACACCTCCTCCACCACCATGTATCCCTACTCCTCCTACACCTAGTATTAGTGCACCATTACCGTCTCCGCCTCGACGTGATGAAGTTTCCACAAATGACCCTTCAACATCTCAACCTTTACCTACACCTGCACCTTCACCACCCAAACCCAATATCCCTTATCCCTCTCGTTTAGGCAAGTCCAAAATGCTAACCAAGGAGGACTCCGACGTGACACGCTATGTGAAGATGATTTCTCAAATGAACTTCAACATTAGCTTTCTTGAAGCACTTGTCCACATGCCCAAATTTGTTAAAGCATTTAAGGAATTGCTTAACAAGAAGGAGAAGCTGATTGAACTCGCCAACACACGATTAAATGAAAACTGCTCTGCAGTCCTTCTTAGAGAACTTCCGGAAAAACTTGGAGATCCCGGTCATTTTGTGTTGCCTTGCATGTTCAACAAAACTGAAGAATTTACTGCCCTTGCTGATCTCGGGGCTAGTATTAATTTGATGCCTTTGAGTGTTTGGAAAACACTATCATTGCCCGACCTCACTCCAACAAAGATGACTCTTGAACTTGCAAATCGCACTCTCGCTTACCCCGTTGGTATAGTCGAAGACGTGTTCATTAAAGTTGGCGCATTTACTTTCCCGGTCGATTTTGTCGTAGTTGATTATGAAATGGACCCTCGTATTCCTTTAATACTTGGTCGGCCATTCTTGAGAACCGGACGTGCTTTAGTAGATGTTGCCGAAGGTGAGTTAATCTTAAGAGTCGGGGATGATTCACAAGTATTTAAAATGGGGAAGCTTACTAGTACAATTTTTGGAGGCCGCGAATCAGTGAATATGATTAATGTGCTCGATGACTTTACCGTCTACGACAATCCTCTATTCGACTCTTGCATCGACAATCCACTTTTTCAAGATGATGAGGATGATTCTCTCCCTACTTTGGACGCTTCTCCCATTTTTGATTCTCCACCGGTCTTTGATGCTTATGCTGATGATGATTCTAGCTCAAATTCGGATGATTTGGATTGTACTTCTGAGTATCCCGAGCTGCCTACTTTCGATGATTTTGATGAGGCTGATACTCTATCGAGCGATTCTTCACATGATGAAGATCCTCTGCCATCACTCGATCCTACTTTGGACGATTATTCATTTGAGGAAGATTTCTCTGAATTTCTCAACACATACTTCCCTCATGAGAGTGATGCTCCTCCTTTGGACTTTGAAGATTATCGTCTTGCTCCTACTTTGGATTTGAAGAGCATTTTGTCCAAGGAGAAGAAACCGGTCGACACCGAAATCCGTTGCACGTATGATTTGACACCTCTTTGTCCCACTTTTGAGGACGAGGTTGTGCTTCTTTGCGGATCTTCTTCACACTCGGTTGAGCCTGAGTGCTATTTTCCCTTAAAGGAAAAGGTGTTCGACCCCGGTATTGAAGTCTTTAAGCCATCTCAGTATCCACCTGATGAAATAAAAGGAAAAATCTTTGGAAATTTTGACGACATGCTTGCTGCACTTCAACTTTGCTACCACCGCACTCCATCACTGCTTAAGGGAACCTTGCCACTTCTTATTTGGCTTGCCTTGTTCACCTTAAGCTCGTGCTTATTGATGGATGAAAACTATGTCTTTGATCCTGGTGGATATGTTTCATGCTGCTTCCGTTGATGATCTAGGTCGAGTCAGGCTAATGACTCGGTTAACAAAAATCAAGCGCTTCTTGGGAGGCAACCCATGCATCTATCTTTTCGCTTTCTTTATCTTTTCGAGCTTCAATGATCCACTCTTGATGATTCTTGACGACCCGTGATTCCATGTTCTACTTCTTCCCGGTTCTATCCTAAACTCTTTTCGATTCACTATTTTATATTTTCTCAATATTAAAATAGGAATCTCTTTAGTGGTCTTTTCCTTAGCGAGATTTAAACAACGTGCACAATGTCCTAAGTGTAGGGGAATTTACTCCCACATGCTTAAACATTGAGGACAATGTTTATCTTAAGTGTAGGGGGGACTTCTATCGAAGTTAAGTGGTCTTTTCCTTGTATTTGTCCTCATTTTAACCGGAAAATCATTTTTTCGACATTTTTCAAAATTTTTGATCTATTTGGCCTATTAGTTTTTCCCTTTGTATAGTTATTTTCTTCCTTTGCTAGAATAAATCTTTGAATAAGTGGTTTTAGTTTTCAAACGTTGTGAATACTTTGACTCAATCCGAGTTTACTCTAGCTAGTATCCTTAACGTGTTTAAATCATGTTTTGCTAGGCTTTTATATAGGGAGCTATAAAACGCGAAAGTCTTAACTCTCACGGGTTAAGAACAAGAACTTTTCGCAAGTTCCTATAATTGATCCTAGAGAGTCGTTTATCAAGGGAACTTTAAAATGCGATTTCTAAACTTTAAAAAGTCCAAGAATTTGCAAGATCCTATAGGCGACTCGAAAACCCAAAATTTTGATTTATTAGGCTAAGTATCCACGAGTCTCATTACTTGAGATTTTAAACTGTGGAGAACGAGAGATGATAGAGCCAATTATAAGTTCGGTATTCTTTCGTGAATTTATGTGAGTTAATTATAAGCCTATTCTCCCATCGCTTGCTTAATAAATTATCTGTTAATAAATAAGGTTGTATGATTTGAAAAGTTACTTAGCTTCTAGCCCCAGATCGTTTAAAAGTTGCTCGGTAATGACGAGAGTTCATAGCCAAGGCATAACTTATGAAGCGGGGCGCGAAGATTGGCGAGTCCGAAAAGGCCCTAACAAGGCATGAGGGCTATGTTTTGTTGCTAAAGATCCAAAGTGATGTGAAGAATCATTTATCGAAAATCATTATGAAGGATCGAGACACACGACGAAAAGCAAAAACTCCCAAAAAGTCATGGAGAAGTGTATCCGAAAAGACCCTAACAAGGTATGAGGATAAATAGATCCAAGTCAATGAAGGAGGCGGATCGTTGTATATCAAAATCCAAAATAAAGATTGGAGAAAAATGAAGAAGTCGTGGTCCATATATGAAGAATCTCTCAAAAATTCCAAGTGAAGAAATTCCATTTATGAAGAGAAGACCATTATTTCATGAACGTCTCTCAAGATTTGAAGTATGAAGTCGCTGCCAAATATCGGCCCGAGAAAGGTCTTAAATCGCGAACCAAGTTATGCCAAGATATGAACTTTTTGATATCCCGAGAAGCAGTTTTAAAAGATTTGGTCCTTTAGCTAACTATTGATTAAATCGTGCACTTTATTTTCAGACTTAATAATTATCGAAACAAGTCAAACAATGCATCTTCGTGATCATTCAAGACAAATAATAAAATATAAGAGATACCCATAGGAATAAGGGAGTCTAAGTGAATAATTGGCCCACATGAGTTCGTGTTAGTTTACTAACTTATAATAACAATGATCTCGTTTTTAAGCTTGGTTTGGAGAAAGTGAAAACTTGAGGATGATGATTATTCATGACATTTCCAAAACCCAAGGTATGCTTTTGATTTCTTTAGTTTGTATGTTTTTAATTTTCTATCTCTTTAACAAAGGCCAACGTGGATTGATTATGATGAAAAATGTAAACGTGCTTCGTAACTAATGCATTGCATGAGGACATTGCAATGGTCAAGTGTAGGGGATTTGATATGTGTGAAAACACACATCTTTTCTACCACTTAATTACAATAATAACCGGACCAAAACGTGTATTTTATGTCTTTTATGTCGGAATTATGCGTGGTTTGTGTTTTTGTTGTGATTTAGGACGAAAAGGTGAAAAGTGGAGAAAACACGGGAATTCACGGGCATTTACGGACTTTTATTGAAGAAAAAGATGAAAGACGAAGTCAAGAAGTCAAGAGTGCAAAAAGAACGGAAGTCCAAGACCAATTCTGAAGATTTATCAAAGAAAAAGTCAAAAGACGGAAGTTTATCAAAAGCCAAAGAATTCAAGTCTATTTCATTGAAGAATTTAAAGACGAGTTCAAAGAAGTCCCGAAGCCAAAAGTCCTTTAAGTCCAAGTTTAAAGAAGATTAGAAGAAAGGGACTAATGGTGCAATTAAAAGAAGATTAAAGAAGGAGGGACTAAGCATGCAATTAAGGAAGCTTCCTAAGCAAGCCTTAATCTCCCCTATATATAGATTAGATCATTTTCATTTTCCTCTTGTTGGCTAACTTGACAAATTAGCTCTTCCACTTTTATTTTATGCACCTTTAATTACTTGTCATTTAAATACATGTTTTGCACCTTTAATTACCTTTAATTTCAAGTAAGTGGTTCTTTTAATTACTTGCTCCTTTACTTTATCTTGTTAATCTTCTTCTACCTTTCTTTGATTTACACGTTTTTAACTTGTTGATTTGTTAAAGGTTTGATTTTTATGCTTTTGATTGCTTTAAATCTCTTATTTTCATAGCTTATTTGATTTATTTTCAAGTTTATATAGTTTTTACAAAAGTTATTTTTATATAAAAAGTTGTTTTTCTTAAAGTTTATTAATTTCGTGTCTTAAGAGTTTTTAACTTTCAGTTTCGTAGCTTATTTTTACACGTTTTTAGCTTAGTTTTTCGTCTAGTGCTTATTAGGATTATAGCTTATTTTTCTAGCTTATTTTTGGTTATTTCCTACGTATTCCGATTGGTCAAGATCGGAAGAGGGAGTTACATTCCGATCAATGTGATCGGATAAGGGTTTTACATTCTGATTGGGGGTGTTTCTTGGTATTCCGATCGGAACAAAGTAGTGGTATTCCGATCAAGGTAGGTCTCAGCATTCCGATTGGAGGACTAGTACTCATTCCGATTGAGGTGTCATGTTGGATATTCCGATTGGGTAAGGTGACAGCTATTCCGATCGTGGGTTCCGATCTACATTCCGACCAAGTCCATTCCAATATTCCGATCATGGTGTGATCGAAATATATTCCGATTGGAGGTTGATTTCTCTTATTTTGACTTGTTCAATTTTTAGCTTAAGTTTTTAATACTTGTCTAACTTTAATTCTCGTCACGCCTTTAAATTTTAGTCATTTCATTAAATTACTTTTTGTCACATTTCTAAATATCACACCTTTCTTTTTATTAGATTTAGATTTACTTTTAAGTCATTTATTTTAATTGTTCTGCACCTTTAATTTTCAAAACTACAACGACACATCTTTGTTCCACCAAAAACAATAGAGTCACATAGAGAACCTAGATCAATTCGATTAGACATACTTAAACGAACTTAATTTTTATACGGGCCAAAACCCAGTTATCAATGGCGCCGCTGCTGGGGAAAACGAATCTTTATAGAGTCACACATTAAACACAAGTTTTTCAATTCGAAGAGATTGGTACAACGAATCTTTTTAACCTGAGTAAAATCCAGTTATCAACTCACATTGAGTAATAGAAGTAGCAAGATGATCTTCGACGACACATGATGCCCGATAAACACGAAAACCGCAACCTACCAAATAAGGTGCGTTCGTTAATAACTAGACTCGAGTAATAATCATACATAATAACATCAAACTCAAAATCATAGAATCACGACAAAAACAATACAAGTGATAATATTATACTCTTCTATATGTTTACTTTGTTAATCTCTACTCTCGATAAAAATCTGACGGCACATACCAAATGTACTAGCTCATTTACCTCACTTAGACACGTCAAAAGTTTATGAAACGACTCGAGGAACTCACTTACTATCTATATAAAGTCCTCCAAAAAGTTCATTAAAATATTTTACTTCTAAGACTCCCTGCCCGACACATCTTTGAATTACAAAAACCGGACAGTTTTACGCCCTCAACTCATAAAACCATTTTGACTTCTCTAATCCAACTTCATTTACAAAACCGACACATTGGTTTGAAAATATACCCACCAACCTAGGTTTACAAACTTAGAACAGCCCTTGACTCATTTCAAAACTCATTCTGTAGTCCCCGAGATTCGATCCAAATATCGACAACAACTTCAAATTGTGCCGATACTCGACTCCCGGTACACGAAGAATCAAACTATCATAACTTCACACTCGTTTAGAGTTAGAAGCTCTAATTTACACCAAAACGAAGATAGTCAAAATCTCTATAACACTATCTTATTAGTTTACCAATAATCAAAACATAAGACATCTAAAAACAGCCTACAACTCACTGCCCTAATTTACCTTCCTAAATTTCACATAAAATCACACTTTTAATCAATTCTAATCATTTTTATACTCATCCTAATCCCTTATTATCAACCTTTATCAACCCTAAAACTTGTATAATTCCTAAAAATAAAAACCAAAAATCAAAAATCAACTTTCATCATCAAAACAACATAATCTAAACAAGATCATAACCAGATCATCACATGCATGATCATCAACAACTCTTATCAACTCTAAATCATAAGAAAAATGAAAACTTATTGCATGTAAGAGATTTTTATATCAAAAGAATCCCCTTTTAATTTTAAGAATGGGACTTGATTTAGTTTTCTCAAAATCAAGCAAAAAATCTAAGATCAAATGGTGTTTGTTGTGTGTGTAGCTCACGGTGGAGAAAGAACAAGAGAGAGAGGAGTTTTGGTTTTGTTTACCAACTTTACTATGTGTTTTTGTAAGGTAGGAAAGTATATATATGGTAGGTGGAGGGCTACTTTTGCCATTCTTGCATAGTTTTGGACCAAATGCAATAAAATAGTTTAAAGGGTTGAAAATGTATATTAGTCAATTTTGAAAATGTTTACGGGATTTGGATTTCGTAAAAATACTTTTCAAAAGTTAAAACGCACTCATATATGATATTAATTTAGTCCTAGCACGACTTAATATGCAATTAAAAATAAAAACGTCAAAAATATAAACATCGAAACAACAAATAATAAAACGTAAAATTTCGGGCATCCGTCGATATCATAATCACTAGTAGTCCTCGAAACTAGTAAAAAGGTAAAATAAGACTTCCAACATTGGGTTTAAATTAAACTGCCAATCGTCATAGCATTCAAGCTCATCAAAATTTTCAAAAATATTCGTAAAACAAAATTAAATAATGACCTCGGGTTCAGGTTATCACATCCTACCCTCCTATAAGAGAGCGACGTCCCAGCGCTCGGCCCCTCTTATACTCACATTCGGTACCTCTAGAATAAAAGAGAATTCTTTTCCTTATAGAAATCCTCATGCTTCCTTCGCGAATTTAGGTCCACTCCTAGAATTCTTGTATCGTCACAATAGAAATCTTACTATGCTTCAACCTGTTAAGAACTCTTCATAGTTCCCTCAATGAAATGCAACTTATTTTCAAGTTGAAATCTTTCCTTGTTGTTCCCAAAACAAATTTCACCCTTCATAACGACACCTTAAGCATAACCACGTTTCCCAATTTCAAACTACATTGATTTCCTTTGATTACCAACATATCTCTTCTGACAACTCTTTACACTAACAAACGATCCTTATAATCTTATCAGTAGTTACCAACATCATTCCTAGTTCAGTCATTTCATTCCACTTACATTACTTTAATACAAAGAAAACCTAACTTACGTCCATAACTCAAGATCTTTAATCATCACAATTTGAGGTTCTTTATGGACCTTCAAACAGTACAACCTCATTACTAGCATGATGACCATTGTCGTATAAGAAATCCAACAATTGTTATGTCAATCACACGCTCACAAGTATATTGTCCAATGCTCGAATTGTCCTTTCACTCTGTCCATCAGTCTCTGTATAACACGCATTACTCAACTCAACTTTCACCTTTACCCAAATCAGAATGTATCGATTACTTGACTTGTTAGATTCCTTCATCACTAACTCTCGCACTCCTAACATACCTTTCTCAGATGGACATAACGGCAATCAAGTCCGATTCTGCAAAATACTTCATCTCAATCGATCTAACTACAAAATCCTTTCCATAAGTTTGTCATTACCAAAGCTCAAACCTTCAGGGGCTTTTCCCTTTTTCTTCCTGATAAGTGCATTAGCTACCATATTTTCCTTTCCCGGATGGTAGTAAATCTCGTAGTCATAATTACTCACAGTCATAACCACCAACATACTCAAGTACTCGAAATTGATAACTGGTGATTCTCTACTCATCTTCTTGTCTTCCCAAGAAATTAAATATGAGACATTTCTTATGATTCTTGATTAATACACACTTGATTCCATACAAGTAATATTTCCATAATCTCAAAGCAATACGACAACTCCATAACCCTTATAAAACGCATCACAACAAACTATAAATTCTTCATATCCTTCCAACAATGACAACATCAACGAAGAACACGACTTACCCTTCAGTGTTCATAATATAACTTCCTCATATGGTAAGGATCAGATCTCGAATCTTAAAAATTTAGATGTATAAGTGGGACTCACACAACCAATTCTTCTTAGTCGGCTTAATCAATGGTTTAACAATCAGTGAAAATCTTTTGATAAACCTCTGATAATTCTCATCTTATACCAAGGAATTACAGATTTCCGTCGGCGCCGTTGGTACTGACCAGTCCTTAATCCATTCAATCTTGGCAAGATTTTCACGAATACCTTTGTTATCAATCACATGCCCCAAAAAATACACTGATTTCAACCAGCACTCACACCTAGAAAACTTTGCATACAACTTCTCTTTCTCCAACAATTCCAAAATTGTTCTCAAATGCTTCTTATGCTCCTCCTTTCCTCTTGGAATAAAATAGAATATCGTCAATAGATATAATGACTAACTCACCCAAGTACATCTTACACACACAATTTACTAAGTCCATGAACATGGCAGACGCATTTGTCAATTCCAAAAAGCATCACTTGAAACTTAAAATACCTACATCAAGTACGAAAAGCAGTTATAGGAATATCTTCTTCACTAACTCTTAGTTGATGATAACCAGCCCTCAAAGTGATCTTCGAGTACACACTGGATCCTTACAATTGGTCAAATAACGTCAATGCTCGGCAGTGGATACCGATTCTTGGCAGTTAATTTGATAAGCTCACAATAGTCGATACACATCCGAAACAATCCATCCTTCTTGACAAATAACACAAGAGATCATCATGGTGACAAAACTTAATCTAATACATCCCTTATCCATCAATTCTTGCAATTGATCGGATAACTCCTTCTACACTAACGGTGTAAAACGGTAAGGTGTACAAATACTACTCAACGAGACGCAATAGCACTGCACTTATTGCTTACAACACTCAATCGATACGAAACTCCACTTCACGAGACGGCAGTAACTCAACAAAACTTCAGGAAAACTTTAGAATACTCTCGAATCATTAACACATCTCCCAACTTCTTCTCAACTACACTATCACTAGTCACCTAAGCTAGAAATACACTACATCCCTCTTCCACATACTTCCTTATCTCTAAACTAGACACACTTCTAAAAAGGATAGTTCACTCATCACCTCTCACAGTCAACACTCAGCTTCTCAACATAATCTAAACCAATAGTTATCAATTTATAATATGGAATCATTCAATCTCAAACATCAACACCACACACAACTAACCAATTTATACCAATAATCTACATCTAAAAATCAAACCTTATGAGCATTAAGTCCGATTTTAAACACCTACTTCCCTAAATTCAAGGAACACTCTCTTAGTATAGAACTAATACTAACAACCTTTCCATCAGTTAAGTCCATATCATAGCTAGTTGTAAATCTTACTAATTCTCTATTGATAAAGTGACTGAATCTTTACATTTCTAAGGCTTCTATCTAATCTAAAATAAAACAACACACTGACATAAAGAATGTCAAGTAAGAACGTACCATTTACAACGCTTGGACCTTAAGGTTTGTCATCATCACTCATAACGTAACTTGGAGCGACAACATCCCTATCGTGTCGATTTCCTCTCCTTGGACAATTCCCTTGCTTGTGTCCTTTTTCACCATAGCTAAAACATATCACAACTCCATGGGTACTAATTCCAGTGACTAATCCTCTTGTCCTGCACTTAGCAACTTTATGACCAGGTTTTCCACACTTACGGTGTAACACCCCCAAATTTACACAATTCAATATAGCGGAAGACTCGTTGGTGTTACGGGATAGAACATTACTCAGATCATAGACAACGCTTTAAAAATCGTGTGGTTTATTAATAAAGCATTTCCATTCATAAATATCAAATTTTACATAGGTCCCAAGTCATTGTATTTCATACAGGTTTTACAAAGCATTTGAATGGAAATTATTATTTAAGTGCGGGCCATGAATTCTTGTTGTCTTCTCGAGAATTACCTTCAAGTACCTGAGATAAAACATGTTAAAAGAAAAGGTCAGCGAAAACACCGAGTGAATTCATAGAGTTTAATAAAATCCATCAATATAACATCGGTATAAAATTATTACTGAAAATCATTTTGTACAAATCTTTGTAATAGGCCATAAAATAGCCAAAGTTATTTTATATAAATCCTTATAAAAAATCATAATATAGGCGTTTGCCTTCAAAATCATTATACGAACCATTGTCGTAAAAACATCATACAATACGTTTTATAACGTTGTATAAAGTTAAATAAAATCCGTTATATGAATATGGTTATGTAAAACCAAAACACGATCATAAAATCAATAATAAGACCCTGTATTGCTAGTCAGGCAATATATCGTTATTCAATGCGTATAGCAGTATTTCGTTAATTGGATTATTATAAGCCGCATGACATTGTTACCTTACTACAATAAACAACGGGTAGCTAGCCTGAAACTCAATTTGCCCATCTAAATTAGCGTGTCGTCACAATAATCACGCTTGTGTAAATCTTCTCATACATAAATTCGCTTACCAATCAATGTGGCACAACGGGGATCAACCGTCAAGGCGCGAACTGGGGTGATCGTTCCAAAATAGTACTATTATATGCAAAAGCGTCTACCAAATCCCGGTGTTTCACAATTCATGCTAATGGGACTTTTAGTGACATAACCTAACTTTAATAATCCATTTCATTTCATCTATCGGGTCATATAATCATTCATCGGGTCATACAATCATTCTTGTCCAAATCAATAAACAAACAATCGGGACAAATGGTGTCCTATTTTATCAAAACTAACATGTTATCTCCCTCACGGGTTTATAAAACATTTCATAAAAACATTTAAAAGAGTGCGAGGCTATGAACTCACATTGATGTGGGAAAGCGGGTTATCGGCAATTCGGATGTACGGTACGTGCTTCAATCACGGAAACCTAGACAAATAATAATCGTCTTAGACTTTTATCCAATGACTTTATCAAAACAATAATTATGTATACATATGATGATTTTATATATATGATGATGATCAAGTGGGTTTATACATCTTTACTCATTCATTATAGTGTTTATGTGTTGGTAATTTTCAAGACTAGTTACACTAGTTCAACTTGTTTACATTTTGAAGCCCAATGGGCCTATTACATGCCCAATACTATTCATTAGCCCAATTATACTTTTATTATCAGTATTATACTTTATATGTTGGGCCCAAATGGGTTAAGCCTAATAAGTAATTTTTATAAGTGTTTAACTTATTTAGTTAAATTATTAGTCCAAATATGCTAACTTAGCTCGTTAATGTCCGTATGTCATATAGTTCGGGTTTTATTGGTTTTTACTTGTATTAGGTACTTATACATCAATATATAACTTTTAAAAACTTTACATTAGACGGGTTTGAACGTCTAAGTTTTAATTGGCGAAAAACGTTAATTTTACGGTAATAGCCGAAAAGTCGTAAAAATCATGTTTATAGTTTTTATAACTTATAAATCTTATTCAACTACCATTTTTATGAAGTGTCCATTTATTTAACCTTATACATATTTATATAAATGAAATTTATAAGTTAGTGGGTTTTAATTCACTTTTTATACTATATTAGTTTGAGTGCTTATATAATACTATTAAACATTAATTCTTCAAAATCTGATTTTTAGTTTCATCTTCACCATTTTTATCATATGTTGAGTTCTATAATGAGATAGAAGCTCATTTTTGGATGTCATAAACTTCATATTATATGATACAAATAAGTTAGTTATAGCTACTGCTCATTCCATGTCTAACTATCCTTAATAGTCCCTACAAAACTGACTATTCAGATTGGTACACTAATCTTGTTTTGATCATATCTCACTCATTATGATGATTCCATTGCATGGCCAACTCTCACATGTGTATGACATCTAACACTTACTGTAAATGGATTCCACCATGCAATTTTATCAGTTCATAACTTGGTTACTTACTGTTTTTATACAGCCAACAATTTAAGCAAGATTTTAGCCTTGTTTCTTTTGGTTTTTCATCTTTTTAATCATATTTATCAACACTTGATCCCCACACAACATTTTTATCATCATATATTCATCATATACATATACAATAAGAAAGAAAATACATGATTACATAATCAAAATAACAAGAATATGGAAATAACAATCTTTATACCACCAAGGTTGTGTAATTTATGATCAAGGCTTGGATTTTGATGGAAGAACTTGTGATAGATCAACACCAATCTTCATGGACACCAATACTTGTAAACTTCATATAGAAATCAGACCTTGAACATCTCCAAATCTTCTCCTTGGATGTTAAAATCACCACCAATCTATAGAGCTTCAAAAGGGCTTCATCATATATGTGAATAACACATGATATTGTGGTAAAAATTGATCAAAGAGGGGTGTTTGATGATGGTTTGGACGGCATGGATGAGTGAGAGAGAGAGAGAGTTGTGAGTTTTTGGTGGTATTGCATGTGTAAAATGAAGAAATGGTTTGGAGTGAATGGTTTTGGTGGTGTAATAGCTTACTTGTTAAGCTAGTTACAAGTGTATAAGATTTCTTGTGAAGCTTTGACACTTCATGGGTGTTGTAGCTAAGTGTTAAACCGTCCCATGTGTGGGGGTGGGGCAAAACTTGTTTTTGTCTCATCCCCAATTATTTACGGGTACTCCTCGATTTACGTGCCCTATGGTCGTTTTACGAAATACGTTTTTATAATGAATCAACGGGACAAAACGAATCTAATAAAATTTGTCTCATCAAAAACGGAGTTCGAAAACGTAAATACGTAATCCTAAGGTTTCCGGTTTAGTCGTAAAGGACGTTAAATTATAATCGTAAGTCCTAATCTCTTCTCGTAAATTTGTGAGTTTATGTACTAACTTAAATTTAGAATCTCAAAATAATATTCACGGATAAATTTATTTCCTGAAATGTCGGACTGTCACCAAAGACGGTGTATGTAAACGTAAGCACGTAACGTAGAATCCTCCGGTTTAGACGTAGTCGATGCTACTTCAAGATGTAAACCCAAATTTCTTCCCAAAAATAAGTGAGTTCATAATATAACATTAAAATAATGTTTTTAAATAACACTTGAGAATAAAATATCAACCATAAATTGACGGATTGTCACAGCATTTACCCCTAAACAGGATCTTTGTCCTCAAAGATCATCTTATCTTACTACTCGCTTCTTATAGATTTAAAGACATGTGGGTATTTCCTCCACATTCGGTCTTTTCTCACAAGTGTAATTCATTACAATACGCGAGTTTCATCAAACATAACTACGGGAATAAGATCAGGCTTAATGTCGACTTACTTTCTCTATCCATGATGTTCATGGGTTTTTGATGAATGCAACTTTTCGCCGATCTAAACTTCATCAAGAAGAATTCAGATTTTCACTTGATAGGCATTTATCAAGTTCGATATACGAAACATAATTCACGCATCCCTTGAAGTCCTAGGGTAGATCCAGCTTATATGCCTTTCAAACCAACTTTTACATCATCTTTATGGTCCCATACAACGGAGATTTATTTCCCATGATCTTTCAGATCATTAACTCATTTTTCCAAGGCGAAAATTTTGGCATAACTTCGCTACCCATCTGGCACTTCAAGATCTACATTTCATATTCACATAACCTCCTGTCCACTACCGACAGTTAATAATCAGATCCTAATTTCAACAATCATTTCAGGTCTCGCGGGTCGAGTATTTTGCAAGGTTAGGTTCGCCATTATAGGAAACCTTAAACCTAAAAGACATGTCCAACTCACAGTGGGTGTATGTCGGGTGTCTTCATCCCAACTCCTGCTTACAGATGCTCTAATATTTAGATCCTCACAAGATTCGATCTCGATCCTAATACGATAATTATCAGTGATAATCTCTCCAAAGGAAAACGATTATACGGTTTATTACCAAAGGTCAATTATTCAAGCATAACACAAGACTTCTAGTGTTTTGTATCGTTACTTTGCCTCGTCCCTTCGATTGGGGTGGTAAATAGTACTCTCATCAAGGTTCGTTCCTAATGACTTCTGAGCAAATCTCTAGAAATTCAATACGAAGCGAGGATCTTGATAGAGATGATTGGTACGACACACTATGTTTACACAACTCCTTTAAATACGAAAGAGTCAATTTCTTCATCCAGAATCTATCATTAACAGGAATGATATTAGCAGATTTGGTCAGTCTGTCGACGATGACCCAAATCGAATCAAATTCATATGATGACCTTTGCAATAATTAGACGTTTACTAATGTATGAGGCGGTGTTTTGCATTCATAATTTTCCATCAGTACAACTTCTTCAGATAAAGATACATTAAATCAGAAATAACATGAATAGAATACTTAAACTTACGAGATTCCAACATGACTATATCTCAAAATCTCCATATTTAGGCAACCACAAGTGGCCTTTTATACATTTAACGCCATCGGCTTCTTAATTCTAATGGTTCACATTAGCCGCGAACCCTTTTGTTATCTATATTATTCTTCTTACAGGCATTAATCATTTATAAATTGTTCGGGCAAATTACTTTGCCCCGTCATTATTAAGGAACACAATCCTAATTGATTCTTTATCCTTTCTATATTATTTTGTCAGTATCTACATTCATCTTCCCTGATGAAATAATTATCATGTCCGTAATTATTCAAAAATTATTTCTTCACATTTTCTGAGTTTTAGTTTCTTCTCAACTATCATTTTTATCCGTTTTACTCAATCCGACGTCTAAAGCGTCGATAACTATTGCTAGTAATTAAATAATAGATATTTAATTTTATGAAACGTAAACGTAAAAAGTTTTAAATTTCTCGGTCGTCCAATTATAGGAAAATGTTCAAAAGAATAAATTTGAATTTAATTAACACGATTTTTGTTGATTTACTGAAAATAATTAGTAAGATTCGTAAATGTTTGAAAAATCTTTGGTTATACTTTGGTTAAAATTTTCTTAGTTGAAAAGCAAAAAGTGTCAAAATTTCAAGTCATGGTTTAAATGGTTTCCTCAATCCCTCTTAGGTTGTCTTGAGATATACACAAACATTTTCCCCTAAATAGAAGTTTAGTTAAATGTTCTGGGTATAAGGGAATAATCCCTCAAAAGTTCTTTTTGATAAAACATTTGTCAAAACACATTTGCACTTTCTTTTTGGTAAAACCCAAAGTCTTAAAAGGGCTCTAATTTTTGAAGAGTCAATATAATCCATTATCTATTAATTACACGGTCAAATAATATAAAGGATTAAGTCTTTAATCAATCGTTAAATATTCAAGGTACAGGTTTTCATTGTTCGGCCAATTCAGGTCAGTCTATAAATAATTATTAACTCCTTCTTATTCTTACAAACAAACAGATGGTCCTTAATGATCACAAGCATGGATTTATCAAATTACAGTCTACACACATGATTCATCAAATTTATGGATGCTACATGTGCATTGGTCAAGCCAAATGACATAACATGAAACTCATAATGTTCATTACAAGTTCTGGATGTAGTGATTGGAATAGATAATCTTCTTCGCGGGCGCAAAGTTGATGGTAACCATGCCGTGGATCAAATCTTTAAAACATACGCTAGAACCTTGTAAATGATCAAACAATCTATCATCTTTGTTAGGGGATATAGATTTTAATCGTCAATTTACTTAGTTCACGGTAATCAATAGATATAAGGGATAATAACACCATAGCTCTTCATGATGACGAGCTCGGTAGAATAAAATCTTTCTCCGACAACTCTCTCAGTTGTACGGTAATTCTTTTTAATTCAGATGGTGCTGAAGTACAGTGCACATGCCACAGTACAGCACCGGGAATATAATCAGTACCAAATTCAACTTGCCTTAATGGCGAAAGTCTCGGTAATTCACCAATAAATACCTCCTAAAGTTTCAGATAAAAGAAACATCTTTTAATAAATTCATATTAGAATCTTTCTAGATTACAAAATCTATGACTAATTCACAACTATTCACGGTATAATTTCAAGTCTAATACAGGATATGGTCGTCCATCAAGAATTATTTAGATCACTTTTGATAATCAACATCTTACCATTTAGGGGAATTCTACTCGAGTTCCCATCAATTAAGACAATGTCGTCATTTCATAATCAATCAATCCATTCTACTGGCATTACCAACTTTTCAGTTTTATTGTCGTCGATAAGATGTGAACTTCTCAAAAGACTAATAATAACTCATAATCCTTCATAAATTCAAGGATATATGGAGACACAACTATCAATAAAATAGTAAGGTCAACGCATAATCTACGCGAGAGAATTTCAAATCAGATACAGACGAAAACATTTAATGAATATGAATATATCCCATGTTTTCATAATTTGAGTACGCATTCGAAAGCTCCTCGGGTCGTTACCCAGGTCATTCAAATGAAATCAAATCAAAATAAATAATAGGAACGTCGATACATCCAGTCGGGTATCAACACTCGGTATTCAGATACTTTTTCTAAGAATCTCACTATGGGAGAATTGGACAAGAAAGAATTGTCAATTGTCAAATAAGACAATTTCTACAGGTGAGTAAATTCGACTCAGAAGAATAAATAGTACGGGCACATATGTAGGTGTCCCTATCAATATGTCCCTATTTTTCACTTCTTGCAGATCTCATAAAATTTAATCTTTCACAATCTTCAAAGAAAAGATAGTGTTTATTAATAATTTCATGGTGACTACTAATCAGCCTTGCATGGTCACTTCCAAATTGTATGTAGGCGCGCAACTATATACAATTTCAAGATTAACGATGCAATACTCAGTTCGTCAAAATTTTATTATCATGTTTATAATAAAAACATTTTCATGCTTAATTCTTAAATAAGAATCAAAAATAAATTTACAAAGATTTTCTTTGTTATGAAAACAATTAAGTTTTCCAAGGTATTTCATAATCAACTTTATTTCAATAATGATTATTTATAAGTCTCATTTTAAATAATCCATATAGTGATAAAAATTCAATTTTCTCAAAGGATACTGTTTTATCTTATAAAAACAATGAGTGATCTGCAAAAGAGTGATGAAAAGTTGTTTACCAAGAACTAAACACAATATAACAGGAAATGAGCTTAGCCAATTAATCATGAGGTGCATGACCTCGATGGCACTCAAAAAGAATAATTCACAACGTAACTCAATTCGAGATGAGTACTTGTTCAATGGTTGCATCACTAATGCGAGCATTAGGAAGAAGCAAGAAAAGATAGATAACATCGATACATGTAGAATTTAGCAACCAAAGGTAGTCTTTTTATTAACCACTAACAAGTCAAAATTGTACCGTAACACATTACGTGTCACTATGTCATACAATTCCCAGAACTCATCCTACCAACTGATGTCTCAGTTAAGTTAGGGATTTTTAAAAGATACCACAATGAATACTAATCTACAAGAGTCATTAGGTGTTCCACATGTCCCGGAAGATCCATCGGTCCCAATTCAGAAGAAGATTTCTTCAATTTATTTGTTGGACACTGGGCATCCTCATCATTGGACAATGGTCTAGGAACAACCCTTAACACAAACTAACAATCATTTAAAACCTTATAATTCAATCACAGAACTTAACGACTTCCTCTTAACAATTTCTTATTCCATACAAGTTAAATTTTACTTTATTCAAGTTTCAACCAACTCATACTCAATTCGATATCCTACCTCATTCTCCAATACTTTCAACCTTATTCTTAGACCTTAAATAGGGCAATAAAAGCTCGATATGATCAACACTTAATTTCCAATCCTATAGCTCCTTCATCAATAGTTATCAAATGAGTCACTAGTATAAAATGACTCGATCATTCAATTAGACTTCTCGGAAAGGTACTAGTGGCATGAGGCTTTTGGGTAATGGTTCCATTGACAGCCTCAAGTGCAACATTCACCCTTTCGATTTCAAATTTAAGAATTGGGTGACAACGAATTAGATGACACCTTTCCAGGTGGTAACGTTTTGTCGAACTCCACTCTATATGGAAAGATCGTCATGACATCGATATCAGATTTAATCTCGCCAATTCTTCTTCAATATCGCAATCAACTAATATCAACATTTCTACGAATATCAACCGTTTGTTGGGATCATAAATATCCACAACTTGGTTCAGATCTAGGATAGCTAGAATTCCTACGAGTAGCTTCGATTAATTTACTAGGGGATTTAGAGTTCCTTGTGACAATCTACGTCGTATAAATACCTCGTATAAATATCAATATAATCATCAAACAATCATGTAATAAAATTACATCATATATATATATATATATATATATATATATATATATATATATATATATATATATATATATATATATATATATATATATATATATATATATATATATATATATATATATATATATATATATATATATATATATATATATATATATATAATCCAAGTTATATATATATATTAAAATAACACTTCTCAGCCTTGTCGGTAACTCGGGAATTCTTCGGCACCGTTATAGTCAAAAGATTTTTAGACATTTTTAGAAAAATGTTTATAGTTAAAAGATTTTGAAATGTTTTATTAAAACCTTAGTTTTAAAAATCTTTCGTTCTCTATAACGAGAGCTCTGGTACCAAACTATAACACCCCCAAATTTACACAATTCAATACAGCGGAAGACTCGTTGGTGTTATGGCATAGCACATTACTCACATCATAAACAACGCTTTAAAAATCGCATCATTTAATAATAAAGCATTTCCATTCATAAATATCAAATTTTACATAGGTCCCAAGTCATTGTATTTCATACAGGTTTTACAAAGCATTTGAATGGAAATTATTATTTAAGTGCGGGCCATGAATTCTTGTTTTCTTCCCGAGAATTACCTTCAAGTACCTGAGATAAAACATGTTAAAAGAAAGGGTCAGCGAAAACGCCGGGTGAATTCATAGAGTTTAATAAAATCCATCAATATAACATCGGTATAAAATTATTACCGAAAATCATTTTGTACAAATCTTTGTAATAGGCCATAAAATAGCCAAAGTCATTTTATATAAATCCTTATCAAAAATCATAATATAGGCGTTTGCCTTCAAAATCATTATACGAACCATTATCGCAAAAACATCATACAATACGTTTTATAACGTTGTATAAAGTTAAATAAAATCCATTATATGAATATGGTTATGTAAAACCAAAACACGATCATAAAATCAATAATAAGACCCTGTATTGCTAGTCAGGCAATATATCGTTATTCAATGCGTATAGCAGTATTTTGTTAATTGGATTATTATAAGCCGCATTACATTGTTACCTTACTACAATAAACAACGAGTAGTTAGCCCGAAATTCAATTTGCCCATCTAAATTAGCGTGTCGTCACAATAATCACGCTTGTGTAAATCTTCTCATACATAAATTCGCTTACCAATCAATGTGGCACGACGGGGATCAACCGTCAAGGCGCGAACTGGGGTGATCGTCCCTAAATAGTACAATTATATGCATAAGCGTCTACCAAATCCCGGTAGTTCACAATTCATTCTAATGGGACTTTTAGTGACATAACCTAACTTTAATAATCCATTTCATTTCATCTATCGGGTCATATAATCATTCATCAGGTCATACAATCATTCGGGTCCAAATCAATAAACAAACAATCGGGACAAATGGTGTCCTATTTTATCAAAACTAACATGTTATCTCCCTCGCGGGTTTATAAAAAATTTCATAAAAACATTTAAAAGAGTGCGAGGCTATGAACTCACATTGATGTGGGAAAGCGGGTTATCGGCAATTCGGATGTACGGTACGTGCTTCAATCACGGAAACCTAGACAAATAATACTCGTCTTAGACTTTTGTCCAATGAATTTATCAAAATAATTATGTATACATATGATGATTTTATATATATGATGATGATCAAGTGGGTTTATACATCTTTACTCATTCATTATAGTGTTTATGTGTTGGTAATTTTCAAGACTAGTTAAACTAGTTCAACTTGTTTACATTTTGAAGCCCAATGGGCCTATTACAAGCCCAATACTATTCATTAGCCCAATTATACTTTTATTATCAGTATTATACTTTATATGTTGGGCCCAAATGGGTTAAGCCCAAAAAGTAATTTTTATAAGTGTTTAACTTATTTAGTTAAATTATTAGTCCACATATGCTAACTTAGCTCGTTAATGTCCGTATGTCATATAGTTCGGGTTTTATTGGTTTTTACTTGTATTAGGTACTTATACATCAGCATATGACTTTTAAAAACTTTACATTAGACGGGTTTGATCGTCTAAGTTTTAATTGACGAAAAACGTTAATTTTACGGTAATACCCGAAAAGTCGTAAAAATCATGTTTATAGTTTTTATAACTTATAAATCTTATTCAACTACCATTTTTATAAAGTGTCCATTTATTTAAACTTATACATATTTATATAAATGAAATTTTTAAGTTAGTGGGTTTTAATTTACTTTTTATACTATATTAGTTTGAGTGCTTATATAATACTATTAAACATTAATTCTTCATAATCTGATTTTTAGTTTCATCTTCGTCATTTTTATCATATCTTGAGTTCTATAAGGAGATAGAAGCTCATTTTTGGATGGCATAACTATCCTTAACAGTCCCTACAAAACAGACTATTCAGATTGGTACACTAATCTTGTTTTGATCATATCTCACTCATTTTGATGATTCCATTGCATGGCCAACTCTCACATGTGTATGACACCTAACACTTGCTGTAAATGGATTCCAACATTCAATTTTATCAGTTCATAACTTGGTTACTTACTGTTTTTATACAGCCAACAATTTAAGCAAGATTTTAGCCTTGTTTCTTATGGTTTTTTATTTTTTTAATCATATTTATCAACACTTGATCCCCACACAACATTTTTATCATCATATATTCATCATATACATATACAATAAGAAAGAAAATACATGATTACATAATCAAAATAACAAGAGGATGGAAAGAACACAATCTTTATACCACCAAGGTTGTGTAATTTATGATCTAGGCTTGGATTTTGATGGAAGAACTTGTGATAGATCAACACCAATCTTCATGGCCACCAATACTTGTAATCTTCATGTAGAAATCAGCCCTTGAACATCACCAAATCTTCTCCTTGGATGTTAAAATCACCACCAATCTATAGAGCTTCAAAAGGGCTTCATCATATGTGTGAATAACACATGATATTGTGGTAAAAATTGATCAAAGAGGGGTGTTTGATGATGGTTTGGACGACATGGATGAGTGAGAGAGAGAGAGTTGTGAGTTTTTGGTGGTATTGCATGTGTAAAATGAATAAATGGTTTGGAGTGAGTGGTTTTGGTGGTGTAATAGCTTACTTGTTAAGCTAGTTACAAGTGTATAAGCTTTCTTGTGAAGCTTTGACACTTCATGGGTGTTGTAGCTAAGTGTTAAACCGTCCCATGTGTGGGGGTGGGGCAAAACTTGTTTTTGTCTCATCCCCAATTATTTACGGGTACTCCTCGATTCTAGTTTCCTCGATTTACATGCCCTCTGGTCGTTTTACGAAAAACGTTTTTATAAATTATGAATCAATGGCACAAAACGAATCTAATAAAAATTGTCTCATCAAAAACGGAGTTCAAAAACGTAAATACGTAATATTAAGGTTTCCGATTTAGTCGTAAAGGACGTTAAATTATAATCGTAAGTCCTAATCTCTTCTCGTAAATTTGTGAGTTTATGTACTAACTCAAATTTAGAATCTCAAAATAATATTCACGGATAAATTTATTTCCTGAAATGTCGGACTGTCACCAAAGACGGTGTATGTAAACGTAAGCACGTAACGTAGAATCCTCCGGTTTAGACGTAGTCGATGCTACTTCAATATGTAAACCCAAATTTCTTCCCAAAAATAAGTGAGTTGATAATATAACATTAAAATAATGTTTTTAAATAACACTTGAGAATAAAATATCAACCATAAATTGACGGATTGTCACATACGACAAGTAGGAGGACAATTACCTACATGGTATAAGGTACATCAAACACACATGGGATTTATCTTGTTATCTCCAAACACAGTGGTAGCAAGAATCCCATCATTCCTTTCATAGTTCAAATACTGGTTTCGGTTCTGTCTTTGGTTATTGTTATTACAGTAGTCCCTACGATCCTGACCTTAATTCTGGTTGGACTGAGCAGATTCCCACTTTCTCTTTTTTATTTTAACAATGCTATCTTCTTATCTTGCACTTTCACGTCCATTAAAGCATGCGCCATCTGAACAGCTTCATTCGAAAGATTTAGGTCTTGGAGAAATAGTCTCACCCTTGATGTTACTAGAAAATCCTTTAATGTACTGCTTCATCTTCTTGCGATCATCCGCAAAATCATCAAGACATAACAAACACGGCTCAGAAAACCTCCTAGTATATGTAGCAATATTATCGTTTCTTAACACTAAGTGCCTCAATTCATCTTCCAACTGTCCTAGTTCCTCCTTTGGACAAAACTTAGTAGTCAATAATTCTTTAGTCATGGTCCATGTCGTACTATTAGCCACAACCAATCCTACAGTAGCCACTTGGCTATTCCACAAACTTAGTGCATCATCTTGAAATGTAGCAGCAACAAATTTCACCTTATTAGCTTCAGAACACCCACTAATCTCAAATGTACTCTCTATCTTCTCAATCCATCTACGCAATTTTAAAGCACCACCAGTACCACGAAACTGGGTAGGACCATGTTTCATAAAACTAGCGTAAATACATTCTATTGGAACTTGCGGAACCGCAGCAATACTCCCAATTGGACCAACAACATCATCATTATTCCCAGCACCATTAACTTCAGCATCATTAACTCGAGCATCATTAACTCCAGCACCATTATTCCTTGCAGCACGATCAGCTTCAAGTGCTCTAGCAATAGCTCGCTTGATCATAGTGTTTACAATAGCAGTTGTTAGCCTTAGTGGCATATTTCAAGAAACTTAGTCACGCAGTGATCCGCTAATGACAGAATATAAAAGAATGATTTATTTATCAGGACATATCATGGATACTACATGCAGAACAACACAAACTACACTGATTCATCAATCAAACCCTAAAAGAGCTAATAAAGACACATCATAGATCATGAGGGTAATTCAGATTGCGTTGAGGATTCAACAAGATAGTGGCAACGTCTATCACTACAATCATCTACCGAACAAACTTAAAAGATAATAAGTTTCATCACAATGCTACGACACAAAGTCCAAATAAGTTCGATCACAACAGGAAAATAAAATACAAAGAAATCCATCACGTGATTAGTTCCTTAGACACCGGCTCCTCATCCTCCTTAACATTACTGTCAGCTTCATCACACTCATTTATCTCCCCTTCGCACCTCAAAGTCGAATCATAACATGATGGCAGCTCACTCCCAAAATTCAAATACTCACTCCTACACGACGGTTTAAGCACAAAATAAGTCTAAGTACAGCTTTCATCATTCCTAAACTTCTAACATTGACTCAGAATTGATCTCACATGAGACTCCCATTCACTCATCCTTTCAAACCTTGACTGCTCCTCTTTAAACCTTTCAATTCAAACACTCAAATTCATCACCATCGATCTAAGGCTAGCAATCTCGTCCATCTTCCGAGTCTTAACAAACTCCAATCTCCACATACCAGATACAACCTTTGAAACAACTTTTCATACTTCTCAAACCTCCTAATCGCACGAGTTTCAAACACATATCTATCATACATCAACTGATCAAACTTCCTCATACCCAATACAAGTCGCAAGAAATCAGTTGTAAGATCGTTCATCATCTGGTCTACTATCCTAGACCCTCGGCGGTATATAAGGTCATTATTCAAAATCATATACATATGCATTACATAACGAAAATTACGATAACAAGTACTCGGCGTACTTTCAACAATATCAATACATCATCATAGTATTTACTTAATAAATACTCAAGAAATCAGTTCTGTTTTACAGGATACATCTGACTATAAAACAATACAAAACAAATAATCTTACCGAAGCCTTGCAGAGAAGTTGCGTGCTTTTGTAAAATATTTTCGACACCAAAGTTATAGCTTAGGACATTTTTCAAAATCGACCTAGTTCTCTATAACTTACAGCTCTAATTACCAATCTTTAACACCCCCAAAATACATTGCGCAGCAGAAGTACACATTTGGGTGCTAAACGCAAACCTTATTCCACAAAACACTTTGAACGATCTTAAAAGGAGACATTTGAAAGATAAGATGAAATAATTTAACCATTGGCTAAAACTATCGATCCCAACTAAAACAAAAGTTTAACAATCAGAGTAGCGTTTTTGTCCCCCAAAGATTTCAACCAATCAAAAAACACTTTTACCACAATACATGATGATGAGTCTCATCGTCCAAATCGGGCTTAAAACGGTAAAATATATCATATAAATACCATAAAATATGCTTGTATTCGTTTGTTGTATGTTTTATGTATGTATATCAAGAAAATAACAAAAGATCATAAGAAACAAAGAAAAACGAACACGGGAAACGAAGCCGCATAAAGAACCGGACCCGAATCATGAATTTCCATTGAAGTCCTTGAAGTTTTAATGATTGTCAAGATTTATCACTCTACTTTTGAAGACTTGTCATTTTATACCCTTGTAAAAACTCAAAATTATATATAGGTCCCTAAAATGTCAAGATATTAGAAGACAAGTCCTTGTAATATGGTCAAATTACATCTATGGCCCTTATGAAAAGTTGCAAAACCACTTGTGCCATTTCTGACAAAAGATCCAAAGTACAATACAAGGGAAATTTGATTATTGGTTGTGATGACTTTCTATGCATACAATTTGAAACATCAGGGGTGGTAACTTGGCAAAAAAACAAACCCAAACCCATTATCCTACCCATAAACCCAACCAAACCCGGCCCACTAACCCTACCCAGCCCAAAACCAACAAACCCGTCAGCTTAGTTAATAAACAAAGATTTATTTATACCTGATGTTTATTATTAATCTAAACCGCCAAACACTTCCCCATTCCCTTCACAGATTAAAAACGACACTGTTCTAGCTATAAACTCTAATCGTAGAACCAACTTAATCCTCCATAACTAAACCCCTAGCTATCCAGAATGTTGATTAACCTTTGTCTCACCCCAACCCCACTCTCAAACACTCTCCCAACCATCCCATGTGACCCCTTGGGACCTCCCCCGCACCTCTCACTTTCACCAAAACCCCAAAAGGGGAAAATCTCGACGGCTGATGTGTTAAAGTTGTTCCCAAAGGAATAATGAACGAATGAGATGACTTTAGACAACTGGAACATCACATGGTTTGCAGCAGGAGATCACAAGATGGCTCATATTGACCAAGAACAGTCAAAACAATTCAAATCTAAGGGTATTTGTGGAATTCGTCCATTAGGGTTTGAGTTTTTGTTCTTATTTCTTCTAGAACTTATGTAGCCCTATTTATAAGGCAGTATGTTTCACATTTTTTCTTGTTCCAATTTTTAGTTCTCAAACTTTGTAATATGATATTTAAATTTGATGAATAAAATTGAGTTCCAGTTTTAATATATTGTCTTGTAATTTTTATTTTCATCAATAGGTTTTCAAAGGGTTTGGTAAACTGAGTTGAGATCCACATTTAGTCTGTCAGCTTATAGCTTAATGTATAAGCTATAAGTTGGGCATCTAATTTGTGTTATTTTTTATGTTTCAACGTTTTTTTAAGGAATTTCAAATTCTATGATCGTGGATAAAAGTTTTGCAAAAAGATAGAAAGTTTTCAGAAAGTGATAGAAAATCAAATTGTGTGATATTTGGTTTAAGTTTAATTTTGTTATTCTTAGCAGGGTAAAGGAAGCTTGTGACTGTTGTACCGTCACATAAGCTCGATTTATCCAAGGAATGGATGTATGCCTTGGAGGTACACAACCCTTTTCCTCGTTCATGTTATGCTTTTGCTGAAATTTTTGCATGAGGATATATGTTCTTGTAGTTGAAAAGTGGGATTTGCGTTTTCAATTTGTCATTTGAGTGTTATTTGATAATATAGGATTAAATACTGGTAGTTTATGGAGTTTCAAAATTAAAATCTTTAAAAATCAATTTTAGACATATTTAAGGTGTGTCTGGGAGAACTTGGTGTGGACTGTGTATACCACATTTAGGCCAAGTTAAGCTCTGCGCAACTTATAGGGGTCTAGGTGAGTTGGTTTTATCAAAAAGTTTAGTAGGTTTAGTGAAAAAAATTGGTTTTGCTCAATTTTTACAAAATCTGTCCTTAGTAACAAAAGGGGGTGTTTAGTCACTGGTTATGTTTCTCTTGGTGTGTAGTTTTGGTAATCTGGTTGATTTTGGTGTGATTTTGACGTGGTCTCACAAATACATCATTTGTTGAACAAATGTGTAGTTTGTGAACACCAAAATCATTCAAAAGCATCTAACTGCTATTCTCCATAGACATAAACAATGAGAATCTGCCCATTTTTCAAGTAATAAATGTTTGTGATTTCTCTTGATTCGTGAGTCTCGCTGTTTGTATGTGATTTGTGGTTTCAAATAAGGCATTTTATTTGTAGTGATAACCTGAGAATATAAGCTCTTATAGCTCATTGTTTTCATTTATTTGAGTTACAGCTCATTGTATGCTAGTTCGTAGCTACTTTCCATTTTTCTGTTGAATATGTCCATTCTGTGTGCATTTGTGGTTTTGTGATTCTGCCGTTACAAGTAGGATAGCATAGGTAAGAATTCAGGTCTTAGTTTAAACAGTTGGTTTTGCACTTTGTTAAAAAGATCTGTCAAGAGATAGAATTAGGCTTCTGTATGTATCAGTTAAGGATTTTATGGATCAGTAAGGCATAATTTGGCACTCATATGTTCACCACATAGCTTGATTATCCCACTGATGGCCTTGATAGCCATTTGAGAGCATTAGTTTGAGCTTAGCCCGCTATGTGCTTAGGAGGGTGCCTTGAGGCTTATCGTTGTATTGTGTTTAGTTTTCTGTGAGTATGTTTGAGCATACGATAACCAACAGCAAACCAAACCAAGATCCAATATATAACCATAAAAATACTTGTTGTGGTTTCGTGTTCCACTGTTTGAAAACAAGAACCAAGGGTGGCCTCAATTCGTGATTGCAATTAATGTTTTGTGTTCATGTGTAGTGCTTAAGGACCGTGCATACGAGTGCCTAAATGTAAGAGTTAACTGTTGCGATTGTGTGTGTTTGGTGTTGGTGTTCGTGATGCTTGTATGTTGCCTCGTTAGGTAATGTTAGGATACTCTTAGAAGTTTAGATAGCTGGTATCTAGGATTTTCGCGTTCTTGGTGGCTTGCAACTATCTTATAGCTCACTATTAGTTAAGAAAACCACAACCCCCACTTTCGGCTTTCGTTTTCATATCAGGAGGATTTAAGGTCCCAATTTTGGACCTTCAAGTTTGATATTTAGTTCAAGATAAAATAGTTTAAGGATTTGGCAGCAGGTGTTAGGAGATTTGGGAGATTCGATATGCCAAAATTGCCATATATCTCACTGTTTGCGCCTAGCAGCCTAGCACGCCTTATTTTCTGTCTGTAGTTGATAATTTAGGGCATTAGTGGTAAGTTTGTGATTATTTCTCTTAATTGTTTTCCGAGTTTAACTCCCACAAGAAAACTTTCTTGTGGGGTGCCGTCTGCGAGCTCAGCAACACCTATATCCCATACCGAGCTCTCCAATATCCTTGAACCCCTTAAATGCAAGAACAACAACGAACATAAGTTTCAGGTCTGTGAGCATTCCTTGGTTAAATTTGAGCTTTAAACGAGTTAGTTTAAAAGTTCGTTTGAGTTTTTGGTAAGTAAGTGTTACTGTACACGGGTTAAAGAAAAAAAATAAAAAAATATATTTTTAATAAAAAGTAGGGGCCAGGGCTCGAACCTGCGCCCCTACTCTCACACACAAACAACTTTGCCAGTTGCCCTAGGGTCTTAATGTTAAAGTTTTGGATAATTAAACATTTATAGGGTTGTTAGTCTTTGCTTATATATACAATTCGATTATAAATAAGTTGCCAGCAGCTTATTTAAGTATCACTATGAGATTTTTCATTTTTATTAGATTATCATAAAGTTTAAGATTTTTTGGAAGAAAAATCAGATTTTTAGCTTTGTTAAATAAATTTTTTTATCATTATTTTCATTTCAAATCTTATAAAGTCATTAAAAAAAAGTTAAAAGTTATTTAAATTTTTAGAAAAATAATTTTTAGATTTTAATTAATATGTTTTAGGTTTACAAAACAAAAAGTTTTCATTTTCACTGTTTATGCATTTTATTTATTTTTCAGTTTTTTACTAAACTTTAAAATTAATATAAAATAATTAAAAAGGTTTTGGAAATTTTAGTTTTCATTTTGTTCTAATTATATTTTTCTTAACTTAAGTTTAAATTTTGGTGAATTTTAGCGTAGTTCTGTTTTTTGTCGAGTTTACGATCTCGCGTCTTTTACGTCGTAGTGTGATTTTTAGCGTAATACGTCTTCCGTTTTAATTTTCTTTTCTCTTTCCAAAAGCATAACACTCATTTAAATAACGTCTAATATTGTTGGCTAAACATCATACCTCCTCGAGAACGAACTCGATTGTCGGTATTTGTGTTTTTCACAAAACGTATGTACTAATACTTACCCGCTTTTGTCGCTTTGTTTTTCGTAAAATAAAGTGTACAAAAATACCGCATCACATCACCATTCATAATTAGTTTTATGACAAAAGGGAAAAGAAATCAGTTTTAGACCCAACTATCACAAAAGAAAACCCGCAATCCTTCTCCAGCAAGCTCCGCCTTCAACAACATCAATCACCTGAAATACATGCTTAAAATGATCAACACAACTATTGAGCAAGTCTATAGGTTTACCAAATCATCATTTGAACACAAGAGAAAAATCAATCATAATCATTTAATAGAATTGCTACGTATACAATCTATTATTCAGGTATTTCATCTTATAGCATAAGCTATACAACCGTGTTTAAGCTCATGACACCGACCCGTTATAACCAATCATCTACCAAAAGGCCAGCATGATAAAAGTTAAACCATTTCCTCTCTTAAGTTAATCGTTTTAAATTTTACCTTGTCTCTTATTCAAGTTATTCGTCCGAGCAACGCACTCAGCGTACTAACTCTCGTCTCAGATAGGGATGTCAACCCCGATAGTACTATCAGTTGCTTAAGCGGCTATTTCTAACCCACACGAGGGCAAGACAATAGTTAACGGTTCATGAATTTAAGGCCTTCTACAATTAGGTACTCAACACAATTCAGGCAACATTCAGGTCCAAAGGCAACATACGGGTCCAAACAATTATTCATGACTTGTGTTCCATTTATTTTCAAATAGCATGTATCCTCCTCGCGTGTTTTAAAATTATTTAAAACAAGTACAAAGCGAGGCTATAGACTCACCTTGAGTAATAGAAGTAGCAAGACGATCTTCGACCATAGATGATGCCCGATAAACACGAAAATCGCAACCTACCAAATAAGGTGCATTCGTTAATAACTAGACTCGAGTAATAATCATACATAATAACGTCAAACTCAAAATAATAGAATCACGACAAACCCAAAAGAAAACAATACAAGTGATACTATTATACTCTTCTATATGTTTACTTTATTAATCTATACTCTCGATAAAAATCTGTCGGCACATACCAAATGTACTAGCTCATTTACCTCACTTAGACACGTCAAAAGTTTATGAAATAACTCGAGGAAGTCACTTACTATCTATAGAAATTCCTCCAAAAAGTTTGTTAAAAGATTTTACTTCTAAGACTCCCTGCCCGACACATCTTTGAATTAAAAAAACTAGACAGTTTTACGCCCTCGACTCATAAAACCATTTTGACTTCTCTAATCAACTTCATTTACAAAAACGACACTCTGGTTTGAAAATAGACCCACCAAACTAGGTCTAGATACTTAGAACAGCCCTTGACTCATTTTAAAACTCATTCTATAGTCCCCGAGATTCGATCAAAATATCGACAACAACTTCAAATTATGCTGATACTCGTCTCCCTGTACACGAATAATCAAACTATCATAAATTCACACTCGTTTGGAGTTAGAAGCTCTAATTTACACCATAACAATGATAATCAAAATCTCTATAACACTATCTTATTAGTTTACCAATAAACAAAACATAAGACATCAAAAAACAGCCCACAACTCACTGCCCTAATTTACCTTCCTAAATTTCATATAAAACCGCACTTTTAATCAATTCTAATCATTTTGTACTCATCCTAATCCCCTATTATCAACCTTTATCAACCCTAAAACTTGTATAATTCATAAAAATAAAGACCCAAAATCAAAAATCAGCTTTCATCATCAAAACAACATGATCTAAACATGATCATAACTAGCTCATCACATGCATGATCATCAACAACTCTTATCAACTCTAAATCATAAGAAAAATGAAAACTTATTGCATGTAAGAGATTTTTATACCAAAAGAATCCCCTTTTAGTTTTAAGAATGACACTTGATTTAGTTTTCTCAAAATCAAGCTAAAAATTGAAGATCAAATGATGTTTGTTGTATGTGTAGCTCACGGTGGAGAAAGAACAAGAGAGGGGAGTTTTGATTTTGTGTACCAACTTTACTATGTGTTTTTGTTAGGTAGGAAAGAATATGTGTGACAATCCGTCTATTTATGATTGATATTTTATTCTCAGATATTATTTAAAAACATTATTTTAATATTATAATATGAACTCACTTATTTTTGGGAAGTAATTTGGATTTACGTCTTGAAGTAGCGTCGACTACATCTAAATCGGAGGATTCAACGTTACGTGCTTACGTTTACATACACCGTTTTTGGTGACAGTCCGACATTTCAGAAAATAAATTTATCCGTGAATATTATTTTGAGATTTTAAATTTGTGTTTGTTCATAAACTCACAAATTTACGAGAAGAGATTAGGACTTACGATTTTAACTTAACGTCCTTTACGACAAAACCGGAAACCTTAGGATTACGTATATACGTTTTCGATCTCCGTTTTTGATGAAACATTTTATATTAGATTCGTTTTGTGCTGTTGATTCATAATTTATAAAAACGTTTTTCGTAAAACGACCCGAGGGCACGCAAATCGAGGAAACTATAATCGAGGAGTACCCGTAAATAAATGGGGATGAGACAAGTGGGACACTTGCCCCACCCCCACAAACCCATGGCTACAACACAACACCTCAACAATTGATGTGTCAGAGTCTTAGCAAGTAAGCTAACACTTGTCTTAGCTTACAATGTAAGCCTTCCACCAACAAAACCACTAAACTAAAACTAGCAACCTCATTTCTAACATGCAAAACAACCACCATTTTCTCTCTTCTCCTCTCTAATGTGCCGTCCCATATCACTCACAAAACACCCCAATTTGATCTTGATTCTACCATAAAATCTTATGTTAGTTACACACATGTTGAAGCCCTTTTGAAACCCTATTGATTGGTGGTGATTTTAACATCCATGGAGGAGTTTTCATGGAGTCTTGGGGCTGATTTTCCACAAGGTGTTCATGAAGAATGGTGGTCTTGAAGATGGTCTTGGTTATTCATAAGTTTCTCCATCAAAATCCATGTCCAAATCACAACCTACATCAACTTGGTGGTATAAAGATTGTCCTCCTCATCCTCTTGTTATTTTTGATTATGTAATCTTGTATTTCTTTTACTTATGTATATTTATATGATGATGAATGATGATTAAAAATATTGTGTGGGTATTTGGTGTTGATAAACATGCTTAAAAAGATGAAAAATTATAAGAAACAAGGCTAAAATCTTGTTTAGATTGTTGGCTGTATAAAACAGTAAATACTCATATGATAAACTGATAAAATGGCTTAAATAGATTAATATACAGTAAGCTATATGTCTTGTACACATGTGAGAGTTGGCCATGCAATGGAATCATTAGGATGAGTGAGATATGATCAAAACAAGTTTAAAGTACAAATCTGAGTTTGCTGTTTTGGACGATTTTTAGAAAATACATAGAGGCTGATTCAACAGTGGCTATAGAAGAGTTAAATGGAGCACATATCATTTAGTTTATGTCATAAAAATTTGAGCTTCTATCTCCATATAGAACTCTAGATATGGCAGTTTTGGTGAACATGAAAATAAAAATCAGATTTTGGGAAATTAAAGTATAATAGTATTATATAAGCACTCAAATAAAAATAGTATAAAATGTGAATTAAAACCCACTAACTTATATAATACATTTATATAAATATGTATAAGGATAAATAAATGGACATTTTATAAAAATGGTAGTTTGATAAGTTTTATAAGTTATAAAACTATAAACATGATTATTACGACTTTTTCGGCTATTACCGTAAAATTAACGTTTTTGTTAAATAAAACTTAGACGGTTGGACCCGTCTAATGTGAACTTTATAAAACTCACATACTGATATATAAACATATATAACAAGTAAAAACCGATAAAACCCGAACTATATAACATACGGACATTAACGGGCTAAATTAACGTTATTGGACTAATAAAACAACAAAATGGACTAAAACACTTATAAACTTATTTATTGGGCTTAACCCATTTGGGACCAACATGTAAAGTATAAATACTGATACTACAAGTATGAAATGGATTAATACAAGTTAATAAACTTATAATAGGCTTATTGGACCTAAAACACGTAAATAGGTAAAACTAGAAAACTAGTATAAAAGTTATCGACACATAACACAAAAATGAGTAAATGAGAATATGTAAACCCACTTGATCATCATATATATAAAATCATCATATGTATACATAATTGTTATTTTTATAAAGTCATTGGACATGAGTCTAAGACGAGTATTATTTGTCTAGGTTTCCGTGATTGAAGTACGTACCGTACGTCCGAATTGCCGATAACCCGCCTTCCCACATCAACGTGAGTTCATAGCCTCGCACTCTTTTAAATGTTTTATAAACCCGCGAGGGAGATAAAATGTTAGTTTTTCTAAAATAGGACACTAGTTGTCCCGATTGTCTGTTTATTGATTTGGACCCGCATGATTGTATGACCCTATGAATGATTAAAGGACCCGATAGATGAAATAAAATAGATTATTAAAGTTAGGTTATGTAACTAAAAGTCCCATTAGCATGAATTGTGAACTACCGGGATTTGGTAGACGCTTATGCATATAATAGTACTATTTGGGGACGATCACCCCAGTTCGCGCCTTGACGGTTGATCCCCGTCGTGCCACATTGATTGGTAAACGAATTTATGTATGAGAAGATTTCCATAGTGTGACCTTTGTGACGACACGCTAATTTAGATGGGCAAATTGAGTATCGGGTTAGCTACCCGTTGTTTGTTGTAGTAAGGTAACAATGTCATGCGGCTTATAATAATCCAAATTAACGAAATACTGATGTACGCTCCAAATTACGATGTATTGCCTGACTAGCAATACGGGGTCATACTACTGATATTATGTTTGTGTTTTGGTTTTCGTAACCATATTCATATACGGTTTTTATTTAACTTGATACAACGTCATAAGACGTATCGTATGATGTTTTTACGACATTGGCTCGTATAATGATTTTTAAGGCAAATGCCTATATTATGATTTTGATAAAGATTTGTATAAAATGATTTTGGCTATTTTATGGCCTATTACAATGATTTGTACAAAATGATTTTCGGTAATAATTTTCTACCGATGTTATATTGATGTAATTTATTAAACTCTATGAATTCACTCGGCGTTATCGCCGACCTTTTCTTTTAACATGTTTTATCTCAGGTACTTGAAGGTAATTCCCGGGAAGACAACAAGAATTCATGGCCCGCACTTAAATTATAATTTCCATTCAATTGTTTTGTAAAACCTATATTAAATACAATGACTTGGGACCTATGTAAATTTGATATTTATGTATGGAAAATGCTTTATTATTAAAACGACGCGACTTTTAAGCGTTGTCTATGATGTGAGTAATGTGCTATCCCGTAACACCAACTAGTCTTCCGCTGTACTGAGATGTATAAATTTGGGGGTGTTACAATATGTATGGTATGTGGATGGCTACTTTTGCCATTCTTGCATAGTTTTAGACAAAAATGCAAAAAAATACTTTAAAGGGTAGAAAATGTATATTAGTAAATTTTGAAAATATTTACGGGATTCGGATTTCGTAAAAATACTTTTCAAAAGTTAAAACGCACTCAAATATGATATTAATTAAAATAAAAACGTCAAAAATATAAACATCAAAACAACAAATAATAAAAATGTAAAATTTTGGACATCCGTCGATATCGTAATCACTAGTAGTCCTCGCAACTAGTAAAAAGGTAAATTAAGACTTCCAACATCGGTTTTAATTAAACCTCTAATCGTCATAGCATTCAAGCTCATAAAAAATTTCAAAAAAAATTCGCAAAACAAATTAAATAATGACCTCGGGTTCGGGTTATCACAGATTACCCATCATGTGTTTAGAACAACCACTATCCTTAATCCACTCGTCAGGCTCCAAATCTATTCCCAAGTATATCTAGGTAACAACACATACGATCAAACATTTGGTCCCCAATATCTCATGGGTCCAAAGTTGTTAGTTCTAAACATCCCTTGCATTTGATTGGGATGCATGAATGGAGGACACATGCCCCACGGAGAAAAACATTATTGACAATTATTACAATTCATATGATTATTTTGATGTCCAGTTTTCTTAGGAGTGTTTGATCTTGACCTAGAATTATTGTTGTTTCTAGGTGTTGGAGTTTTTCTTCTAGGTCTTGACTTGGAGTGATCATCCTTTTTAGGTGTTGGTATTCTACTTCTAGGCCTTGAATCATTATGTACTCTTGGAGGAGTAGATGATTGTCTTGAAAAATTTCTCATTCCCATTAGAGGTTTACTTAAAGGCTTGTAGAATTTATCAAGTTCCTTTTTGTCAATTATAGGTAATTCAACATTGTTAACAACAAGATGTTTTGACCCTTTACCTAAAATAGAATTTTTATAAAGTTGAGAATTTTCAAGAATCCGTTCTTTTATCTGCGGTTCCTTATCAGGCCTCGCGGTTTCATAATTATAAGGAACTACGCCATAGATTGGCGAATCGTGGACAAAGGGTCGTTTTTCTAAAAAACTAACTTGTTTTGGTTTACTAGTGGATGCTTCATTTGTGTTAAAACCTAAGCCTAGTCTTTTTTTAGTGTGAATTTGCTTATTTAATATGTCATCAAGAGCACTAGTACCTTTTATGAACTTTTACAATTTAATGGAAGTACTTTTGAGATCTTCATTCTCTTGTCTAAGGTGTTCACAATTTAAACAACCTAAATCAACTTCCTTATTTTTCTCAAGCTTAGCTAATTTATCTCTTAGCTCACTAATCTCATTTTCAAGCTTGATCCTAGTTGATTTTAGCACTTGGTTCTTTTCAATGAATTTTAAACTTATTTTCCATAGGTTGTTTAATATTGACCTTCTAATTCAAAATTATCTAGTGAAGAACTATGATGAGACTGCTTTTATACATAGTCTCATCTTCCAAATAGGGCTTAAAATGCATTAAATATAATCAAAATACCCAAATATATGCTTGTGTTTGTTGCTTGTGTATTTTAGGTACAGATATTGAGAAAATGACAAAAGATCACAAGAACCAGTCAAAAACGAACACGGGAAACGAAGCCGCACGATCAACCAAGCCCTAATGAAGAATTTTCCAAGAAAAACCTTGAAGAATTGAAGAATTATGAAGAAGGGTCCTCCAATATGGAAGAACTGACACTTTATACCCTTGTATCTTCATAATTACAATTTTGGTCCCTAAAGTTTGTCAAAATTACAAAAAGGACCCTTAACTTTGAAGAATTGGCAAATTTAGTCCCTCAACAAAACTAAATTGTCAATATTGGTCCTCTAAGAAGTCAACAAACAAGTCAAACCTTGAAGAATGAAGAAAATGCCAAAATCAGTCCTTCAAATATCATAAATTTGCATGTTTATTCCTTGAAACAAGTTTAAAAACTTGTTGTGCCAAAAATGACAAGTTTACAAAGTTGCTTATAAAGGGAATTGAGTTTGTTAGCTGTTTTTACAACATGAAGAAAACAAGGAAACCAAGGGGCCATTTCTGCCAGACCAGCAAACCTACCACAGCCAATCAAGTAGCCACATCACTCCCATCCACCAATCACATCCCACCACCTCACCTCCTCTCCCACGTCACCTTCCACTACCTTTTAAATAACTGATTAATCAGTTATTTAATCCCTTCCCTCCAAACACGTTTTTAAACTAAACTTTCCCCAAAAACAGATTAACCACCCCCTAATTACCCACATAAACCCTAAAATTTCCAGGATGAACATTAATTAAAACAAATGGTTTTTGGTTAATACTTTCCAGATCCTTGATTCATCCCTTTGTCACCAAAACCCACACCCCAAATTAACACAAGACACACCCATGTGTCTTGTGGGACCCTCCCCTGCACCCGTCTTTGTCCCCAAACCCCAATACCAGACACATCCAACGCCCCAAATGTTTTACTTGTCCTCCACAACATTTTGAAGGGTTTAGATTGACTACAACAAGCTGGCATTCACAAGATTCCAATTGCATGATCACATGGCACAATTTGACCAAGACTTCAAGATTCGTCCAAGGGCCTTTATGGCATTTCATGTATTAGGGTTTTTAGACCTAGAAAGTTCTATCACTTGTATAAATATGGGACGTATGTGTCCCATATGTTTTGTTCCTAATTTTTTTCCTTAGATCACAAACTTGTAAAGCCCATTTTATTTATGAATGAAAATTGGTTGAGTGTTGTTGATGAAAAGAATCCAGGATCCATTTTACTTTCTGCTGTTTGATTGTGTCCTATTGTTTGTTTGTTAAATTTTTAAGTTTTCAAAAATTCAGTCTTATTTGCAAGTTTCTGAAAAATTGATTTTTGGTGAAATCTTGTTTCCAAAGTTTGTATTTCTTTAAGTGTTTTTGAAAGGAAAATTAGTTGGAAAGTTTTTGAAAAGGTTTGAAAAAAAGAGGAAGAAAATCAGATTATTTTGCATATTGTGCTTGTTCTTCATTTGTTGATCTTAGCAGATGATTGTTGTCCAAGGTTCTGCTCAGGCCCCAGCCTGATTGGAGGTGACATAGCAGTCACTGAGGGACCTGGATGTAGGTCCCTCTAGGTAGCATCCTTATTTCATTTTTCAGTTTTCAGTTTTCAGTTATTGTGATTTGGTGAATTTGACTGCAAGTTGTTAAGTGTTTGTTTGAGTGTTGGATATTGCTTAATTTAGGTTTGTATGCATGTTAGAAGTAAGTAGAATCAGTTTAGATTGGATTGGACTTGATTTTATTTGAAAAAAGTGAAATCTGAATTTTAATGGGGTGTTTGGATTAGGAGTTTAAACTGGGTCAAATTGATTAAATCTTTGGTTAAAACCTGTTAAAACCACTCACTAGGTTGTTATTAGGTAGTATGTGTATTTGAGTTTCAGTTTGGTAGAGTTTAAATCAAACTTGCATGTTAAAAATTGGAATATAGCACTTAAAACCAGTCAAGTCATTTTTCTACTTGTTTTAGTGCAAATTTTGCCATGAAATCTTGATCAGTGCTAGGATATAGGTTGTTTGAGGATTGTGTAGGGCTTGTATGCTAATTGGTATCATTGTGTGCAAGATCTTAGGGTTTAAAATCCACCTTTGTGCAAGTAAATTCAGTAAACAGCTCTCAGACCTGTATGCATGCCTAATAAGAAACTTTCATTGGCTTTTGTGTTGATTTTTGTGAAGTATACTTGCTAGTTTCTTGTTTATTTGACTCCCTACACTCAACTGAGTGTAGGGGTGCCCATTTGTCCATAAAAAAAAAACCAACAAGCATCCAATATCAAGCTCCTCTTGATCCATTCTTCACAAGTGAAGATATCAGTTCTTTGTGTTTTAAAAAATCATAACTGGGCACGTTTTTCATTTTGCAAGGCTTAAATTGGTTTGATTTGAACTAGTGTTAATGTTTTTGTGATTAAAGTAGCATAAGGATTGAGTTTAAAGTTTTAAAAAGAAAAAAAATATAAAGTCCAAAAAGGGGGGGTGCACAGCCTCGACCCCTTGACCTCTCGCTCACAACACATACGACTTAACCATCCTGCCCTTGGGTCTTTTACTGACCAAGGGTGGATTCAAAAGTTATTTAAGGGGTTTTGAAACAAGATTTTTTAAATAAAGCCGTAGCCTTTTAAGCCCTTTTGAGATTATTTATAAGTCAAGAGACCAGTTTGCTATTTTTCCTAGGATTGTCACGTAATTTAGGATTTTTCTGTGCTAAGTTTTGATTTTTCTCTTTCTTTATTTATTTTTTATCATTTTTTATTTACCCGTTTTTAGTTAATTAGATTAAAAATAGTATAATTAGTTTTTAAATTTTATAAAAATAGTTTTTAGGTTTTTAATTATATTTTTGAGGTTTACATCACATTAAGTTTTCAAAAAGTCTTATTTTTGATTTTATAGGATTTTAGGGTTTTTAACCAACTTTAAAATTTAATATAAAATTATTAAATAGGTTTTAGAAACTTTTAATTGCATTTTTGTCTTAGTTACATTATCCTAGATTTTTTGTAATTTTTTAGAATTTTTTTATGAACTTTGAATTTTTTTAAATATTTTAATATTATTTTATTATTAAAAATTGAAAGTTTGATTTTTTAAGTTTTTACATTTTTCCTAGATTAAAGACACTTAATTAGGAGTTTTATAACTTTCCAAATATTTTTAGGGCTTTTCAATTATTTTCTAGAATTAATTTAAGTTTTAATTGATTTTAATAGTTTTTAAGTGTTTAAAAATAGTTTTATTTGGTTTTAAAATTTAAAAAAATACTTTTTAGCTTAATTAGGTTATTTTTGAGGTTTACAAACTTTAAAATCTTGTTTAGGGCTTTTTAATAATTAATTGTGATTTTTAGGGCTTTAATTAGCATTAAAAAGTCATTATCTAATTAATTAAAAGGTTTTAACAAGTTTGGATTTTTTGTAAACTCTTAGAATATTATTGTGGATTTTTAGTAATTTTTAGGAATTCTTACGATAAAATTTTAATTTTTGCACTATTTACGGTTTTACGTGTCCGCCTTTTTCGTCTTAGTTTAATCCATCTTCGTAACCGTCTTCCTTTTCTAATCTCATTTCTTTCTTTCTTTTTCGATCATATAATCACAAATCAAAATCATCTCTTAGCACAACGCACTTGCCTCCTCGAGAACGAACTCACTTTTAGGGTCATTCACACACGGTTTTTCCTAAATCGTCGTGCATACTTGCCCTTTTTGCTCTCTTTTCCTAAAGAGTAGTAAAATCACTACATCATTTTTGGCGCCGCTGCCGGGGAGGCGTGTTGTGTTTTGATTTGGAAATTGTTGTTTTTATATATAGCCATAATAGCTATTTGTATTAGTAGCACTCTACTAATACGTATTATCGGTTTTTCGTTTTTTGTGAATACTATTACTATATTGTATACGTAGAACAATAAATTCACAAGTACTCCAAATACGTGAGAAATCACAACCTTGACTTGGGAGGTCATTACCCAATCATTGTATTCGAATCTCAAACCAAAGAAAAAGGCAAAAATAGATAAATACTTTCGTGAAGCTCGATTTTGAAAAATACAAACTATAAGGTGGGTATAAGGCGGTTGTATTTCACGACCTAAAGGAAAAAAGGCTCTTAAGTGCTTCGCGCCGCCTCGTTTCCTCCGCTTGCTTGTGCGTATTTTGAGATTGAAAGCTAATCGAGGGTTTTGCCGCCCAAAGTATTACTTAAGTATCATATATATTTTCTTGGTTTCTATTGATTAAACCCTCTTGAACGATTTGGTGTTCCACCATCGTTCTAAAGTCATCGAAGGCGTTCACTTCACGTGATCGTTTTCATTCCTTGAGGCTTCTTTAATCGAGAGATTTGATTAAGGAGGAGATTTGTAGATTTGTGTCTACCTAATACATTCCAAAAATCCAAAAAAAGTAAAAACAATCAAAAACCACAAAAAAATTTGAAAAAGTAAAAACACCAAAAAGAATCTTCTTTGCTCACCCTCTCGTTGTACGTGACGTTTATGCAAACTCGCTCCAAAGCAAGACGTGCTCGTAAACGAAGAAACAAATCAACCACTCCTTCTAGTGAGGAGTCTCCTATTGACGAACCCATTGTAGTGAAAGAAGCACCCATGGCTAATCGAACTATGATGGAGTTGCTTCAAGCACCCACCGAGGGTTATGGAGAAGCGATTGTGATTCCCGCTATCCTTGCGGACAATTTTGAGGTTAAGACGGGTTTGTTGTCCATGATTCAAAACAACAAGTTTCGAGGTGACGAAAAGGACAACCCTCATAACCACATTCGCCAATTTAATCGTCTCACCGCCACTTGCAAGTTTAAGGACGTCTCTAACGACTCGATTAAGATGATGCATTTTCCGTATTCCTTAGCGGGGCCCGCAAAAATTTGGTTAGAGAAAGAGCCACCCAATTCTATATTGACGTGGAAGGATCTCGTTTCAAAATTCGTGAACCATTTTTTTCCGCCCTCTAAGACTACGCATTTGAGAAACGAGATTTCAAAGTTTTCACAAGAGTATAATGAGAGTTTTTCGACGGCTTGGAATAGGTTTAAGGAAATGTTGCACGAATGTCCTCATCATGGTTTTTCCGACTTGCATCAAATTGACACGTTTTACAATGGCTTGAACGATCATGAGCGTGATTATCTTAATGCCGCCGCGGGTGGTAATTTTTTGTGTAAGACGGTCGAGGAAGCATTGTTAGTCATTGAGAATAGGTCTAAGGTCTATAGTCCTCGTAGCACGTCGAGTGTTCGTAAGACTTCGTCTTCGCCTTCGCCTTCATTGTCACACACCGTTGATGCTTGCCAAATCGAGGCTAATTTGGAGAACAAGATTTTTGATAAACTTAAAGGATTGTTAATTGAGTTTAAAGTTGGTGAACAACCCACTCCCGCTACGGCTAAAGCGGTTGAGGTTTCATGTATGTATTGTGGTGGAGCTCACGATTATTCCGAGTGCATTACCAACGGTGGTAACACTTCGAGTGCCTTCGCGGCCGCGGGAACTTACAACCAAAACGGTCAAGTTCCCCGCACTAATCAATTGACTCCACTGGGTTTTCCACCAAATCAAAATGCTAACACTTATCGAAACAATCAAGTTGGTTACCAAAACAATCAAAGGAACAATTACAAGGGTAATAACAACTATGGGAATCAAGGAAGTAGTAGCCAATTGCAAAATCAAAATCCAAACCGTAATTTTCAAAACACAAGTCAAGGTCTTCAAAATGTTTACACTAAAGAACTTCCAATGGACTTTTTGAATTACGCCACGGCAAATGATAAGATTTTGGAAAACATTCAAGAGCAATTGGCTAGTCAAGCTAGGGACGCGGCTAAAAACACCAAGGAATTAGCTAATTTTGTGAAGGAAAATCTTAACATGAGAAATGAGTTGAAAAATGATTTTGCTAATCAAGTTAGAGGTCAAAACAATAAAATTGAACAAAGTCATGCTAGGCTTGAACAAAGAATTGACCAAAAAGCCGCTAGTCAAGATGTTAAGCTTAATGCCATTTTAGAAGCCGTCATGGGGAACAAAGCCTCTACTTCGGGTAGTTTGCCTAGTAACACCGTTTCAAACCCAAAAGGAGAGATGAAAGTGATTACCACACGAAGTGGTAAGGCACTTAAAGAACCGACTCCTCAACCAATTACTCCAATGGTGGAGGAAATTGAGGAAGAACCCGAGGTGGTGGTCGAAAAGGAGCATATCTCAAGCCCACAAAGTACCGCTCATGCCACACCTACGGTCGACCCATTACCAACATTGGAACCCGAGATTCCAAAGGCTATTCCTATGCCCCAACCCACACCACCCTTGCCTTACCCATCGAGGCTTAGGAAGGAGAAACGACAAGAGCGCGACAATTATCAATTTGAGCTTTTTATAAAAATGTTTCGTGAGTTGCACCTTAATGTGAGTTTCGCCGATGCTTTGGTCATGATGCCTCGATTTGCCGCTAACTTTAAGAGTATGTTGAACAACAAGGAGAAATTGCACCAATTGTCTAGTTGTTCATCGGTTTATCTTAATCGCATAACTCAAAAAGTCGGTGATCCCGGTAAATTTTTGATCCCTTGTGCAATTCAAGATATGGAAGAATGCTATGCCTTGGCCGATCTTGGTGCTAGCATTAATTTGATGCCACTTGCAATCTTCAAGTCGCTCAATCTTCCTAATCTTACTCCTTCACTAATGTCTATCGAGATGGCCGACCATTCCACGATTCGTACATGTGGTTTGGCGGAAGACGTTTTTGTGAAAGTGGGGAAGTTATACTATCCCGTAGACTTTATCATTGTTGATATCCCCACGGATCCTCAAGTTCCTCTCATTTTAGGTCGTTCGTTTTTAGATACGTCTATGGCTTTAATTGATGTTCATACTAGAAAGATCACCTTACGTTTCAACGACGAGGAACTTGTTATAAACGCAACTCAAAATTCTCAACTTTCTCATGTTTATTCCGTTGCTACCATAAACCTCTATGATATGATCGACGTGGTTTGCGAGGAATTTTCACAAGAAGTTTTAGGGTTTGGTGATGAAGTAACTAGTGGCAATCCCACTATGTTAGATCCAATTCTTGATAATTCGACACCAACCTTCACTCCTTTCGAAGGTGGTGGTTTTACGTTGGAAGAATGCAATGTTCCACGTACTTGTGATGAAGACCTCGACAAAGATGAGGACTTCTCGATTATCAAGGATTTTCTTAACGATTTCCCATTTCCTCCACCCGAGGAGGTTATGAGTATCGAGCCCAAATCTTCACTTGAGGAACCACCTATCCTCGAGTTGAAAGATTTACCTCCTCACCTCGAATATGTCTATTTGGAGGAGGACGAAAAGTTGCCGGTTATTATTGCGAAGGAACTTTCAAATGATGAAAAAACCGCACTTGTCGATGTTCTAAAGGATCACAAAGGGGCGATTGCGTGGAAGTTATCCGACATTAAGGGAATCGATCCCAAGTTTTGTACCCACAAAATCTTAATGGAGGAGGATTTCAAGCCCACAATCCAAAGTCAAAGGAGGGTGAACCCCAAAATTCACGACGTCATCAAAAAGGAGGTCCTTAAACTCCTTGACGCGGGAATGATTTACCATATTTCCGATAGCCCTTGGGTGAGTCCTATTCATTGTGTCCCTAAAAAGGGAGGGATGACCGTTGTGCCAAATGATGCCAACAAGTTGATTCCCACTAGACTCGTGACCGGATGGAGAGTGTGCATTGACTATCGAAAGTTGAATGAAGCCACTCGAAAAGACCATTTTCCCTTGCCCTTATGGACCAAATGTTGGAGCGTCTTGCGGGAAACGATTTCTATTGCTTTTTAGATGGTTTTTCCGGTTACTTCCACCTTTTTGTGAAGTATACTTGCTAGTTTCTTGTTTATTTGACTCCCTACACTCAATTGAGTGTAGGGGTGCCCATTTGTCCATCAAAAAAACCAACAAGCATTCAAGATCAAGCTCCTCTTGATCCATTCTTCACAAGTGAAGATATCAGTTCTTTGTGTTTTAAAAAATCATAACTGGGCACGTTTTTCATTTTGCAAGGCTTAAATTGGTTTGATTTGGACTAGTGTTAATGTTTTTGTGATTAAAGTAGCATAAGGATTGAGTTTAAAGTTTTAAAAAGAAAAAAAAATATAAAGTCCAAAAAGGGGGGTGCACAGCCTCGACCCCTTGACCTCTCGCTCACAACACATACGACTTAACCATCCTGCCCTTGGGTCTTTTACTGACCAAGGGTGGATTCAAAAGTTATTTAAGGGGTTTTGAAACAAGCTTTTTTAAATAAAGTCGTAGCCTTTTTAGCCCTTTTGAACTTATTTATAAGTCAAGAGACCAGTTTGCTATTTTTCCTAGGATTTTCACGTAATTTAGGATTTTTCTGTGCTAAGTTTTGATTTTTTTCTTTCTTTATTTATTTTTTATCATTTTTTATTTACCCGTTTTTAGTTAATTAGATTAAAAATAGTATAATTACTTTTTAAATTTTATAAAAATAGTTTTTAGGTTTTTAATTATATTTTTGTGGTTTACATCATTTTAAGTTTTCAAAAAGTCTTATTTTTGATTTTATAGGATTTTAGGGTTTTTAACCAACTTTAAAATTTAATATAAAATTATTAAATAGGTTTTAGAAACTTTTAATTGCATTTTTGTCTTAGTTACATTATCCTAGATTTTTGGTAATTTTTTATGAACTTTGAATTTTTTTGAATATTTTAATATTATTTTATTATTAAAAATTGAAAGTTTGATTTTTTAAGTTTTTACATTTTTCCTAGATTAAAGACACTTAATTAGGAGTTTTGTAACTTTCCAAATATTTTTAGGGCTTTTCAATTATTTTCTAGAATTAGTTTAAGTTTTAATTGATTTTAATAGTTTTTAAGTGTTTAAAAATAGTTTTATTTGGTTTTAAAATTTAAAAAAAATACTTTTTAGCTTAATTAGGTTATTTTTGAGGTTTACAAACTTTAAAATCTTGTTTAGGGCTTTTTAATAATTAATTGTGATTTTTAGGGCTTTAATTAGCATTAAAATGTCATTATCTAATTAATTAAAAGGTTTTAACAAGTTTGGATTTTTTGTAAACTCTTAGAATATTATTGTGGTTTTTTAGTAATTTTTAGGAATTTTTAGGATAAAATTTTAATTTTTGCACTATTTACGGTTTTACGTGATCGCCTTTTTCGTCTTTGTTTAATCCATCTTCGTAACCGTCTTCCTTTTCTAATCTCATTTATTTCTTTCTTTTTCAATCATATAATCACAAATCAAAATCATCTCTTAACACAACGCACTTGCCTCCTCGAGAACGAACTCACTTTTAGGGTCATTCACACACGGTTTTTCCTAAATCGTCGTGCATACTTGCCCTTTTTGCTCTCTTTTCCTAAAGAGTAGTAAAATCACTACATCAAACTATCATTGTTATAATATTCGGTTTCAGAATGTACATCTTTGGAAGAATGAGCCATGAGACACTTCTCGTCTTTAGCATTATCGCCACATTCTTCACCGCTATCGCTCCACGAACCACTAACAAAACCGTGTGATTCTTGTCGCGAGATGGCTTGGGACAATCACCAATGAAGTGGTTTGGGTCACCACATCTAAAGCATTTCCTATCACTATTGTCATTCTTGACAAATTAGTTTTTAGGAAACTGCATTCTTGTCGTTACTTGGATGTCTAACATGTTGACATCTCCTTTTGAAGAACTTCTTGGAGTCTCTAACCTCCATAGCATATTCCTCATCATCACTTTCTGAGGAAGAATAATAACCAATTTTTAGTATATATCGTTTTTTTAGTATATCGTTTTCCTCGACTCGACTCGAATTGATTTACAACTTAACACAAGATTGATTTGTTTTTGGTTAATAATAATTGCTTGGTATATGTTGTCTATTTAAACTAAATTCGGGAAAATTATGTAGGCTAAGGAATATATAAAAATAAAAGAGCAAATAGTTCAAATAAAATTATTCTAAAATGCGAAATAAAATTAAACTCTAAGATGCAACAAAACTAAGCTATAATTAAAAATATTAATAATTCTAAATGCAAAATTATTCTAAATGAAACCACGTAATAACAAGTAAAAGTGACAAAAAATGAAATCACAAAGATAAAATTAAAAATAAAGCGTAAAGCTTCAACCTTTTAGGCTTATTAATCTTTTTAGATGATAAAGCTTTAAGCTTTATATACTAATAAGCTTAATAATCACAAAAGGTGTAAACTTTATACTAATAATAAGCTTATCTAAATGAAATCTAATTTTTAAACCTTTTAATCTATTTTTTAAAACAATAATAATATCTAAAACTAATTAAACCGAAATATATTTTATGAAAGCAATTTAAACTAAATAATCTAATTATTTAAACTAAAATGATTAAGCTATAAAAACAAAAAAGGGAGAAATTTGGTACCCGTAGTCTGAAGATAACGCTCTAAAATAACATCAACATAATCAACAACATATGGCCCGTAAAGTACACGACCTACCAAAAGCAACAAAATACGGCCCGTAAAGTACACGGCCAACCAAATCAAGCTTAAGCTAAGCGTATCCCGGCCCGTAAAGTACACGGCCAACCAAATCAAACTCAAACCAAATTAATCAAATATAAGCTCTTTACCAAACATGATGATTCGATTCGCCAAGATCACAATAAAACAAGAGGTTAGAATTATAAGCAACTATTAATATTTAATGAAGAGATATAAATAAAACTAATAGATCTAGAATATTTTTTATATTTTATAACAATTTTATGATTTTTAATCTAAAAATTAATAGATCTACACTATTTTATAAAATAACTAATAGATCTAAACTAATTTTATTTTATTTTATGAAAATACTTTAATTTTTAAACTCTAAACTTATAGATCTAAACTAATTAGTATAAAAAACTAATAGATCTAACTATTTTTTTGTTTTATGAAAGTATTTTTAATTTTTAAAAACTTTAAACTAATAGATCTAAGAAAAACTAATAGATATAAACTAGAAGCAATTAAATAAAAATCTAGCTTATAAATAAGTTGTAAGCCTAAGCTTAGAACTTATGAGATTTAAAAAAGCTAAAAAGCTAATTAAATAAATCCTCCAACAATAAGTTAGATCTACGAAAATAAGCCCACAATAAGCTTGAAATAAGATGACTTATTTCAAGCTTTAATATAAATCTAACTTATTAGGAAAAAGTTATAAAAAACTAATCCCAAAATAATAAGCTAGATTATAAGAAAATATTAAGAAAGGTGGAATGAGAATAAGCTAAAAGAGATTAACAATAAGCTTAAAAAAACTTTTATTAATATAAAGTGCTTAATGATAAGCTAGTCCAAAAGTTGAAAGGAAAAATAAATTAAAAAAACAAGAAATAAAATTGACATTATTTAGCTACCTAAAATGTACATACTAAATGAAGAAAAATGAGGTGCTATTTATAGTTGAAGTCAAGGTGCTTGGGGTAGATTAGTCTTTTTAGGCATTTAATCACCTTCTCTTCTTTAACTTGAGGGAATCTTGGTCATTTGGTAGGTGATGATGTGTTTCCACCAATAGGATGAAATATGCTTTTTAAATAGACCAATGAGAGCATTTCACATGGATCACCATCTTCACATTTTATTATTCTTTTATCCAAGGGCTCTTGATTAATCTTCTTTAACCAACTCCACCATCTTTAATCTTCTAGAAGCATGCACCAAATTACTCACTAAATAAACACACATGCTATTTTTTTTCTTTTTAATATTTTGTGTTAGTTTAAAAATAGATAAAAATAAATAAAAATAAAACTACTAAAACTAAAAATACTTAAAAATAAAAATTAAATTATTTCAATACTAAACTGACTATTATAAAATAAAAAACTTTTATTTATTTAATTTTTACTAATATTAATAAAATGTTAAAATTAGAAATAAAATAGTAGAATATGCGAAAAGCAAACCGAGACGAGTTACGCGGCAAGGGCGAACCGTTAGCTTAGTAAATTGGTGCTCTTAAATGGTCCATATGGTTTGTTAGTGGATAACTTTAGAGAATGGCAGAAATGGTCCTTGTTGTTTGCATTTCTTGATGTAAAGCTTGAAACTTCATTAAAAATTTCATCCTTAGCCCTCCAAACTTCAATCTTTTGTCACTTTTGGTCCTTTGACTTTATCTTTAACGTTTTCTTCGATAAATGTCTGTGAAATCCCGTGTTTTCTTCATTTTTGATCTTTTGTACCTTTTTCACACAAAAACACAAAACCACGCGTAATTCCAACTTTTAAGATATTAAATACACGTTTTGGTTCGGTTTTTCCTTGTTTTAAGTGGTAAAAGGATAAGTGTTTACACACTTATTAAATCCCCTACACTTGACCATTGCAATGTCCTCATGCAATGCTCGATTTTATAGCACAAATTTACATTTTTCATCATAATTAACCCATCTCGTCCTTTATTACGATATACTACTACTACTACAATAAAAGAAACTTAACAACGATAAAAAGATCAAAACTTTATAAAAGATATAACAATTTCATTCAACTTATTAACTTTGAAATTGTTTGATGGAAGAAACTAGTAAAGAAATCTAAGACTTAAATTAGGGCTTTTGGTGTCATGAATATTTATCACCCTCAAGTTTCACGTTTCCCATTCCAAGAGTAAAAACGAGATCATTGTAATTACAATTTAGTAAGGCTAACACTTACTCATGTGGTTTAATTATTCACTTAGACCCCCTTATTCCTACGGTGTATCTCTTATATTTTATTTTTGTCTTAAATGATCACGAGGATGCATTTTTGACTTATTTCGATAATTTATTAAGGCCGAAAATGAAGTAGGACGATTTAATCCATAGTTAGCTAAAGGACAAAATCTTTTAAAACGGCTTCTCAAAAGCTCATAAAGTTCTTATCTTGGCATAACTCGTTTCATGATTTGAGACCTTGCAATTACTTCAAACTTCAAATCTTGAGAGACGATCTTGCAATTATGGTCTTCTCTTCATTTTGGTATACATCTTCATTTGGAGCGAGAGATGCTTGAAAAGTTGATCACGACTTCTTCGTTTATCCTTGTCTTTATTTAAGATTTTGATATACAACGATCCGCCTCCTTTTCGGACTTGGATCTATTTATCCTCATACCTTGTTAGGGTCTTTTTGGATAGACTTCTCCATGATCTTTATGGGAGTAATTGATTCTCGTCGTGTGTCTTGATCCTTCATATTGATTTGGATTAATGATCTTCACATCATCTTTGGATCTTTAGCAAAAAAGTGAATCCTCATGCCTTGTGAGGGCCGTTTTGGACACGCCAATCTTCGCGTACCGCTTCAATAAGTTATGCCTTGGCTATGAACTCTAATTAATATCGAGCAACTTTTAGACGATTTGGGCTAGAAGCAAGTAATTTTTCAAATCGTACGACCTTATTTATTGGAATTATTTATTTACAAGTGTTGGGAGAAAAAGTTTATAATTAACTCACATAAGTTCATGAAAGAATATGAAACTTATAATTGATCCTATCATTTCTCGTTCTCCATAATTTAAAATCTTAAAGAATGAGACTCGTGGATGCTTAGCCTAATAAATCAATTAAGGTCCATATGGTTAAGGATACTAGCTAGAATAAACTTTTAATAAGTAAATTCGGGTTGAGTCAAAATATTCATGACGGGCCTAATGTATCAAAGATGTCTAAACTCGTTAAAAGCATTTTATTTATTTATATGTTCTTCTTTTTCATATTTTTGACTTTATTCAAGAAAATATAAAATATAAGGATGACAAAAAAACAAGAAAAATAAAGAGTATTACTACTACTTGGCCAAAATCGATAAATTTTTTTGAAAAATGTCAAAAAATATAATTTTCCGTTTAAATGAGGACATTTTAATGGAAAAGCCCACTTATTACTTTGCTAGAAGTCTCCCCTACACTTAATATAAACATTGTCCTCAATGTTTAAGCATGTGGAAGTAAACTCCCCTACACTTAGGACATTGTGCACTTTGTTTAAATTTTGCTAAGGACGAGACAACTAAAGTGAATTCAATTTACAACTTTATTTATATACGAAATCGAATCACAATAGCAAAAATAAATCAAGGATAACCAGGTACACGGGAACACGGGATCACGTTCTTCTCAAAAGGCACCAAAAATGAAACTTGATAGCACAGATCCCTACAAAACAACACATCACAAACAACCTACATGGCTCTCCCTACACCTATTATGGAAAAGGTGAAAAGTGGAAAAGATAAAATCTATCCTAGTTAAACGATGCTTGATTTATTCAAAAGAGTCTCTAGCTCGACTCGAATTCTCGAATTAAGCATGCAAAGGGAAGCCTCTAATATCGATACCGGGATCAAAAATCTTGTCCTCGTTCCCGGAGGAAAATAGTAAATGAGAGGCCGGGGGATAAGTCATGAAAGGTAAAAAGGTCCTCTGAACATACGAGAAGTATGTGAAGTTATCATCCACAAAAGGTGGGGTGGGTAAAGGAATCAAAATGTCATCCCCAAAAGACATATGATGATCACTAAGCGGCAAAGCCGTAAATGTATCAATCATAGAATAATGAATGTCACCTCCCGGGTTAAAGCACTCATCCTCAGTAATGGTCTATAATGTATGGGATGAAAGGTGCTCGGGAGGGGAACTTGGGACAATTTCTTCATGCATCAAATTATCAAAAAGAATGTCCCCCTCCGTGTGATCATCATCAATACCCGGAGGTATTGAGAGAATGTCGATTTCCTCCATAAATATGTCATTATTCTTAATAGGAGAAAGAGACGGGGGTAAAGACTCGGTAATAGGAGTAGAATTTAACGCTTCAATTTCAGCAATAAGAACATGAACTTTCAATAATTTGTCGCGAAGAATAACGTCTTTCACCTCATCTAAAAGAGCAAGTTCATTGGTGAATTTCTCGTAAGCCGGAGAAAATAAATCGACATCGCCTTCATCTCCCATGGAAATGGGTAAAAAGCAGAAATTTCAAACAGGAAATTCTCATAGCATGGAGAAATTTCATCATTAAGAGCGACCTCGTCCGTAAGCTCCTCACAAGTCGGAACATCACAAACCTCATCAAAAAAATTATCGAGACCAGAATCACCAATCTCACTTGATATATCACTATCCTTAGACTCATTTGGGATATCAAGAGTAGGAGTAGTAATCTCAAAAGATGGGTTGAGATCAAAAATATCATCCTCTTCATCATCATAACAATATGTTCTCACAAGAGGCGTAGAGGTATAATCACTAAGACTAGATACTTGCTCTTGTCGCTGTTGCTCGTCCAATGTTTCTCTTAGTCGAATTAAGCCGTCACGTACACCCTCGATCATCAACCTTCCTTTTTCACTTAGGCCGAAATAAGGTTGATGATCGAGGGTGTAATGTGAGGGCTGAAAATTATGAAAACCAGAATTATAACACGGATTTGGCTCATAATAATTCATCGACTGACAAGAAAAAGTATCGTGAGGGCCCCCATAATTGTTGCAACACGGGTATTGAGAAAAACCCGGGGCATTTTGCGGATAAGGATCCCCATATATGGAAGATGGTGAGATAGTGTCATTAGAGGTGAAGAAGGAATTGATCGAATTGCATGATAGACAATGTCCAAATTGTGAATTGGAGAGATCTCTTTCGCACCGCTCGCATGAACACCATTGACATGATTGACTACCAGACGATGGTCTCCCACACCCTACACAATCGACATATGAATCTATAGCCATGTCAAAAGTACGATACTCGGGATCGACTTGACTCGTTACGGTATTATTCTTCTTCTTCGAAGAAGAATATGATATACCAAGCGGTATGTTTGCAAACGCGTGAGTGCGAATACAACTAACAACGAGGAATGAGGTAAGAGACCTCAGTCGACTTTGAAAGGGAAGAGATTATCCCTCTCGAGGGTCAATATGAAAAAGCTACAAAAAATATATATGTAATACTACTTAGGTGGCAAAACCCTCGATTAGCCTTTCTTCTCAAAATACTCACAAGTGAACGGGGGGGGGGGGGGGGGGGGGGGGGGTGGAATGAGGTGGCATGAAGCACGTAAGTACCTAGCTTCACTTAGACAGCCTTTTATAGCACGTCACCTAACTATTCACCATATAGTTCGTATTTTTTCGAATTATTGCTTATCGAAAGTATTCATCTATTTTTACCTTTATTTTTCTTTGACCGATACACGTATATGGAACCGGAACGCCTCCAAATACGGGGTATTGCAAGAAATACTTATGGAAATATTGTATGTTGGGGTTCTTATACGTAATATCTATAGTAAAAAGAAAATCTTTTTGTATTTTTATTTTTTTAAATAAAATATATGCACAAGAAAATCAAGAGAAATCGAAATAAGAAAAATAACAATAGTTAATATTTTTGGTGTAATACTTTAGGCAAATTATTACTTTGTATTTTTTTTAATTTTTTGGTGCAAATCTTAGGAAAGAATTTGCTTTTAATGATTTTTGATTTTTTTTGTATTTTTATCTTTTTGATTTTTTTATGTTTTTTATTTTTTAACAAGAAAAATAACGTTCAAAAGTGAACGAATCCCAAAATTCAAATCGTCTCATGAAAAATCGACAATCGTAACGACATCGATGCAACAGGGCGCCAATTTAATAACCAATTTTTAGTATATATCGTTTTTTTAGTATATCATTTTCCTCGACTCGACTCGAATTGATTTACAACTCAACACAAGATTTATTGGTTTTTGGTTAATAATACCTTGCTTGGTAATCTATGTCTATTTAAACTAAGAATTGGGGAAAGTTATTTAGGCTAAGAAATATGTAAAAATAAAAGCGCAAATAGTTCACATAAATTACTCTAAAATGCAATAAGATTAAATTACAATTTAAAATCTAGATGCAACAAAACTAAACTATAATTAAAAATATTAATTAATCTAAGTGCAAAATTAATCTAAATGCAAGCACGTAATAACAAGTAAAAAATGACAAAAATTAAATCGCAAAGATAAACTTAAGATTAAAGCATAAAGCAATAACCTTTAGCTTATTAATCTTTTTAGATGATAAAGCTTGAAGCTTTATGTAATAATAAGCTTAATAATCACAAAAGGTGTAAACTTTATACTCAAACTAAGCTTATCTAAATGAAAACTATTTTTTAAATCAATTTTAAAAACAAAAATAACTTTTAAAACTAATTAAAAACTATTTTATAAAAGAGATATTTTATGAAAACAATTTAAACTAAATTAATCTAATTATTTAAACTAAAATGATTAAGCTATAAAAATAAAAAAAGGAGAGAATTTTGATACCCGTAGTCCGAAGATAACGCTCTAAAACAACATCAACATAATCAACACATATGTCCCGTAAAGTACACGACCTACCAAAAGAAACAAAATACGGCCCTTAAAGTACACGGCCAACCAAATCAAGCTTAAGCTAAGCGTATCCCGGCCCGTAAAGTACACGGCCAACCAAATCAAACTCAAACCAAATTAATCAAACATAAGCTCTTTAGCAAACATGATGATTCTATTTGCCAAGATCACAATAAAACAAGATGTTAGAATTATAAGCAACTATTAATATTTAATGAAGAGATATAAATAAAACTAATAGATCTAGAATATTCTTTATATTTTATAACAATTTTATGATTTTTAAACTAAAAATTAATAGATCTACACTATTTTATAAAATAACTAATAGATCTAAACTAATCTTTTTTTATTTTATGAAAATACTTTAATTTTTAAACTCTAAACTTATAGATATAAATTAATTAGTATAAAAAACTAATAGATCTAACTATTTTTTTTGTTTTATGAAAGTATTTTTAATTTTTAAAAAATTAAAACTAATAGATCTAAGAAAAACTAATAGATATAAACTAAAAGAAATTAAATAAAAAGCTAGCTTATAAATAAGTTGTAAGCCTAAGATTAGAACTTATGAGATTTAAAAAGCTAAAAAGCTAATTAAATAAATCCTCCAACAATAAGCTAGATTTACGAAAATAAACCCACAATAAGCTTGAAATAAGATGACTTATTTTAAGCTTTAATATAAATCTAACTTATTAGGAAAAAGTTATAAATAACTAATCCCAAAATAATAAGCTAGATTATAAGAAAAGATTAAGAAAGGTCGAATGAGAATATGCTAAAAGAGATTAACAATAAGCTAAAACATAAACTTTTATTAATATAAAGTGCTTAATCATAAGCTAGTACAAAATTTTAAAGGAAAAATACATTAAAAAACAAGAAATAAAAGTGACATTATTTAGCTACCTAAAATCTAATCCAGACATTGTGAAAAGGGATTCAAATGTTGTGGGAGAACCTATTGTTGAAATTGTAGGTAAACAGGTTGACAAGGAAGAAGGATCACATGCAGTCAAATCAGATCATATACTGGAGTATGTTACCATTCCTATATGGACTGATGGATTTACTGCTGCTGGAAAGGAGAAAGATGGTCCACAAGAAAAACCAGTTGGTGAAAACATGCATGAGTCTTCAAGCGCTGACAAAGGTAAATCCAGCGCTGACAGGCCAAATTCAGGCGTTGATGGCTCAAACGCTGAAAATTCATTTGACCATTTTTTCTCTTCCAATGTTTTTGAACAAGGTGAACCTTCCATAGTTCATGAAGAGATTCATTCTGGTGATGATGGAGGAGAATATGAAGATGATATTGGCAACATGGAGACTGAAATTGAAGACAGCACACTTATTGAAGGAGTAACACTTACATCTACTATCAGAAATCATCCTCCTTCTCTAATCATTGGTGATGTGTTGTATCCTGTTCAAACAAGAAGGTCTCATCAGAATCAAGGCGGTTTTATTGCAAATATCCACAAGAAGGTTGATACCCCTCTTGTATAGGCATGTTTGTTTGCTTGTTTTTTGTCACAACAGGAACCCAAGAAGATATTTGATGCTCTCAAAGAACCAAGTTGGATGGAAGCAATGCAGGATGAGCTTCACCAATTTGCTATTCAAGATGTTTGGGAGTTAGTAGACTGTCCTAGATATGTAAGACCTATAGGGACAAGATGGGTTCTTAGAAACAACAGGATGAAAGAGGAATTGCGGTCAGAAACAAGGTACGTTTAGTTGCTCAAGGCTATACACAAGAAAAAGGAATAGACTATGAAGAGGTTTTTGCACCTGTTGCAAGGATTGAAGCAATAAGGATTTTCCTAGCCTATGCTTCTTGCATAGGCTTCACAGTTTATCAAATGGATGTGAAGAGTACTTTTCTTTATGGCACAATTGTAGGGGAGGTTTATGTAATGCAACCTCCTGTTTTTGAAGATTCAGAACATCCAGACAAAGTGTATAGGGTTAAGAAAGCAATGTATAGACTTCATCAAGCCCTAAGAGCATGGTATGGAACATTGTTCACCTATTTGGTGGAAAATTGATTTAAGAGGGGCACCATAGATCAGACATTATTTACCAAGAAGACTGGTAAGGACTGTCTACTTGTTCAGGTCTATGTGGATGATATCATCTTTGGTTCATAATGTCCAAAGATGAGTGAAGACTTTTCCAAGCTCATGACAGACAAATTCAAGATGAGTGCAATGGGAGAGATGAACTTCTTTCTAGGTTTACAAGTCCAACAGAAAGAGGATGGTATCTTTATCTCTTAAGACAAGTATGTAGATGAAATCTTGAAAAAGTTTGGCTTTTTTCCACATGAAAAACGGGCTAGCACACCCATGGATAGGGAACACCCTTGGGGAAAGATTGGATATGGAAAAGAGGTAGATGTCAGGAATTATAGGTCAATGATTGGATCATTAATGTATCTTACAGCTTCTAGACCTGACATCATGTTTGTTGTGTGTGCATGTGCACACCATCAGGTGACTCCCAAAGAGTGTCATCTTCATGCTGTCAAAAGCATCTTTAGATACCTTAGGTGCTATCCCACCATGGGATTATGGTATCCAAAGGATTCTCAATTAGAGCTTATTGGTTATTCAGACAATGATTATGGAGGTGACAAATTTGATAGAAAATCCACAACTGGTGGATGCTAATTTCTTGGGAGCAGATTGATATCTTGGCAATGCAAGAAACAAACAATGGTGGCCAACTCTACAACTGAAACAGAATATGTAGCTGCAGCTGCCTGTTGTGGGTAAGTCCTATGGATTTAGAACCAACTGTTAGATTATGGGTATAATTTTCTACATACCAATATTTTTGTAGACAATAACAGTACATTATGCATTATTAAGAATCTTGTACATCATTCTAAAACAAAACACATTGAAATTAGACATCATTTTATAAGAGAATGTTTTGAAAAAGGTTTAATACAACCAGATAGGGTTGATACTGAAGAAAATGTGGCAGATTTATTAACTAAACCTTTTGATACTGGGAGGTTTCAATACTTAGTAACAAGTATTGGAATGATCAATCTTACCTAAAATGTGTTTTTGGAACTTATTGTAAATGTATGTACAAGATATGCACTATTATTGGTCTTTGTACAAAATTAGGTTTCCACTTTATTTTTCTAACGCTCACAAAGGTTATTTTAACGCTGATAAGTGTTAAAATGGACGATGACATCAATATATTAGTTTTGTGGTTTTTGATCTAATTATGCAGACATTATGAGCATTGTACAAATTGATACAGAGTTTCTTATGGATCTTTGGATCTTACTAGGAGTGTGCTCAAGTTTATGGATGATGGTTGGAATGTTTACATTCCTATCTGGACATAAATTTTTATTGCATATTTTATTTTTGGCAATTTTGTATATCATAGTTTAAGGGGAGGTTTAATAAACCATTAGGATTTTTGTGTATTCTTATAATACTCTCATCACAATTCTAGATTGGGTCCACTGGTGAGTGCGAGTTAGTTTTCTAAATCGTGAGGCACTGTAGCATGCAAAGTTCATATACTGTGCACGCTGCCAAGATTGTTTGGCCTAGAATTGGTTTTGGTCGGTTGGGAGAATTGGCTACATTTTTATTGGGATTACCTGGGAAGTTACAAAGGATTTATATGAGATAACTTAATTGTTAAGAACTTTGGTTAGCAAGGGACACTTGAGGGAAAATATGTCTATCTTGCTTAAGCAAGTGGGCATGATTGGACTATGCTTGCCACCCTATAGTGATTTTCAGTCTATGAGTTATCTTCACTAGGATAAATGACTTTGTTAAGGTCATTTTTCTTTTTAATTATTTTTATTTTTGGACGCTGACATTTTTCTTTTTAAGCGCTGATAAGACCAATTTTAACGCTGACATTGCACATTTCCAATGTTGACAAGAATATAGTCGTTGGGCGCTGATAAGTTATTTTTGACCGTTGTCAAACATTGGGTCCTACCAAGTTGTTATTTTGACGAAAATATGGGCCGTAATTTTAGGAGTTGGTAACTTTTTATTAATGTTTGAGATAAGTTATATATTTTCAAGATTTTCATAATTACTTTTTGAATATAACTGCCTCATGTTTTGACCAATCACATATTTTCACCTCTCCTATATATTTGGCTCATTTCTTTTAAATATGGTAACTGCTTATTCTTGTCTAACTAAAATTTCTCAAACCTTCATCTTCCATAACTTTTATCACAGCTTTCTTACATCAATGGCACCTAAGTTTAAACCTACAGATTTGGAATTGGGGTTCAGGAGTCAACACAAAATGGTAGCATATTTACAAGTAGATAATACTCTGTTTCCCCAATATACTCAGATGGTTGAGTATTTGAATGCATCCCCATTAAGGTATGCACTTTAACATACTCCTCTTATCCTTGTCACACACATTAAACAGTTTTGGAACACTGTTAGTTCCTCAATAGTTAATGAAGTGACTACATTGACTGCTATTGTCCATGGGGTTCCATGGGTGGTTACTGAAGCTTTGGTTCGCCAAGCTTTGCATCTTAATGATGCAGATGGTATAACCACCCTACGCATTGCAGAGCTAGAGCAAGGACTCCAATCCTTGGGTTATCCTTTGCCAGAAGAAGGCCATTTAAACAAATATACAAAACAGGAATTTCCCCTGGCTTGGAAGTACCTAATACATGTCATTTTACAATGTTTGAGTCCCAAATGCACTGCACACAATGAAGTCAACCGATCTATTGGGAGTGCCATTGTGTGTATTGCAACTGGGCAAAAGTATAACTTTTCAAAAATGATTTTTGATGGCATGTTTCATAATAAGGGTAATAAGATGACTCTTGCTTACGCTAGGTTTTTGCAAATGGTTTTTGATTTACAAGAATACTGTAATAGGGATCATAATGATTTTTATACGATCCCTGTTCAAAAGAAAACAATTTTTGGGAAGATGAACTCTGAACCTTATAGAGACTTACCCCTCACTCAAGCTATGCTTGCTGTTATTTAAGCAGCAAACCCTCACCCTCATCCACAACCCCAACCAGACCCATTGCCTGAACAACCTCCATCACCCCAACAAATGGATATTGACCAAGAACAATTCCACGTTGACACTTCAAATGTTGGCGTTGACACTACAAATCCAGACGCTGACACCACTTTACCATAAACCCAAACACCCCTTAACCTCCAAACAGACCCTCAATCCACTTCCTCTTCACCACAACCAGACTATAGGTTGGAAAAACGCCAACGAACTACTAGAGTGTTCTCCTCTAGTGGTCCTAGCCATGTAGTAGAGAGAACCACCACCAAAAGTGTGGTTGATGACATTGGTGGGGCTAGGACTATTGGTTCTAGCTTTGATGCAGGCCAAGAGAGTAGTAACATCATTAAGACCCCATCCATGCCCCATGAATCTACTTTGGGAGGTCAAATTCCCTTTCTAGAGGAGGGCAGATTGGAATCCTATACCATTTTGGAATTGACGGCTGTCTGCATTAGCTTCCAAAAGCAATATGCAGACCTTGTACAAATTGTCAAGTTACAAGGCCTTGAACTCAAGCAATTGAGGGAGAGGATAGTTATTTTGGAAGGTGCTAACACTAGGCGTAGGGAGGAGGATTCTTACAAAGGGGAGGATGAACATGTACATGTGAGTGACAAAGGCTCAAATGAAGGTGCTTCTTTTGGAAATTCGTTGGATATAGCTGAAGCCCTTACAAGTTTGAAAGAGCAACCAGGTTTTGATGCTTCACTGGTTACTCCTATAAGGATTAGGGTTTACAAGAGATAAGTATGAATAAACATGTATATCTTCTATTTAGATAACTATATACTGAATATATCATAAATAATATACTCAATATATTCCCTAATTAGAAGATTCTATCAGCCCGTAGACGTCCATCAGCGCTTGACATTTGTCAGCGTTTAAAATACATGTGTCAGCGTCTAGCTTTCACATGTCAGTGTGTCTTGAACAAACGTCTTGATGTTTCTTCATTTTGAGTTTCTGCCACATCAACTTTTTGACCCAACAATCTTCCCCTAGTTGATGTCGGCAAAACTCTTTGTGTATCTCTTGTAAATGGTACATCATCTTCAAATTGCTTCCCCTCAAGTTTAGCATGTATATCTTCCCCTTTTTGTCACATCAATAGGGAAGGAAATAATATATGCAATCGAAGATTCTCCAAATGTAGACTCTGTATAATGACCTTGAAGAAAAATAAATACAATAATCATGATGTAGAAGTAGAGTAACCCAAACCTATGTTCCATGTCTTGTACTATCCATGTGATAAAGTACCTATACTCATGGCACAAAGTATAAGTAGACCTTGATCCCTTTGTCAAAATCCTCATCCTTTGTGAGACACTGAGCACGATAATGTAACTCCTTCAAGTGATAGCAATGTTACCTAATTTCTAGATTCAGACAAGTCTTCGTCACCAACCATTAAAAGCACAAACAAGTTATTGTTAAAGTCAATGGCTGATGTCCACAACTTTAACAATATGATAAAACACAAACTCGTGAAAATCTTCTTTGAACATCAAAATTACCATAAGAATCTTCCCCTTAAGCCAACACCTCTTCATGACGAATTTTAATGAAATAACATCTTCATACCATATGTAAAAGTACTAGAACGGATAACTCTTTCACAAGGCTACCCCGATTACATAATCTAATACCAATCAAATTTATCATTAATTGTTGCTAACTTTCGTTAAAATCATTGATTCCTTTTAAAAATATACGAGCCATAAATATCAAATTGATATTCTGTAAAAAACGGAGATCCCATGTACCTTCGTGTGTAAATACCTCGTTTTATGTGCAAAAACCTATCCAATTTTCCAAAAAGCAACATTTCCTTTGTCATCCAACAACCTTCTTTATCCAAGATATAATCACTGTGTGTTGTCCAATATCGGACAACACTTGTCAGCGTTTGAAAATCAATATCTCGGACGACACATGATATTTCTGTCAGCGCCTACATACTACTATGTCAGCGCTAATTTTATACGTGTCAGTGCCTGGCCATCAGCGTCTCATCCATGCCTTGTTAGCGTCAATGACATCCACAGACACCAACATCTATCAGCGTCTACATAACACACGTCAGCGGCTAATCCATCTAGGGTTTTACAAACCCTGAATCATGATTTTATGTGAAAACGATAAACTGCAGCGAATTTCGACATCGGATATCTTCTTCATGAAAGCTCAGATAAAAGATCCCTTCGGTGAGATCCTAGACACAGGTGTCAAGAACCTACAAATTTCACGATGATCCAACGGTTAACGAAGGAGAAATCATGTTTTTACTATTACTGTTCACAGAAAACAACATATGATCACTGCTGACTTCGACGCTTAATAACTTTTTCTTGGGGATAGATATCGACAATCCCTCTGGTGAATATCTAGATATATGTGTGTAAAACACACAAACAAAATTTTTTGGCGATCTAACGATTCACTAAAAAGTTATGGCCTTCTGAATACTGCTGCACACACAAAACCCTCCAGAAAAATCCTATACAGATTTTTCTTCCTTCTCACAATACAAACACCTTGTTGGTCCTAGCATCCTTGGATTCCTAGATCTTTAGGCTTCTAAGAATTATCATAGTTTATATGATTAGATAATCAAAGCAGAGTAGAACCATAATCATGAAACAAGGTGTTTAGGGCACAAGAACACATGAATTACTCAACGATTGTTCATTATATTAATAACAAACAACCGCTAGACGTGTATACATTTAATCCCACGTCTAATGCAACACATGATTTAGGTTTACATTGTATATGAAAGTTATGAATTAAACCTATGACCCTTGTTCCTTTTATAGAGTAAGGATTAGGGTTTACAAGAGATAAGTATGAATAAACATGTATATCTTCTATTTAGGTAACTATATACTGAATATATCATAAATAATATACTCAATATATTCCCTAATTAGAAGATTCTATCAGCCCGTAGACGTCCATCAGCACTTGACATTTGTCAGCGTCTAAAATACATGTGTCAGCGTCTAGCTTTCATATGTTAGTGTGTCTTGAACAAACGTCTTGATGTTTCTTCATTTTGAGTTTCTACCACATCAACTTTTTGACCCAACATTAGTAACTTCGTGCTCTTAATTGGTCCATGATGTGGTTGTAAAATTACACTTGTTTAGGAAAACAAGGTAAAGCGGTAAGTATTAAGTGTCGGTTTAGGAAAACCAAGCACTTATGACCCTTAATGAGTGGGGATCGTTCTCAAGGAGGCATGTGTGTTGTGTAATGAATGATTGATTAATATTTTTGATTATTAACAAGAAGAAAAGAAGAGAAAATGACGAAGACGAAAAAAAAAATAGAAAAATTAACAAAAACACTACTAGAAAGTTAAGACGTAGAAACGCAAAAAACACAAAAATTAAAATTTTAACCTAGAAATTCCTAAAAATTACTAAAAATCCACAATAAAATTCTAAGAGTTTACAAAAAATCCAAACTTGCTAAAACCTTTTAATTAATTTAATAATTACTTTTTAATGCTAATTAAAGCCCTAAAAATCACTTTTAAATATTAAAAAGCCCTAAACAAGATTTAATAGTTTGTAAACCTCAAAAATGACCTAATTAAGCTAAAACCTATTTTTAAAAATTTTAAAACCAAATTAAACTATTTTTAAACTCCTAAAAACTATTAAAATCTATTAAATCTTAAATTAATTCTAAAAAATAAATGAAAAGCCTAAAAATTAATTGGAAAGTGACAAAGTTCCTATTTTAATGTCTAGAACCTAGGAAAAATGAAAAAAAGTTAAAAATTAAACTTTGAATTTTTGGGAATAAAATAATATTAAAATATTCCAAAAAAATAAAAGTTCTTAAATAAATTCTAAAAAATTATCAAAAATCCTAAATATTCTAACTAAGATAAAAATGTAAATTAAAGTTCCTAAAACCTCTTAATTAATTTTATATTAATTATTAAAGTTTATAAAAAACCTTAAAATAAAATAAAATTAAAAATTAAAGTTTTTGAAACCAAAATAAGATGTAAACCTCAAAAAGATTAATTAAAAACTAAAAATTATTTTTCCTAAAAATTAAACTACTTTTAACTATTTTTTATTTAATTAACAAAGTACGGCTAATTAAAAATTAATAAAAAAGAAATAAATAATGGGAAAAATAAAACTTTGAGCTAGAAAAATCCTAAGGGCTAATTCTATCCTAGGAAAAATAAAAACAGGCCAAAAAGCTTATCCAATAAGCTGGAAATGGCGAAATAAGCTACGGCTTATATTAATAAGCTCAAACTAAAAAGGGGTTAAATACCCTTTGAAATGAAACAATAACGTAAAAAGGGCATCTGGATCACTGGTTAACACGTACACTCCCCCAACGAGGGGTCCCGTGTTCGAGTCCAAGCGGGGTGCATCTTTTTGCAATTTTTTCTTTTTATTTTATTTTTTTTTACTTTTTAAACCAAACCAGTTACACTTGTAAGCTAGTAAACTCAAATCCAAACCTTTATGAAGATTAAACAAGATTATAATCAAAACGTGTCCAGTTAACACTTTACAAGAACACAAGCAGTTCTTTTATCTTTTCACTTGTGCATAGAGTCCAAGAGGGGCCTGGATTTGCTTGTTTGTGGTGATTTTTGTGGAACAAAGGCACCCCTACACTCTTTTTGAGTGTAGGGAGCCAAATAAAACACAAAAAACACAGGTAGCACACAAGAAATCAAGTAAGCAAAACACCAATAGCAATTGAAGGTTGCTGTAAAGGCTTGCAGGTCTGGTGGTTGTTTTAAGCTTATTACTTGCACACAAATGAGTTTCCAAGTCCCAAATTTTGCACACAATCTCTCAACCTAGCATGCAAACAAACTCAGTCCTATATCACCCTATAATCTAACAAGCAATCAAGATCCAAGAACAAAATTCATCAAAACTGAGCAGAAAAATGACTTGGTAGATTTAAGCTATGTTTTTCAAACTTTTATCCACCAACTTGTTCAAAATCTGTTTCAAACTGAAATCAACACTATCTAACAACCTATTGATAGAATCCAACAACTTTTCAAACTCACAATCTATCAAAAAGACCCTGTTAAACCTTGATCCAAACACTCCTTTAAAAATCTGTTTTCAATTTTTAACAAACCAAATCCTTCTAAACCTTAACCAAACTGATTCACTAGGCATCCAACATGCATACAAATCTCTAACTACTCAAATCAAGCCAATAGCACAATCTCAAACAACTTTTCTATGCTAAATCATACAATCCACCAATTTTAACTAAGAAAACTTTTAACAAGAAAATACCTTGTTGGTCTTACATCCAAGACCAACAGTGGTAGCAATACCACCTCCCATATACTGGGGTATATGTAGAACCTTTGATCAAAGCCAATCTCCAAAACCTGCTCAAGAAAATCAAAAAGAAAAACAAGCAATAATATGTATATTATGTTTTCTTTCTACTTTCTTAAAAATCTTTTTAAAATCTTGAAACCTTCTCAAAACGTTTTCTTTCAAACCTTAACACCTATTAACTTAAACTCCTTAAACACAAAACCTCCTAACAGATTTTTCACCAAAAATCTCAATTTCAGAAAACCTTGAAATAATTTTGAAAAACAAAATTAATTTCACCAATAATATGTGGAACTCAGATTTAGCCAATTTTAATACCAACTTTTTAAAATAAGTAAAAGGAATTACTTTGCTACACAAATACCAACTTTAATATATTAAAAAAGGAATTACAAAAAAAAGTTGCTAAAATCTGGAACAAGAGGAGACTCACAATCCGAGTTCTCTCTTTATAGTACCTCTAAGAACTATCTAGAATACTGGAATTAAAAATTACAAGTGAAAAACCCTAGTGATAAAAAGCCCTAAATTGCCCTTTGGTCTTTGACTGAAAATTGGGTCAAAAATGATCCCATGTGATTGACAGCTTGGAATCTTGATCTTGGGCGTTGGATTGAACTTGGGGACCAAGTAGAGTGATCACACACGTTAAATTGGTCGGTTTTGGGGTTTTGGGTGAAAAAGATGTAGCAGGGGAGGTACGGGGTGGGTCCCACAGGCCATGTGGTCTTGTTGTGTGAGGTGGGAAAAGGTGACATGGAGGTTAATTGATGATCTGGAGGTAATTGGGGGATAACCCCTTGTTTTGGGTGAAATTGATACTGGGTGGGGATTTAGGGTTTATAATGGATTAAGGGTCGTTTAATCCAAAAGGGGGGAAAAAGGGAATTTAAAAATCTGTTTAGTGGGAAAGGTTTTAAGTGGTTTGACCATTTGACCAGTTTAATTAATTAAACCGGTTTGGGTAATGGATACTGGACTAGGTAGGGTCGGGTTGTATGGGTTATTGGGTGGGGTTTATGACGTGTCAAAGCCTGAGTGGGTGTAAGGGTTTGGTTAGTTGACAGGATAGGTCCCCAAGCTATTCTATTCCTTCCACTTTGTAATTAATGTCCATCAGTGCCTATTTTGCCTTTATCAACTTTTGGCAACTTGTCAAAAGTGGCACAAAAGCTTTAAAAACTTTATCCAAGGGTTTTAAATGTATATTCTTGATTCTCCAAGGGCTGAACTTGTAATATCTTCAAACTTTAAGGACCATACTTGTACAAATGACATTTGGAGGGTCAATTGTGACAAGTTCTTCAAAGATGAGGGGCCATTTTTGCCAATTCTTCAAACTTGAGGGGTCTTTTTGCAAAATTCCAATCTTGGGCTTGGTTCATTGTGCGACTTCGTTTCCCGTGTTCGTTTTTGAATGATTCTTGTGATCTTTTGCCATTTCCTCAATATCCGTACCTAAAAATACACAAGTAACAAACACGAGCATATATTTGGTCTATTTAATGATATTTAATGCATTTAAAGCCCGATTTGGACGATAAGACCATGTATAAAAGCAGTCTCATCACTCCCCCATACTAAACCATTGCCGTGCCCTCACGCAATGCTAGAATAAAGTATCATAGCATCTCCAAAATTTAATTTTATTCACTTTTATTGAAAGATAAACTAACTACACTACACTATTACTACTACTTGCGTTTTAGACATAATGTATGATTTTCATCGCAAAATGGGACGTTTAGGTTCATAGAATAAGAACACGTGAATGCTTCGTTAGAAATAATTTCGTCGTCCTCGATTTTCACCTTAATTCCATGCCAAGCGTGCAACGAGATCATTGTCATTATAAGTTAGTAATGCTAACACTACTCATATGCCCTAATCACGTACTTATTCTCCCATTATTCCTAAGTTGTATCTCTTATATTTTATTATGTCTTAATGATCACGAGGATACATCATTGACTTATGCGATAATAGAGATTTAGGTCTAAAAATAGAGTCCTAACGGTGTAACTAAGACCATCAAATCAATAACCCCTCCTAATAGACAACGATGTTAAAAAATTAAGTTGACAAGAAGAATCGATAAACATGGTTTTATAACGGTTTTGAACATGAGACTTATTACCAAGACTTTTATACGCCCCTAACGGAAGGGCCTTATTATCTTTGGTTTACCTCCATCTTTTATTCAACTTCGCCATGAAGCTTTTATTATGACTTCGGTCTTGCCTTGCCTTTTATTATCCGCCTCATCGGTGGTTTTATTAGCCAAATACGTATATCCTCACGCTAAAGCGAATTTTGGATCTTTAAAGCTTCGAAGATTAAGGCTTGATTCACTTTCAATTTTGCATAGATTTTAGGCCTTGTGGGGCTTCAAATTGTTTGCTAGATTTAGGTGAGCACTTGAAATCTTATTATTAGGTGAAGCTTTCGATTATTCGGGTTGCCAATACTTCAAAACCGTGACGCTGGCGATACCTTAATGTCTTCCCAATTTAATTACACGGAAGCTACTAGAAAAGACTAGAAACCCAACAATCAAAACTAAACCGCTAAGTCAATATTTATTAAGCAAAAAATATTTACATGCGAAAGGAGAATAAGAAAACAACGATAACACATGAGTTTTTGAAAGAATACGAGTACTCTACGTTTAGCATAGTAACTTATAATTAACTCTATCATTTCTCGTCCTCATTTAAGAGACTTAGCCTAATGTGTAGTTAAGGAATCAAAGCTAAGTGCTCAACACGCACGGTCGAGTCAAAAATTACTCTTATTCTCGCCATCGGAAAATCTACATTCGTGTCATCAAACACTTATAAACATGAGAAAATTTTTTAAAATTTGGCCATTTTTAGCCTTATTTTGCAACAAAACGATAAACTTTGGAAAGCGTGAAGGTTTGGCAAGGCAAGTATCTATTCACCCCCCATACTAAAGTTAAACATTGGCCTCAATGTTTCGAGTCTAGGGGTGCAAACACCCCCATACTAGAGACGTAGTCGAATGCCTAATCTAGCATGGAAAGGGTGTAACCAATAAGTAATAGCCGTTTATGATGTGTGCTAAAAACCTAAGGTTAGAACATAAAAGGATATATCATATGGATATTGGGAAAGGCCTCCAAAGCAAACGATCGAGTGCTCCCATAAAACGAACACGAGAGGCTCCAATCGTGAAGATCATTATCTAAAAACCACAATGCACAAACAACCACGGAACAAAGGTTGGAAGGGCACAAATCCCCTCACATTAAACTACATTAGAAAGTAATAATATGTACATGGATAAGCATGGGTCTCCCCCACGAGGCACCTTGTTTTTGATAACCGAGTCAAAAGCTCGACTCGAATCCCCATAAATGTGATCATTTAGGGATAATCATGGTGTGGTCAATTTTTGGTGGGGCTTACATGATAAACAAGGCCCAAAAGCACATGGAGTACTTTAAAAACCCGATAAACGTATACCGGGGTCAAAGATAGCGTCCTCGTTTTCGGGTGAAAGACGAAACAACACTACTCCAACACAAACCCCAATGGGGTAGAAGAAAATAGGAGAGAAGAAATAGAAGGGTGGGACAATGGGTAAGTCTCTAAAAACATGAGCTACTCGAGGTACACTCGCACCAATCAAATGAAAAGATTTTCCATTTATTGCATCGGTGGAAGACCGAGATTTCCCTATATAAGCAATTCCAGGATCAAATATCTCGTCCTCGGTGGAGAAAGGGGAGGGAACATAAGGGGCTTCCCCCCACACTAAGTCCACACAAAGCATCGTCAAAAGGAGAAGACGAGCTTGTAGCACTCAATAAACGCGGTGATGACGGAGTTAGAATTGTAGAAAAATCTTTTAAATTAAATTCAAAATCTTTTCCTTTTTCATCTTTAAAACTCTCCTTGTGAAAACCCGATTTGATTATGTCAAAAATATTTGGTGTATCTAAAACAATGTTAGTCACACTAAAAATTCTCACATTTTGAAATCTTTTTGGTTTAGGTGGTGGCAAGTTTTCAAAACGTTTGTCAACAAAGAAAACCTCCCCATCGGGATCAACGTATTCATCATCCGAAGATTCACTCGAGATTGGAATCGTAGTCTTAACACTCTTAACCTCCACCGACGGAGGGGACGGAACTTCATTTTTCTCAACAACTCCTAAAACTCTATTGGAAATTTTTTTGCAAATGTTTTTGGTGGAATTGACATTGTACAAAGATGTGATAGAATAAACATGAGAAAGAGTGGAGTTTTGGGTTGCATTAATGATGAGTTCTTCCTCATTGAAACGAAGAGTGATTTTTCTTGCATGCACATCGATAAGTGCTCTCGAGGTATCCAAAAAAGATCGACATAAAATTAACGGAACTTTAGGATCGATGGGAATATCAACAACAATAAAGTCTACAGGATAGTAGAAATTTCCAACTTTCACGAAGACGTCCTCGGCAACTCCACAAGCTAGAATCATAGAATGATCGGCCATTTCGATTGACATTCTTGAAGGAGTGAGATTTGGAAGATTGAGCGATTTGAAAATCTCAAGAGGCATCAAATTAATACTAGCACCAAGATCGGCCAAGGCGTAGCATTCTTCCATGTCTTGGATAGCACATGGGATTAAAAACTTTCCAGGATCACCGACTTTTTGAGGTATGCGGCTTAGAAAAACCGAAGAACAACTAGACGATTTTTGCAATTTCTCTTTGTTATTCAACATACTTTTGAAGTTCGCGGCAAATCGAGGCATCATGACTAAGGCGTCGGCAAAACTTATATTGAAATGCAAGTCACGAAACATTTTCATAAAGAGTTCAAATTGATAATTATTTCGTTCTTGTGCCTTTTCCTTGTCTCGTCTTGAAGGGTAGGGTAAAGGTGGTGTGGGTTGGGGGCAAAGTAGGCATAGGCATAAGCCTTGGAATCTCGGGTTCCATGATTGGTATTGGTTCAACCGTAGGTGTGGTTTGAGCGGTACTTCGTGGGCTTGTAATGTGCTCCTTTTCAACCACAACCTCGGGTTCTTTCTCTTTTTCCTTCTCCATAGAAGTACTTGGACGAGAAATGGGTTCTTTGAAAGTTTTACCACTACGAGTAGTAATAACTTCAATTCTCCCTTCGGGTTCACGATGGTATCACTAGGAAGACCACCCGAAGAAGAGGGCTTACACATGATAGCTTCAAACATTTTAGCCATTCGGTCTTCAAACTTAGATTGCCTAGCATCCGCTTTTAACAATTCTTGCTTAATCTCATGTTGTCCTTGCTCCATTTTTTGTTGATTTTGTTGGAGTCGTGTGACATTTCCTTCCATTTTATTAGCATGAGTTTTAAGTTCATTAGCAAGTTCGTTTTTAAGCTCGTTTTTCAACTCGGATCTTAAGCTAACCATTTCACGTTGCATATTGTCAAACTTAGCATCATTAGCCTTTGCATAATTCAAAAATTCTCCTTGAAGATTTTTGGTGTGATCGTTTTGAAAAACTTGGGTCGATGTTTGAAAATCACGGTTTTGGTTTTGATTAGAAACTTGCCCATTTCCACTTTGATAATTACCCTTGTTATAGTTACGTTGATTTCCTTGGTAACCACCACTTTGATTGTTTCGATAGTTATTAGCATTTTGATTTTGTGGAGCTTGATTTTGGCGGGAACCTTGGCCGATTTGGTTATAAGTTCCCGTGGCTACAAAAGCATTCGAAGTGTTACCATCCGCGGTAATGCACTCGGAAAAATCATGAGCTCCACCACACGAAATACAACTCTTATCAATCGCTTTAACCGAAGCTTCTTGAGCTTTCCAATGAGACATAAGAGTCGAAAACCTATCGAAAAACCGATTCTCCTCATTTGCTTCATCTTGCAAGGCATTAATGGAACGAGATGATGACGAGCCCAAATTGGCAACACTCGGTGTGTTACGAGGGCTATAGACCTTAGACCTATTTTCTATGATTTTCAAAGCCTCATTGGTCGTTTTGCACAAAAAATTACCACCCGCGGCGGCATATAAATAATCTCGTTCATGATCATTAAGCCCATTATAAAAAGTGTCAATTTGATGCAATTCGGAAAAATCATGGTGTGGACATTCATGTAACATTTCTTTAAACCTTTCCCAAGCCATTGAAAAACTTTCATTAGGTCTTTGTGTAAAACGTGAAATCTCGTTTTTCAAATGTGTTGTCTTAGATGGTGGAAAAAATTGATTCACAAATTTAGACACGAGATCGGCCCATGTCAAAATCGAATTCGGTGGTTCTTTCTCAAGCCATATCTTGGCGGGTCCATCTAACGAGTAAGGAAACAACATCATCTTAATGGCATCGTGTGGTACATCCTTAAACTTGCTTGTTGTGGTGAGACGATTAAATTGCCTAATGTGATAATGTGGGTTGTCTTTTTCGTGACCGTGAAACTTGTTTGCTTGAAGCATAGACATTAAACCCGTCTTGATCTCAAAGTTCTCCGCAAGGATGGCGGGAATCACAATGGCCTCTCCAAAACCCTCGGTGGGTGCTTGAAGCAACTCCATCATAGTACGATTAGCCATGATAGCTTCTTGTTCTACAATAGGTTCCTCACTTGGAGACTCCTCACTAGAATGAGTTTTAGTAGGAGTTTTGTTCATTCGTCTACGTGCACGTTTTGCTTGATTACGAGTGAGCATAAACGTCACGTACAACGTGGAGACGAGCAAAGAAGATTCTTTTTGGTATTTTGTGTTTTTCAATTTTTTTTGTGGTTTTTGATTGTATTAACCTTTTTGGAAATTGGTGAATGTATTAAGTAGACAATATAGTCCACAAATATCCTCCTCAATCAAATCTCTTGATTAAAAAGGCCTCAAGGAATGAAAACAATCACGTGGAGTGAACGCCTTCGATGACTTTAGAACGATGGTGGAACACCAAATCGTTCAAGAGGGTTTAATCAATATGAAACCAAGAAAATATATATGATATGTAGTAATACTTTGGGCGGCAAAACCCTCGATTCACTCTCAAAATCAAATACGCACAAGCAAGCGGAGGAAACGAGGCGGCGCGAAGCACTTAAGAGCCTTTTTCCTTTAGGTCGTGAAATACAACCGCCTTATACCCACCTTATAGTTTGTATTATCAAGATCAAGCTTCACGAAAGTATTTATCTATTTTTGCCTTTTTTCTTTGGTTTGAGATTCGAATACAATGAGCGAGTGATGAAATCCCGAATCAAGGTTGTGATTGCTCACGTATTTGGAGTACTTGTGTATTTATTGTTCTACGTATACAATATAGTAATAATATTCACACAAAAACCGAAAAATGATAATACGTATTAGTAGAGTGCTACTAATACAAATACTATTTATGGCTAATATAAAAACAACAATGGTTCAATCAAAACACAACACGCCTCCCCGGCAGCGGCGCCAAAATGATGTGGTTGTAAAATTACACTTGTTTAGGAAAACAAGGTAAAAGCGGTAAGTATTAAGTGTCGGTTTAGGAAAACCAAGCACTTATGACCCTTAATGAGTGGGGATCGTTCTCAAGGAGGCACGTGTGTTGTGTAATGAATGATTGATTAATGTTTTTGATTATTAACAAGAAGAAAAGAAGAGAAAATGACGAAGACGAAAAAAAAAATAGAAAAATTAACAAAAACACTACTAGAAAGTTAAGACGTAGAAACGCAAAAAACACAAAAATTAAAATTTTAACCTAGAAATTCCTAAAAATTACTAAAAATCCACAATAAAATTCTAAGAGTTTACAAAAAATCAAACTTGCTAAAACCTTTTAATTAATTTAATAATTACTTTTTAATGCTAATTAAAGCCCTAAAAATCACTTTTAAATATTAAAAAGCCCTAAACAAGATTTAATAGTTTGTAAACCTCAAAAATGACCTAATTAAGCTAAAAACTATTTTTAAAAATTTTAAAACCAAATTAAACTATTTTTAAACTCCTAAAAACTATTAAAATCTATTATATCTTAAATTAATTCTAGAAAATAAATGATAAGCCTAAAAATTAATTGGAAAGTGACAAAGTTCCTATTTTAATGTCTAGAACCTAGGAAAAATGAAAAAAAGTTAAAAATTAAACTTCGAATTTTTGGGAATAAAATAATATTAAAATATTCCAAAAAAATAAAAAGTTCTTAAATAAATTCTAAAAAATTATCAAAAATCCTAAATATTCTAACTAAGATAAAAATGTAAATTAAAGTTTCTAAAACCTCTTAATTAATTTTATATTAATTATTAAAGTTTATAAAAAACCTTAAAATAAAATAAAATTAAAAATTAAAGTTTTTGAAACCAAAATAAGATGTAAACCTCAAAAAGATTAATTAAAAACTAAAAATTATTTTTCCTAAAAATTAAACTACTTTTAACTATTTTTTATTTAATTAACAAAGTACGGCTAACTAAAAATTAATAAAAAAGAAATAAATAATGGGAAAAATAAAACTTTGAGCTAGAAAAATCCTAAGGGCTAATTATATCCTAGGAAAAATAAAAACAAGCCAAAAAGCTTATCCAATAAGCTGGAAATGGCGAAATAAGCTACGGCTTATATTAATAAGCTCAAACTAAAAAGGTGTTAAATACCCTTTGAAATGAAACAATAACGTAAAAAGGGCATCTGGATCACTGGTTAACACGTACACTCCCCCAACGAGGGGTCCCGTGTTCGAGTCCAGGCGGGGTGCACCTTTTTGCAATTTTTATTTTTATTTTTATTTTTTTTTAAACCAAACCAGTTACACTTGTAAGCTAGTAAACTCAAATCCAAAACTTTATGAAGATTAAACAAGATTATAATCAAAACGTGTCCAGTTAACACTTTACAAGAACACAAGCAGTTCTTTTATCTTTTCACTTGTGCATAGAGTCCAAGAGGGGCCTAGATTTGCTTGTTTGTGGTGATTTTTGTGGAACAAAGGCACCCCTACACTCTTTTTGAGTGTAGGGAGTCAAATAAAACACAAAAAACACAGGTAGCACACAAGAAATCAAGTAAGCAAAACACCAATAGCAATTGAAGGTTGCTGTAAAGGCTTGCAGGTCTGGTGGTTGTTCTAAGCTTATTACTTGCACACAAATGAGTTTCCAAGTCCCAAATTTTGCACACAATCTCTCAACCTAGCATGCAAACAAACTCAGTCCTATATCACCCTATAATCTAACAAGCAATCAAGATCCAAGAACAAAATTCATCAAAACTGAGCAGAAAAATGACTTGGTAGATTTAAGCTATGTTTTTCAAACTTTTATCCACCAACTTGTTCAAAATCTGTTTCAAACTGAAATCAACACTATCTAACACCCTATTGATAGAATCCAACAGCTTTTCAAACTCACAATCTATCAAAAAGACCCTGTTAAACCTTGATCCAAACACTCCTTTAAAAATCTGTTTTCAATTTTTAACAAACCAAATCCTTCTATACCTTAACCAAACTGATTCACTAGGCATCTAACATGCATACAAATCTCTAACTACTCAAATCAAGCCAATAGCACAATCTCAAACAACTTTTCTATGCTAAATCAAACAATCCACCAATTTTAACTAAGAAAACTTTTAACAAGAAAATACCTTGTTGGTCTTACATCCAAGACCAACAGTGGTAGCAATACCACCTCCCATATACTGGGGTATATGCAGAACCTTTGATCAAAACCAATCTCCAAAACCTGCTCAAGAAAATCAAAAAGAAAAACAAGCAATAATATGTATATTCTGTTTTCTTTCTACTTTCTTAAAAATCTTTTTAAAATCTTGAAACCTTCTCAAAACTTTTTCTTTCAAACCTTAACACCTATTAACTTAAACTCCTTAAACACAAAACCTCCTAACAGATTTTTCACCAAAAATCTCAATTTCAGAAAACCTTGAAATAATTTTGAAAAACAAAATTAATTTCACCAATAATATGTGGAACTCAGATTTAACAAATTTTAATACCAACTTTTTAAAATAAGTAAAAGGAATTACTTTGCTACACAAATACCAACTTTAATATATTAAAAAAGGAATTACAAAAAAAAGTTGCTAAAATCTGGAACAAGAGGAGACTCACAATCCGAGTTTTCTCTTTATAGTACCTCTAAGAACTATCTAGAATACTGGAATTAAAAATTACAAGTGAAAAACCCTAGTGATAAAAAGCCCTAAATTGCCCTTTGGTCTTTGACTGAAAATTGGGTCAAAAATGATCCCATGTGATTGACAGCTTGGAATCTTGATCTTGGGCGTTGGATTGAACTTGGGGACCAAGTAGAGTGATCACACACGTTAAATTGGTCGGTTTTAGGGTTTTGGGTGAAAAAGATGTAGCAGGGGAGGTACGGGGTGGGTCCCACAGGCCATGTGGTCTTGTTGTGTGAGGTGGGAAAAGGTGACATGGAGGTTAATTGATGATCTGGAGGTAATTGGGGGATAACCCCTTGTTTTGGGTGAAATTGATACTGGGTGGGGATTTAGGGTTTATAATGGATTAAGGGTCGTTTAATCCAAAAGGGGGAAAAAGGGAATTTAAAAATCTGTTTAGTGGGAAAGGTTTTAAGTGGTTTGACCATTTGACCTGTTTAATTAATTAAACCGGTTTGGGTAATGGATACTGGACTGGGTAGGGTCGGGTTGTATGGGTTATTGGGTGAGGTTTATGACGTGTCAAAGCCTGAGTGGGTGTAAGGGTTTGGTTAGTTGGCAGGATAGGTCACCAAGCTATTCTATTCCTTCCACTTTGTAATTAATGTCCATCAGTGCCTATTTTGCCTTTATCAACTTTTGGCAACTTGTCAAAACTGGCACAAAAGCTTTAAAAACTTTATCCAAGGGTTTTAAATGTATATTCTTGATTCTCCAAGGGCTGAACTTGTAATATCTTCAAACTTTAAGGACCATACTTGTACAAATGACATTTGGAGGGTCAATTGTGACAAGTTCTTCAAAGATGAGGGGCCATTTTTGCCAATTCTTCAAACTTGAGGGGTCTTTTTGCAAAATTCCAATCTTGGACTTGGTTCATTGTGCGACTTCGTTTCCCGTGTTCGTTTTTGAATGATTCTTGTGATCTTTTGCCATTTCCTCAATATCCGTACCTAAAAATACACAAGTAACAAACACGAGCATATATTTGGTCTATTTAATGATATTTAATGCATTTAAAGCCCGATTTGTACGATGAGACCATGTATAAAAGCAGTCTCATCACTCCATGTGGTTTGTTCGTAGATAACTTTGGAGAATGGTAGAAATGGTCCTTCTTGTTTGCATTTCTTGATTTAAAGCTTGAAACTTCATTAAATCTTCATCCTTAGCCCTCCAAACTTCAATCTTTTAGAACTTTTGGTCCTTTGACATTTCCTTCGATAAATGTCCGTGAAATCCCGTGTTTTCTTCATTTTTGATCTTTTGTACCTATTTCACACAAAAACACAAAACCACGAGTAATTCCGACTTTTAAGATATTAAACACGTTTTGGTTTGGTTTTTCCTTGTTTTAAGTGGTAAAAGGATAAGTGTTTACACACTTATTAGTTTCATAGTTCTTTTTCACAAAATTCTTTACAGTCTTAGATTTTTATTAAAAAGTCTGATAGTTTATTATTGCTAGCACAGTGTATTGTTTCCACATCTTTTGCAGGATTCTTGTTTTGATTTTACGATTTTTCCAACCAATGATAACAAGCAGATCAACTGGTGTAATCTTTGGTAATTTATTCTTTCAAGTTCGAGATCAGCAGTTAGAGAGTAGTAGTGTTTGATCTTAGCCAGCTCAACGCTGTGCTACAGCTTCAACGAAGGCTTCTTTAACAAATGGTTAAGCGCATTTTATTTTCTAAAACTTTAGTAGAAAACTGCTAGTTAGAATTGTAGTGCAAATTTGGATTGCAATGTGTTTGATTTGGCTTGATCTGTTGTATTTGTTACTAGTTTCTATTGTGTCTTTTAGTTCCAGTAATTCATTCTCTCAAGTTTTTGATATTGCTGCATTTACTAGTGTTTGGGATTAGCATTCTATTTGATCTGATAATATAGAATTGTAAAGGTTAGTGGGTTGTTAAAGATTAGTCTTAGTTGGGTAATTCGATGTTGGGTTCTTTCTGATTTTAGTTCTTTTAATTGATTCGTTGGTTTCGTTTTGTTATAGCTGAGCAAATGTTTAGTCCATTTCCTTTAGATATAGAGTAGTATAATACTGATTTGCTAGAATATAATAATAGTATTTAACTTGGTTTTGTACCATCTATAGTTTTACGCAAAGGTTTGCTATAACTGAATTATAATAATAGACTTGCTAAGAAATGGTTTAGTCCATATGTTTTTCGTTTTGGCCTTTAGTCATTTCTTTGCTGGACTTTGCATTTTTAGTCCGAGTAATTGAATTGTAGTAATAATGTGTGTAGTTTCACTTTTTATAATTGTATTACATTTTTAGATTTTATAAAAATTAGTTTGTAAAAAAATAGTTAGACATTTTATAAAAAGTTTGTCAGAGAATTTGTTAAACTTTGTTAATTTGTTATTTTTACAAATTGGATATTTTCTTGTTTTTAGTTAGTTGTACTTTGAGCTTTAAATGTTGTAGTTGGTACGTGCTTTAGATTAGTACGTATACGTAGATTTATTTTTACTTTTACTTGTTTTGTGCCAAGTAGAAATAGATTCCAATCAAGCCTATTATTTATTAAAAATAATTAAGTCTTTGCTTGAAATTGTTAAATCAATTCGAATTGAGTCGAGAAAAACGAACTTAAAAGACAAATATTACCAACCATCATAAGGAAGATTAGGATACTTTCAGTGGGACATCTCTCAATGTCACTTATCCTTTTGAAAATCTTGGTCTCCAAATACATCTATGAAGAAGATACCCCACTCAGGTTCTTCGATGACCATGTTATTCACAAAGGGAACATTCTCAAGGATGGTTCGATTGCATTCCAACCCAGGTACCTTAGTATCAGCTTCGAGTTCCACTCTTTTCCTTTTTCGACATTGAGTCTTGGAAGGATCCTGTTCAGCCAGAGGAAGATCCTCGGTGATCTCTAACTGCTCCTTCATCAGATTCAACCTCTCATATCTCTTACTGAGAGAGTTGAGTATTTCAGGGAAATATTTGTTTGTTTTGGTCCTGAAGATCCTACCCATTTCATCCCACTCACTGAGAGCAAAATCACCAAATGAAAATTTCTTCATCACTTCAAAGTTCCTTTCATCATTGTATATATGTAAACAGATACTAAGACTGGTGTGGTATGAGGGATGATTTGAAGATTTGTGATTGGTTCAGGCTTTCCTCTTTGAGTGGTAACTTTAGTGTATTGATCAAATAGCTTTTTCAGTTGGGAACTTCTTTGTTGTTGCTTTTTGATCATCTCATCCTGAATGGCCTTGAGTTCCTCCTCTTGCTTCTGAATGAACTCTTGTCCACCCGTCATGCTTAATAAGGCTTTAGGGTTTCCACCTACTTCTTTAACAAACTCAGTGGACACTCTGAGTATCTCAGCTTTAGTTGCCTAAGTGGTCTTGGCCATCTCCATTCTGTCTAAGTAATCTTGAATTTGATCAGGAGTCATCTTGTACATCTTTCTATTAATCTCATAGTATAGACTGAGTGGCAGTCTTGATAGTCTGAACATCCAATTGTATGAGTGACTGAGTGGTTTCCATCGTGTGGATTTGGGTCCCGAGGTGAGGAATATAAGCTTCCTTGAGTGCCTTAGATATTTCAGAAAGGTTAGAAGCATTAGCCATATATCCTTGTGCAGCTTTGCTCAATCTGAATTCAGCCTCAGAACCCATGTGAACGTCTTCATAAATGGCTTCACACATAGCTTTCACTACATCTAACTCAGACTTGAGAGAATCTAACCTAGTGATGACCTCAGAAATCCTATCTTCCTTAAGCAAATCCTATCTTCCTTAAACAAATCCAGAAGTTGACAAACCTTGGAAGTGGACTCAGTAGAACTAGAGATCAGTCCATCCAAGGTTGTCTTTAAAGACACATTTGCTTCAACAGTTGGGAGAGCATGGTTTAGAAAATTGATGAGCTTCTTCTCCTGATTCTCATGGTTGTTGTTGACGGCTGATAGTAGTAAAAATACGTGTTTTAGGAAAAACAACGTAAAAGCGATAAGTATTAAGTGTACGTTTAGGAAAACGTAAAACACTTATGACACACTAATGAGTTCGTTCACCAAGGAGGATTAATGTATGTGTTAAACTTGTAATATTTGAGATTAATATTGATGAGATGAAAAAGGGAAATAAAATTGACGGATTACGCTAAAAATTACACTACGATGGATAAAACGCAAAATCGTAAAACTCGACGAAAATCGAAAGTATACTAAAAATTACCAAAACTTTATTCTAAGTTCTAAAAAATGTAAATAAGGCAAAAACAAAAGCCAAAATTTCAAAATTTTTTAATTAATTTATATTAATTTTTAAAGCTTAATGAAAAACTCAAAAATAAATAAAATTAAATAAAAGTACAATTGAAAATTTTAATAAATGTAAACCTAAATTAAATTAAATAAAAGCTAAAAAGTATTTTTTTTTTTAAGTTTTAAACTTACTTTTTCTATTTTTTATGACTATTCTCAAATTTATGACTAAAATAATCCTAACAATTAATTTAATAAACGGAAAATTATGAAACTAGTTTCAAGAAATCTAAAAAGTAACAAGGAACACAAGAAAAATAGAAAAAACTAAAATTATACTCGAAATAAGCTGGAATAGTGGTGAAAATCTACGACTATTATATAAAAAAACAAAAAAAAGGAAAACAAAAAGCCTATAGATAGAAAACAAAAGAGATTGTTAACAAAGAAGAATAAGGAAAGCAGATGGTTAAGGAGTGGGTTGCTTCATTTGTTTGGGGGCTGTGGTCAGGGGTTCGAAACCCAGTTGCTGCCACTTTTCTTCCTATTTCTGTTTTCTTTTTATATGCTGACATTAACTGTATAAAATAAAAAGGAGACGTATAGAAAACACAATGTGATGACATACCAGATGGTAAAATAGAGCTATCTTGTGTCTGTTGTGAATGCAAGGTTTGGGGTTCAATCCCCGTGGTTGCTATATATAATTTTTGGCACAATATAATATATTTTTCTTTTGGCTCCTCAGCTTTTGGATATCAAGCACTCACAGCAGTTGGCATGTGATTGCTGGAAACAAATTGAATCACAAAAGCAAACACCAACAACACCAACAACACCTTAGAAACCAAATTATAGGCAACAACCAAGCAATTGCAACTTCTCAAGAACCAAAAAAAAACGAAGCTATAACCCAATCAATTAAGGCAGCGACTAAAATCAACTATATAAAAAAACAAGCAGCAACTATATGAATATCCTGATACTGGCGTTGGTGTAGAGCTATAGCTATAAGGAGCGAAGCTGCAACTACCACAAATGCAACAACAAGAATTCAGCAGCAAGTTAAGGATAGATAGTGCGACAACAAGATAAACGCAACAGCGTATACGATTATGATTCAGAAGCTACTATAACTTTACGACCCACTTATCTAGACTAAATCAGCCACACGATAATGCATACAACAACCATTTTGTGCTACAGTACCTATCTTTTTTTTTCTTTGGCTCTTGGATGCCCAATTACTGTAACTCCACAACACAAACGAAAACACCAACACACGCGTAATATCAGGCACAACATGTCTCACTTTCCTTATATTTTTTTTAATTTGATTTATCGTTACTCAAACACGTAAACACAAGGTAATCACACGAAGCTTAAACAGAGCACGATTGAGCTACAACGAGCAAAGTTGACTAGCAGGCAGCCTATTTGTTTGTTATGATATGTAGTAACTTAATTTCAAATACAATACACACAAACAGGAAACAATAGGCAATAGTTCACCTAAACAAAACTCAGTTTAACAAAGGATAAGCCAACTGTGGGCTTGTGAGCAAATTTTTTGTGACTTCTTTTTTAACAATAAGCTTATAATGCGTAATAGACCCTAAAACAAATACTCAAAATAGACCCCAGCTAACTTACTGATGGTTAACTAGATGGTTGACAGTGTTCTAGGCAGCCGATTTAAGCAAGTTTTGCACAAAGACACCACAATCTAGCATACCAAGCTTATAATCATAAAAGAAAAACTCAAAGAATGCATACAATACATAGTTAAGGAAGCAGCTTATGAGAATGCCTAGCAAAATATTGAAAAACAGGCAGAATCTTAACAACTCTTATAAAGTCCAAAAAATCAAACTAACATCAAGCTTCTAAGCCTAAAACCAACTACCATAGGAGTTACAAGCATGCAGAGACTTTTCACCCTTATATAAGTCTAATATGCATATTTTTAGCCGAGATCTTTTTAAATTCCAACACCACAAGAAAGATTAACAACAATAATGATCAAACATCATTCAAGTAACATATGACAATCACAAAATACACATTTCAAAAGGAAAACACTATTAGCTGTCATTATATTCATTAGCTCTATATTTGTATTATGGCCCATATTGTGTCAAGTCCGTATTCTAGAATACTCTTTTGTATTATATATTTGGCTTGCCAGATCAATAGAAATCAAGGAAAAATTTTACCATTAAATATGGTATCACATCCAACAAATCCCTCCTAAAATCTCTCCTAATCACTGATCCTCTCCCCTCACTTTTCTCCACCGACTGTTTCTCCACCCCCTCTGTCTAACTGCTATGGCTATTGGATGCACCACCACCACCACCACCCTCCTCTACTGATAAACTCATCCCTTTTAGCATCCTTAACAAGGTCCCTATTAAATTGGACCTCGAAAAACACAATTATAATTCATAGAGTTCTTTTTCTCTCATTCACATTGGTAGTCTAGGTCTCAAGAAACATGTAGAAGAAGCAAACTCGTCTACCAACGCCGAATGGTGTCAACTAGACGACCTCATCAAGATGTGGAACCTTGGATCCTTATGTGACTATCTTCAAGAACAAGTAGTCACCACTCCTGGTAATGCAAAAGATCTATGGGACCATCTCAAATCACTTTTTCATGACAACAAAGATGCTAGGGCTATTAACCTAGACAATGAACTTTGTTCCATCAAGATTGGCACAATGACCATAAATGAATATTGTACCAAAATTCAGTCTATGGCGAACCGACTCAAAAATCTCGACTACAATATAAGCGAGAAAAACCTGGTAATTTATGCCATTAATGGCCTTGATTCTCGCTTTGACACCCTCATTGAAATCATTCGCCACCGCGAACCTCTCCCGATGTTTGAAACTGTGCGCACCATGCTTCTTTTAAAAGAGTCGTCCTTTAAAGATGAGACCAAAGCCACAAATACCTTTTTCAGCAGCTCCTCATCACCTATGGTCCTCATGACCTCAAACAAGTCGCACCAAAATGCCAACTCACACAAGCTCACTAATCTTCCTCAACTTTGTAACCATTTTAACAAAGGAATGTGTCGTTTTGGAGACAAATGCAGGTACATTCATGAACAAAGAAATAGGACATGTTTGACCACTCGCAACAATAGCCGTATGTTTGGTACATCGGATGGAAGCAACAGTAGACAAAACCTTCACAAACCCACTGGTTATTACTCCTATCTTATAACCCAACAACCCTATGCAGCCCAACAGTTTGGTCCACCTAGTGTTCTTGGTCCAGTACCTCGCCCATCACTTCAGCCATATGCAGCATAGCCATCCAGTCCAGCAGCAGCCTCCCTTTATGGGTTGGCCCAACCACATCAGCCAGCCCAAGCTCTTTATGCAGCCCTACAGGCTGTCTATCCAGCCGACACCACTTCGGGTCAAGGCATACTAGGCCCCATTCCAGGTTCATATGGGTCTCAAGCAACGACTCTTCCAAATGCTTTTAGCACGATGACCTTACAAGACCCGACGTAGCACATGGATACAGGTGCTTCCTCATACTTGAACTTTAATACTCGTAATTTAAGTACCATTTTTGATAAGAGTTTATATCCATCTGTTTATGTTGGTAACGGTAATTCCATTCCTGTCACTAACATCGGTCATAGCATTATTCCATCTACCCATCGGCCCCTACATCTAAATAATATCCTTGTCTCCCCCAACATAATTAAAAATCTGATTTCAGTTCGTCAATTCACTAGAGACAATAATTGCATTATCGAATTTGACGCTTTTGGTTTTTCTGTGAAGGATTTTATGACTCGCCATATCCTCCTCCGATGTGATAGCTCCGGCGATCTTTACCCAGTCACCAAACCGTCATCCTCTCCTACTGCTTTCATCTCCACCAACTCTTCCACGTGGCATCAACGCCTTGGACACCCGGGCGATGAAGTGATACGATCCCTTTCTTCTCGTAATTTCATTTCATGTAATAAAACAAGGTCTTCACATATTTGTCATGCTTGTCAACTTGGAAAACATGTGAAGCTTCCTTTTCATAGTTTTGTGTCATGTGTTAAACATTGTTTTGATATTATTCACTCTGACTTATGGACATCTCCTATTATTAGCTCTAGTGGTTTCAAATAATATGTGTTATTTCTTGATCATTATTCTCACTATCTTTGGATTTACCCCCTTCAATCGAAGTCTGACATGTTTGATAAATTCATGCATTTTCGCAAATACATTAAAATTCAATTTAAATGGAACATTAAAATTTTCTAGTGTGATCATGGTGGTGAGTTTGATAACACCCTCCTTCATTCCCTCTTTGCCAAAAACGGCATCCAATTTCGTTTCTCATGCCCAAAAATCTCCCAAGAAAACGGCAAGGCGGAGCGTATGATTCATACCATCAATAATACTATTTGTACTCTTCTCTTTCAAGCACACCTTCCTCCCACCTTTTGGGTTGAAGCCCTCCATATGGCCACCTACCTTCTAAACCTCTTACCTTCCGCCGCCATCCAAAATGAAATACCATACACTCGCCTTTTCAATAAACCAACCGACTACACTAGCCTACGTATCTTCGGATGCTTATGTTATCCCCACCTTCACTCCTCACACAAACTTTCCCCTCGAGCCACTCCATGTATCTTTTTAGGATACCCCGCATATCATCGTAGTTTTCGATGCTTAGACCTTGAAACAAATAAAATTATCCTCTCCCGACTAGTAACATTTGACGAAAGTCCATTTCCCTATAAATCCATGACACCGTCCTCCCCACCATCCTACTCATTTCTCGACTCTCCTATCTCCCCTCTTCTCACATCCATAGCCACTAAATCAACAACCATTCCTAATACTACTCAACAACAAATACCCGAACAACATAATACTCCACATGCCTCCGACCCCCCTTCACCGGCCCACCAAGAACCCAACATTCCCGAATCACCAAATCCCCACCCGAGCCCTATCATCGAACAACCCTCTCAACAAACCGAACCAACTCGTACTCATACCATGGTCACACGATCTCAGTCAGGCATTGTCAAACCTCTCCACCGTATATCTCTAAATGTCTCATCCATTTCTCCTATACCGAAAAATCCTCACCTTGCTGTTCTTGACCCTCACTGGAATAATGCTATGCACGATGAATATAATGCGTTAGTTAAAAATGGCACTTGGTTACTTGTACCAAAGCCTGCAGGTGTTAATATGGTTTGCTCCATGTGGTTATTTAAGCATAAGTTTCATGCTGATGGGACTTTGAGCCGTTATAAGGCTCGGTTGGTTGCCAACAGTAGTAGCCAAAAACTCTGTGTTGATTTTGACGAGACTTTCAGCCCAGTTGTTAAGCCGGCCACCATTCGCACAGTTTTTAGCCTTGTCGTGTCTCGTCATTGGCCTATACACCAACTTGATGTTAAGAATGCTTTTCTTAATGGTGACTTATCAGAGATGGTTTACAGGCATCATCCCCCTGGTTTTGTTGACATTCGGTACCCTCATCATGTTTGTCTGTTACAGAGATCGTTATATGGTCTTAAACAGGCACCTCGTGCTTGGTTTCAGCATTTTTCAGGTTATGCTACCCGAGCTGGATTTCACCATAGTCGATGTGATTCTTATTTGTTCATCTTTCGGCAGGGTACTGAGATTGCTTATTTACTTATATATGTGGATGATATCATTCTTACAGCTTCTAGCACTACACTTCTCCAACAGATCATTGGTTCTTTACATAGTGAGTTTGACATGACTGATCTCGGGGCACTTAATTATTTCTTAGAATCTCTGCTACTCGTCACTCCACAAGTTTATTTTTGTCCCAGAAGAAGTATGCTCTACAACTTATCGAGCGGGCTCATATGACTAATTGTAACCCTTCTCGGACTCACGTTGACACCGAGTCTAAACTAGGCCCGGAAGGTGTTCCTGTTCAGGATGCAACTCTATATCGCAGTCTTGCAGGCGGTCTATAGTATCTCACTTTCACTCGGCCCGATTTAGCCTACGCTGTTCAGCGGATTTGTCTCTACATGCATGATCCTTGAGAGCCTCATTTTGCCGCTCTCAAGCGGATTTTACGCTATGATCAGGGGACACTGGATTTTCGTCTTCACTTGTATGCTTCCGCTACCAACTCTCTGGTTGGATATACCGATGCTAACTGGGCTGGTTGCCCATCTACTCGCAGTTCCACTTCAGGTTATTGTGTATTCTTGGGCGACAACCTCATATCATGGTCCTCTAAACGCCAGCACACTCTCTCCCGGTCGAGTGCCGAAGTAGAGTATCGGGGTGTTGCTAATGTCGTTGTAGAGACTGCCTGGGTTCGCAACTTACTCCGTGAGTTGCACTCTCCTTTATCTTCTGCTACGCTTGTATATTGTGATAATGTGAGTGTCATATATATGTCTGCTAATCCCGTTCAACATCAACGGACGAAACATATTAAGATAGACATCCATTTTGTTTGTGACATGGTCACCGTTGGTACCGTCCGTGTTCTACATGTTCCTTCCTGTTTTCAGTATGCCAATATGTTCACCAAAGGACTGCCTTCGGTGCTATTTGAAGATTTTCGATCCAGTTTGAGCGTCTTACCTCCTCCCGCTCCAACTGCGGGGGCGTATTAGCTGTCATTATATTCATTAGCTCTATATATGTAGTATGGACCATATTGTGTCAAGCCCGTATTCTAGAATACTCTTTTGTATTATATATATTTGGCTTGCCAGATCAATAGAGATCAAGGAAACATTTTACCATTCAATAAACACCACTTCTAAACAAGAACACAATCACTTAGTATAAATTCTTGGTAGAAAAAAATAAAGAGAACTTTAGACAAACGTAGAGAGCATACATCCACGCCCTCGAATGTTGAGCTTATGTGGTAGCAAAACAACCACAAGCATTCCAACAACCCTGCTAAGAAGAAAAAACATGAACAGTAACAAAGATATACCAACTGACTTAAAAACTTTTTCTTTCTTTAAAACTTCGTAGAACTTGAACTCAAAAAAACTTAAAAAAATGGTACTCAGATAGTTTCAAACAAAAATCAACTTTTATATCTTATAAAAAGGCATTACAAAGTTTATAAAAATCCGAGACAAGGGACATCCACAAGTTGGAGTCTCCTTATATAGCAATAACAGAACATTCTAGAGCCTCAAAAACCCTAGAGATGAACTTCCTAAAAGCCCTTGAAGGATATTCGAATATGCTATCAAGATGCTGATTTTTGAATTTGAGGTCTTGGTGCCATGTGATGATTCTGAAAATACAGCTGTTGGAGGACTCATCTAGACCATAGACTCACCATTGGGGACCAAGAAATCATGGTAAACCGTTTATCCTCCTGTCTCATTCTTGTTTGCAAGCTAAAGTGGGGCAGGGGACCACTAGAGGGATCACACGGGGTTGTTTGAGTGGGGTTTTAAGGTAGGGCTTAGGTTAACTGATCACTAATCTTGTATCTTGAAAACATGGGATCTTAATTTTAAGGATTAAGTGATTAAGGGATTTAGGGTTTATGTGTAGTTAAAAGGGGAATTTGGGGGTTTGATATGTTCAGTAGGTGTAACCCGGGTTTATATTTAATAAACATTTTTTGAAAGGTCATTTATTTTTAAACCGGGTTTATGGCCTGTGGGTTATAGGTGTGGGTATGGGTAAATGGGATAAAAGGTGAAGTGGCAACATGGGATAGGAGGGTATGAGTAGGGGTGGCAATTCGGGTCGGGTTTGGGTTAGCGGATTCGGGTTGTCAGGTTGGCGGGTCAGAAAATTCCAACCCAAACCTGACCCATTTAAATAATCGGGTCATCTATGTCAACCCTAACCTGTTTACAAATAACCTGAACCTAACCCATTTAACCCATATATATATATATATATATATATATATATATATATATATATATATATATATATATATATATATATATATATATATATATATATATATATATATATATATATATATATATATATATATATATATATATATATATATATATATATATATATATATATATATGGGTTGGTGTTAAATAGGTTACATGGGTTAAATAGATTAAACGGGTTTCGAGTTGACTCATTTAATAAGTTATATATATATATATATATATATATATATATATAAAAATAGGCACATTACACGTGTTAACATGTTAAATGGGTTTAGGTTCGACTCGTTTAACCTACTTAACACGTATGATAACATATTAATCATTTTTAATATAAGGAAAAAATCTTAAAGGGGTTGTCGGGTCGACCCGCTTAATTTAAATCCAACCCAAACCTAACCTGTTTAAATAAACGGGTCAGATAGGTCCACCCAGACCTGACACAAGATTTAGTATACTCAACCCGAACCTGTTAATTTTTGTGTCGGTTTCAGGTCGGGTTTCATGTCGGGTCAGAAATTGCCACCCCTAGGTATGAGTGGGTGGGTGTAAATAATGGTTGTTGGGTTTTTAATAGGTTGAAGGGTCAAGTAGTTTTGATTAATGGCAAAATCAGTCCCTCCCTTAACAGCCTCTATTTGAACAGCTTTGCACCATTAGTCCTGAGCAATCTCACCGTTAATCGTTGTGTTAACATTTGGGATTTAAGGACTAGTTTATAACCTTTTCCAATCTACAAGGGCTTGACTTGTAAAGTCTTCATTGTTCAAGGATATTTCTTGTATAAAGATGATTCTTGGAGGGACATTTGTGATAATTTCTCAAATATGAGGGACCAAACTTGTATAATCTTCAAACTTCAAGGGCATTTTTGCAAAAATCATCATTCGGGTCCGGTTCATTGTGCGGTTTCGTTTCCCGTGTTCGTTTTTTCTTGATCCTTGTGATCTTTTATGTTTTTCTCGATATCTGTACCTAAAATACATATTGAACAAATACAAGCATATATATGGCCCTTTTTATGATATTTTCATCGTTTTAAGCCCGTTTTGGACGATGAGACCATGTATAATTGCGGTCTCATCACTCCCCCATACTAAACCATTGTCGTGCCCTCACGCAATGCTAGAATAAAGTATTTATGTATCTCCAAAATTCTTTTTTATCGACTTTTATGGAAACGTAAACTTACTACACTACTAATACTTGTGTTTTAGACATAATGTAGGATTTTCATCACAAAATGCGACGTTGAGGTTCATAGAACAAGAACACGTGAATGCTTCGTTAGAAATAATTTCGTCGTCTTTGATTTTCACCCAATTCCATGCTAAGCGTGTAACGAGATCATTGTCATTATAGGCTAGTAATGCTAACACTACTCATATGCCCTAATCACGTACTTAGACTCCCTTAATCCTAATTTATATCTCTTATATTTTATTTTTGTCTTGAATGATCATGATGATGCATTTTTGTCTTATGCGATAATAGAGATTAAGGTCCAAAAATAGAGTCATAACGGTGTAACCAAAACAATCGAATTAATAACCTCTTCTACTAGACAACGATATCAAAAAATTAAATCAACAAGAAGGATCGATAAACATGGTTTTATAACTGTTTTGAACGTGAGACTTATTACCAATTTGGAATTGGTTTACCTCCGCCTTTTATTTAACTTCTCAATAAAGTGTTTATTATAGCTTCGGTCTTGCCCTTGTCTTTTGTTTAGCCGCTCCATGAAGTGTTTATTATGACTTGACGTATATCCTCACGCAAAGGCGAATTTTGGATCTTTAAGGCTTCGAGGTTTAAGACATTCACTTTCAATTTTGCATAGATTTTTCGGCCTTGCGAGCTTGAAATTTTTGCTTGATTTAGGTGGAGAGGAACTTAAAAATTATTATTGGGGAAGCCTTTGATTATTCGGGTTGCCAATACTTCAAAACCGCGACGCTGGAGATACCTTAATGATTTCCCAATTTAATTACATTGAAGCTACTATAAAAAGTTAGAAACCAACAATCAAGACTAAACCGCTAAGTCAATATTTATTAGCAAAATTATTATTCAAGCGAAGGGAGAATAAGCAAACAATTAGAACACATGAGTTTTTGAAAGAATCGCGAATTCTACATTTAGCATAGTAACTAATAATTAACTCTATCATTTCTCGTCCTAATTTAAGAGACTTAGCCTAATAAAAGTTAATGAATCGAAGCTAAGTGCTCAATACGCATGGTCGAGTCAAAAATTACTGTTATTCTCGCCATCGGAAAATTTACATTCGTGTCTTAAACACTTATGAAAACATGAGAATTTTTTTTAAAAATTTGGCCATTTTTAGCCTTATTTGCAACAAAATGATAACAAAAAGATAAACTTTGGAAAGCGTGAAGGCGTGAGCAAGGAAAGTATCTATTCACCCCCATAGTAAAGTTAAACATTGTCCTCAGTGTTTCGAGTCTAAGGGTGGTATACCCCCATACTAGATGCGAAGAGTCGAATGTTTAAGATATAGTATGGAAAGGGTGGAACCATTAAATCTATAGCCGTTTATGAAGTGTGCTAAAAACACCTAAGGTTAGAACAATCAAGGATATATCATTTGGATATCGGAAAATCTTCAAAGCAAACGATCGAGGCTCATGTAAAATGAACACGAGAGGCTCCAATCGTGATGATGATCTAAATAACCACAATTCACAAACAACCACGAAAGAAATATTGGAATGGCACAAATCCCCTCACATTAAACTACATTAGAAAGCAATAATATGTACATGGATAAGCATGGGATCTCCCCCACGAGGCACCTCGTTTTTTTATTACCGAGTCATGAGCTCGACTCGATCCCCTCAATACTAATTATCATTGGGGAAGGTGACTTGGTCGAGGTCATCCAAAGAAGGGACTTCCCCGCCAAAGTAGTGCTTAACCCTATGACCGTTTACCTTGAAATTAGGACCCTCATTTTGAGCTATTCCATAAGGAAACACGTGGCCGATGGTGAACGGTCCGGACCAACGGGTTTTTAACTTGCCGGAAAATATTTTTAATCTAGAGTTAAAAAGCAACACTTGGTCTCCAATGTTAAAAACCCGGTTTTTAATTTTAGAATCATGAAACTTTGTAGTTTTCTCTTTGTAAATCAATGAATTTTCATAAGCAATGTCTCTTAATTCATCCAATTCATTCACTTGCATTTTCTGTTGTTTTCCCGCGGTCTCAATGTCATCATTACAATGCTTTAGTGCCCAATAAGCTTTGTGTTTGAGTTTAATTGGCAAGTGACAATTCTTCCCATACACAAGCTTATAAGGAGTGCACCCAATGGGCGTTTTATGAGCGGTACGAAAGGCCCATAAAGCATCGTCGAGCTTGTCCGACCAAGATTTTCGGTTCTCTCCTATCGTCCTTTCCAAAATCCTTTTTAAGGCTCGGTTTGAAACCTCGACTTGCCCACTCGTTTGTGGGTGATAAGCCGTAGAAAGACGATGTGTAACCCCATATTTCTTTAGAACCTTATCAAATTGGTCGTTAAAAAAATAGGTTCCACGATCGCTTTTGATAGCACGAGGGGTTCCAAACCGAGAAACCAACTGCTTTAAAAACTTGACTACCACACGAGCATCATTGGTGGGGAATGCTTTAGCTTCCACCCACTTAAATAGGTAGTCAACAGCGACAAGGGTGTACTTATTACCACGAGATGATGGGAACGACCCCATAAAATCAATGGCCCACCCGTCAAAGATCTCACACACTTGGATCATATTTTGTGGCATTTCATCGTTTTGTGAAGATTTTCCTTGACGTTGGCACGAGTCACGTGACTTGGTAAGTGCGTGCGCATCTCGGTAAATAGTAGGCCAAAAGAAACCGGCATCAAAGACTTTCTTTGTCGTAAGATTAGCACCATGGTGACCACCCGTGGGTCCCTCATGCCAAGCTCTAAGAATATTAGTAGCTTCGGTTCCAAATACACAACGTCGAATGATTTGATCCGCACAAGTTTGAAAGAGATAAGGGTCGTCCCAAAAATAGAACTTTAGGTCACGAAAGAATTTTCGTTTTTGTTGAGTCGTCATACCCTTAATGATGAAGTTGCCCGCATGGTAATTTGCGATGTCCGCAAACCATGGGGTAGAAGAATCTTCCTTGGAATTCACTACACCAAGTGTCTCGAGAGGAAATATTTCGATGATTTCCTTATTCTTGTGAACACTTTGGTAAGGATCTTCCAAACGAGAGAGATGATCGGCCGCAAGATTCTCAGCTCCTTTTTTTGTCTTTTATGGTGACATCAAAGTTTTGTAGGAGGAGAATCCAACGAAGCAATTGCGGCTTATGTAACACCCCCATAAAGTGGGTATCACAGTGGTGGATCTATGAGCAAATAGCTTAAAAAGAAAAAATCATAAGTATATGATTTTTGAAATACAATTGATATAAACATTAACTTGGTACAATCGTTTAAATCGTTGAATATCATTTGTTATAAATATCCCAGTAAAAAGATAGATTCCCCGTCATTTTTATGCTCCTAAATGATGCTCAGTCCATGCTCAAATAATCTTGCTTAATTACCTGAGAAAAACATGCTTAAAACAGTCAACATAAAGTTGGTGAATTCATAGAGTTTTGGGTAAAATCATAGTTTAGAACTTTAAATGTCCTACCTAGTGATGTTCAATATTTGATTATAAAATCAAGTTCAAAGTGTCCAATTATTCCATTCATTAATGTGCTAAACAATGTAAAATTAAGTTTAGGAATGCAAACCTTACAGATAGTATCATTGCACAAAGCTATAAACTACAAAATAATTACATTTCTTCCTATTTCCAAAACTGAAGCTTAAACTTCCATAGTCCTCAACAGATGAGAACGTAGTGTCCTACAAAAAGACACCCAAACCCAGTTCCAACATGGTATACATTTGTTGTCCCGGCCAAGGCACAGTGAGCATGACTCACCTAGATGGTGATGGTCAATCCCAAATAGATCTATTTGTAACATTCGGGAAATTTCCCATAATTTAACAATTTCTACAATAGGCAAATGTAATTAAAGATAACAGTTCAATTTGCGTTCTATAAAAGAATTATCAATCATATTGTCAAAACAGGTTACAATTCAATTTACGTTCTATAAAATAAATTATAGTTATATTGTCAAACAAGTTACAGTTATTTAATAGCATGTCTCCCCCTCCCGGGTTAGTAAAATCATAAAAAGATTTAAAATGCGAGGCTATGAACTCACCTGTATAATACAGCTCGAGGATGATCAAGTATACAAATCACAAAGAACACAGTACATCGAATACCTAAGTAATTAAGTAGGTCTCAGTATATGCATAAATAATAAATGCATGCAGTTTAATTGGTCGTACGTTTATTCTTGTTATCATAGTATATTTAATTAATATATATATATACTGTTATAATGATGGTTAAGTGTGCATGTTTTCCATTCACTGTTTCCAGGTACCCCCAATGTTTATAAAACATATATTAAATTGTAGTCTTTAAAAAAAATTATTAATTTTTTAATAGTTTATAGTGTTCCGAAAATAATTAATAAATTATTATTAATTAAATCTTGATTTAAAACATGTCTCCCGTTGATAAAAATATAATATTTTTATTCTAAAAATATTAAAATAGTTCTTGTGTACCAACAGTGGCTAATAAATGCTAAGAGTGGGTACTTTATCGAAAATAGTGGCAACCTTATAAAAACAGTGGGAACAACATGAAAACAGTTGCTAGGTTTAGGCTACCAGTGGTAACCTTAAAGCTACCAGTGGCAACTTTGTTAATATAATAACTAGCAGTGGTAAGATAGTTTGTATAACATTAACGGTGGCAAACATAAAGTGGTCAGTTGGTAATATATAACTAACGGTGGTATTACAACTAACGGTGGGGATACTACATGCAAGTTTACATTACAACATAGGCATACCCCTAACGTTACAAGATTGTAATCTATCATTCGCTAGCCGTCATCAGCAATCCCAAACGCTTTCTTAAGTCTGTTGTTAGTCCCAAACAACCCCTTAAGCTTCCTGCACTCCCAAACGCCCCCTTATAAGCAGATCCAAACACCCCCGAAGCTAACTACATCAGATCTTGGCCCCAAACACCCTGCATGTCGCTCCTGACAGCAGATCCGAACATACCCGTACAGATTTTAGTTATCCCGACGCACCCTAATATGTTTTTCACTCAAAACCAAACACGCCTTCTATGGTGGCAGTTAACTACAGATCCAAACGCCCTTGGTGGGCTTGTAGATGCAGAAACAAACATACCTCAACAGTGGTGGTGATGCATGATGTCAAGGAGGCCATGGGTGGTGGAGATGGCGTGGGCTGATGTAGTGGCGGTGGCAGCTAGGGCTGCTGGTGGTTGGACGTGGTGGTCACCAACACACCACGAGCAAGGCTGGTGGCCACGAACAGTAGTGGTGGCTGACGGGTAGAAGGCAGCAGCCAGTGGCTGCGAAGATGGTGATGATGATGGCATATGCTAAGGCTAGTGGCAGATGGCCACTAATATGGTGGTTGCGGTTGAAGATGGTGGCTAGAGCGACAAGGTGGTGATGGCTGGTGGCTAGGAGCCACGAATAGGGGTGGCTGCGTGGCTAGGAGCCACGAAATGTGAACATTGGCGATGGGTGGTGGTAGATGTGATGGTGGCGGCTGTGTGGTGACATAGGAGTGGTGGTTTACAAGGCACCACGATGGTGGTTGTGCACACCATAGATCTATGAAACCCATTGAGATAGGGTGGCGGCCGAAATTTATGGTGGCCGGAATTTACTCACCGGAAATGTGGCGGCTGCCACTTTTAGATGAGGGAGAGCAGTGTGTGTTTTTCTAAGTTTAGGGTTAGGTTAAAATGAACATGAAACCCTAATGTTTATATTTATATGAGCTAGTCCAATGTTATAAAAACAAAGTGAAAGGTTTCCCATAATAGAGGGACTGAAATATAAACTTTTATCATAATTATCGTTAATACTTGGTTCGAGGCTCATTCGTGGTTTATAAAATTGGATTCGTCTTACGATAATCATGTCATCGATCTTATAATGATTTTTCCAATAAAATGGAGTATTTACATGACTTATAAATATAATTCATGTGTTCGTTTATTTACATGACAATAATTTATCATTTATCGCTTTAATAACGTAAATATCGTTTCAATAAAAATAAGTATCATTTTAATAAGATACTTCTCTTTTAATCCCTTCGTGCATTATTAAAATTAAACATTAAACGATTTAATAATTCGTTTTATCAAGTATCACTCAAAATGGATTTTGAAATGTACTTTACTATTATTTAATGTAATCTCGGGTTTTACACCATCCACATGCCATCTTGAGTTTCGTCCTCGAAACTCGATTACTATTACTAGGTTGAGGAAAGTTCTAGTATCATTGGGTAGACTTTTATTACATTTTTCTCATGGTAAAATCATGGAATTTACAGCTTAGCATCAAGTTTAGCAAAGAGATACTTGATGGCCGAATGATCCGTATACACTATGCTTTAAGTCAAGACGAGATAAGGTCAGAATTTTTCAAATGCATACACCACGGCAAGTAATTCCTTTTCCGTTGTGGTGTATTTAAGTTGAGCCTCGATCATTGTCTTACTAGCATAGTGGATAGGTAAGAAATGCTTATCATGACGTTGCCCCAAAACGGCCCCAATAGCGTAATCACTAGCATCACACATAAGTTCAAAGGGGAGGTTCCAATTTTGAGCAACAAGAATGGGAGCTTCGGTTAGTTTCCTTTTAAGAATTTCAAAGGCTCGAACACAACCTTCGTTAAAGACGAAAGGGGCATCTTTTTCGAGAAGGTGTGTAATGATCGAGATATCTTTGAAAAGTCTTTGATGAAGGGACGATAAAAGCACGCGTGGCCTAGGAAACTCCTAACTCCCTTGATTGTTTTGGGATGAGGTAATTTGGCGATGACGTCAATTTTAGCTTTGTCTACCTCAATCCCCGCTTTCAAGACCTTGTGCCATAAGATGATCCCTTCCTTACACATGAAATGACATTTTTCCCACTTGGGCACAAGGTTGGTTTCCTCACAACGTTTTAACATTTTGTCTAAGTTGTCTAAACACAACGTGAACGAACTACCAAACATAGAAAAGTAATCCATGAAAACTTCCATCGTCTTCTCGATCATGTCATGAAAAATAACCATCATGCACCTTTGAAAGGTTTCCGGTGCATTGCAAAGTCCTAATGGCATTCTACGATAGGAAAACATTCCATATGGACACGTAAACGTAGTTTCTTCTTGATCACGAGGATCGATCGGGACTTGAAAGTAACCGGAAAAACCATCTAAAAAGCAATAGAAATGGTTTGCCGTAAGCCGCTCCAACATTTAATCCATGAAGGGAAAGGGAAAATGGTCTTTACGAGTGTCGTCATTTAACTTACGATAGTCAATACACACCCTCCTACCAGTCACGAGTCGAGTTGGAATTAACTCGTTGTCATCATTGGCACAACGGTCATTCCTCCCTTTGTAGGGACACAATGGATTGGGCTCACCCAAGGGCTATCGGATATATGGTAAATCATTCCCGTGTCAAGTAGTTTAAGAACTTCCTTTTTTATGACGTCGTTAATTTTGGGGTTTACCCTTCTTTGACATTGGATTGCGGATTTGTATTCCTCCTCCATTAAAATTTTGTGGGTACAAAATTTTGGGTTAATACCCTTAATTTCGGAAAGTTTCCACGAAATTTCCCCTTTGTGAGCTTTCAAGACATCGATAAGTGCGGCTTTTTCATCATCTGAAAGATCTTTCGTAATAATAACCGGTAACTTATCATCTCCTTCCAAGAATATGTATTCGAGGTGAGGAGGAAGATCTTTCAATTCGAGGGTTGGTGGTTCCTCGATTGAAGATTTTGGTTTAATACTCATAACCTCCATCGGCGGAGGACATGGAAAATCGTTTAGAAAATCCTTGATAATTGAAAAATCCTCATCGTTGTTGAGGTCTTCGTTAGAAGTTCGAGGTACATCAAACTCTTCCAAAGTAAAACCCCCTCCTTTAAATGGAGTGAAAGAAGGTGTCGAATTATCAAGGATTGGATCGAGCATAGTGGGATTGCCACTATTTGCTTTACAGCAAAGCCTAAAATCTCTTGTGGAAAATCTACGCAAACGACATCGATTAAATCAACATGGTTTATAGTCGCGATAGAATTAACATGAGAAAGATGAGAATTTTGGAGTGCGTTTGTAACAAGTTCCTCATCATTGAAGCGTAAAGTGATTTTCCTAGCATGCACATCAATAATCGCTTTCGACGTATCCAAAAATGGACGACGTAAAATGAGAGGAACTTGAGGATCCGTGGGGATATCGGCTACGATAAAGTCTACCGGATAATAGAACTTTCCCACTTTCACAAAAACATCTTCGACCGTCCCACATGCGGGAATTGCAGAATTATCGGCCATCTTGATAGATATTTTTGAAGGAGTAAGATTAGGAAGATTGAGCGACTTAAACATCAAAAAAGGCATCAAACTAATACTAGCACCATGATCGGCAAAGGCGTAGCATTCTTTCATATCTTGGATACCACACGGAATTAAGAATTTACCGGGATAATAAGTGTGAAAAAACGTATCCGTTTACCACTTAATTATAATAAAAACAAGACCAAGACGTGTATTTAACGTCGTAAAAGTCGGAATTATGCGTGGTTTGTGTTTTTGTTGTATTTTAGGACCAAAATATGAAAAAGAAAGAAAACACGGGATTTCACGGGCTTTTATCAAAGAAAAAGACAAAAGACGAAGTCAAAAGATCAAGAGTGCAAAAAGAACGGAAGTCAAAGGCATATTCTGAAGATTTATCGAAGAAAAAGACTAAAGACGGAAGTTTAACGAAGTCGAAGAACCAAGTCTAATAAAAGAAGAAAATATTAAGACAAGTTTATTTTATCATTCGACAAATCCCAAGATAAAGTCGTGAATGACGAAGAAATTAAAAGACGAAAAGACAAAGAGAAAGAGAGAAGCAACAACACTCCTCCCGTCCTCCAATAAATACCCTCCTAATCCTTGATTAGGAGGTGTTAGATTTTTGGATAGTTTTTGGATAAGATTAAATTACTCTCTCTCTAGATTTACTTTCTTGTTTTCAAGCTTTTCTTATTAATCTTGTAATTGAATCTTTAATCTTCATCTTAATTTCAAGTTTTTCATAATCATTCTCATTCTACCTTTATTGTTTTTAATCTCTTGTTTGATTTAGATAATCATGTAGTTTGTTTGATGTTATTGCTTATTGATTGCTTATTCTATTGTTCTTATTGATTTTCATTTGTTTGATGTTTTGGATTATTGTGCTTATTGCTTATTTTTTATGTTTTTCTTATTTTTTTTAAATAAGTTGATTTGGTAGATTAATATTTTTATAAAAAGTTGATTTTTAATATTTAGATTATTTAGAGTTATTAAAGTTTTTAATTTGTGGCTTATTAACTTTTTCCTAAAATTAGTTTGGTTAAGTTTTTGGTAAAGTGCTTATACATTTTAGCTTATTTCCATTTTTGCTTAATTTTCCTTATTCCGGTTTCAAAACCCTTTTCCCGGATTAGCTACTAAACAGTATTCCGAATTACATCCATAAGTATTCCGGATTAGGTCTTTCAACATTTCGGATTGTGTTCAAACTTATTTCGGATAAGCAACGTATATATTCCAGATTATGTCTTTCTACATTTCGGATTGTGTTCAAACTTATTTTGGATCAGCAACGTATATATTCAGGATAAGGTTAAAACTCCCACATTCCGAATAAGGTTTCTATGATTCCGGATTGTGTTGCATAGTATTCCGGATAACGTTAACAAACATTCCGGATTAGGTGTTTGTGGATTCCGAATAGAGTGAGAAAACATTCTGGATTGTTTAAAGCCGAATAGTGTATCAGATCAACATTCCGGATTGTATTGGAATTGAGGATACCGGATTGTTCTCATTTTGCACATTCCTGATTAGGTTTTAATTTGTTTTATTCCGACTTATGTATTGTTTTACTTTCCCGAATTGTTTTTGAATTTACATTTTTCCCGCCATTTTTCTTAAGTGTTTTTAATTGTATTGTTTTAGTTTATTTTCAAATTGTTTTATTTTCAAGTTTACTTTCTTATAAAGTTTTAATTTTTAAGTTTACATTTTATTAAGTTTTAAATTTTTTATTCCTTTTATATTTTGTCATTTACTTTTAAAGTTTCATTTTAAATAGCTCAACGACATTTTATTTTCACACCAAGAACGACTGAGTCGCACTTATAACCGTGATCAATTTGAATTCAGTCGAGACGATTTCATTTTTCAACTTTAATAAAATCTCTATATTAAAATGGCGCCGCTTCCGGCTCTTTTCGTAAAGATTAACGGTTTTTTGTGAGAGACGCGTTGGATTTTGGGATCCGTTCACTTTTGAACGTTATTTTTCTTGCAAAATTTTCAAAATTTTTCAAAAATCCAAAAAACAAAAAATTTCAAAACTCCAAAAACATTTAAAAAATCATAAAAAGCATTTTTTTTTCAAAGTTTTGCACCAAAAATATTTTCTTTTCACTTTAACCATTATTTTTCTTCTATTTTGCTTTCCTTTTATTTTGTAGGTGTATGCGTACCCCTTCACGCAAAAGGAAGTCCATTCAAGCCGTTATCATCGAGCCTCCTTTTGTTAACACAATGGATAACCGTCCAATGATCAAGCTCTTGCAATCACATATTGAAGGCAATGAAGATGCGATTGTGGTTCCGACTATTGATGCAAATAACTTCGAGCTCAAGACCGGTTTTATTCAAATGGTTTCCGCAACACCTTTCTTAGGCCACACTCATGATGATCCACACGATCACATAAAACGGTTTGTTCACTTAACCAATACCGTGAAATACAATGGGGTTTCACAAGAGGCAATTCGTTTGCTCCTCTTTCCTTTCTCTCTTGAGGGACAAGCCCCGACTTGGCTTGGTAAGGAACCACCCCAATGTATAACAACATTGGCGGACCTAGAGACCAAGTTTATCAATTACTTTTTCCCACCCTCACGTACTAGCGCTTTGCGGAATGACATCATTAATTTTGAACAAAAGTACGGTGAGACGTTTAGGGAATCTTGCGATCGTTTTAAAGAACTTTTAAGAAGTGTCCACAACACGGTTTTACAAAGGTGCATCAAATTAATACTTTTTTATAATGGATCAAGTTTGAATTACCAAGATTCACTAAATAGTGCTTCGAGGGTAATATTCTTGTCAAATCTATGAAGGATGCTTGGGCAATTATTGAAAACAAAGCCAAAGTCCAAACCAAGAGTGTTAGGCCTACTATGGCTAGTGCCAGTGAGAGTGAATTGACCAATCATCTTAAGGAACTTACTTCAGTTAGTAAAACAACTTCTTTTAAGAGATAACCCTCCTAATCAACATGCCCATGCCCTTAATATAACTTATGAAACTTCTGGTGGACCACACCCATATGTTAATTAATGAAGAGATTTTGCTCAGTTAAATTGTTGTTCTCGGTATCTTAACGAATTGATTCCCGGTTCAAAGTACGACTCAGTTGATATTGGTGAAATAAATATTTTTGGTTGATTTTAAATAAAAAGTGCAAAATAATTAAAGTAAATGACGTTAATTAAAAATGGCGTTAATTTAAAAGGCGTTAAAATAAATCTAAGTCTAATTAAAAGTAAAGGTTGGAATATTTAAAACTTTCAAAAGTAAATAACGAGAAATTAAGTGACTTAAAATTAAAGCGTGACGAGAATTAAAATTAGACAAAGTATTAAAATGACAACTTTTAAAAATTAAACAAGACGAAACAAGTAAAAAAATTACCCTAATCGGAATGTATTCCGATCAGATGATGATCGGAATGTAGACTCACCACCTAATCGGAATGTGGGCTTACCTTCTGATCAGAATATAGATCGGAAACACCACGATCGGAATGCTGTCACTCGTTCTGATCGGAATAACCAAACTAACCCAGATCGGAATGTGTAGTGGACTCAGATCAGAATAATGATCGGAATTGCCAATCGGAATACTGTCACTTACCTCTGATCAGAATACCAAACTTACCTTTGATCGGAATACTCACAAACCCTCCAATCGGAATATCATACACCCTTGATCGGAATACTCACAAACCCTCCAATCGGAATATCATACACCCTTGATCGGAATAACTGTCACTTACCCTGATCGGAATGTGCTAGACACCCCCAATCGGAATAACGCAAACCCTTTTCCGACCAAGCAATGGAGTGCTGGTCGGAATGTGAAACCCTTTTCTGATCAGTCAGATCAGAATAAAGTAAAAGGAACCGAAAATAAGCTAAACAATTAAGCTATAACTCAAATAAGCACACACCTAAAATCCTAAGCAAACACGTATAAGAAAAATCTAATAAGCTGAAATTGAAAGACTTTTAAAACACGAAATGAAAAAGATTTACGAAAAACAAACTTTTATATAAAAATAACTTTTATAAAACTTAAGAAACTTGAAAATAAGCACAAATAAGCTATAAAAATCAATGATCCAAAACAATCAAAAGCATAAAAACATAGTCTTTAATCAAATAAGCAAGACAATAAGCATGTAAACAAAGATTAAAGCATAGAAAGAAAGGAAGAATGAGAGATTAAAACAAGAAAATTAAAGAACACTTACTTGGAATTAAAAGGTATTAACGGTGCAAGACAAGTATTTAAATTGACATGTATTTAAAGAGCAAGAAATTAAAAGGTGGAAGAAATAGTGTCACTCTAGCCAACAAGAGTAAAAATGATTATCCTAATGACTATATATAGGGGAGGATTAGGAAGCTTCCCCCCCCCTCCTTCATTTCTTCTTAATTGCACCATTAAGTCCTTCCCTTCTTAATCTTTTGTTAATATTGGACTTTAATGACTTTTGGCTCGGGATTTCTTTAAACTCGTCTCTTAATTCTTCAACAAATAAGACTTGAGTTTTTTGGCTTTTAGTAAACTTCCGTCTTTTGACTTTTTCTTCGATAAATCTTCAGAATTGGTCTTGGACTTCCGTTCTTTTTGCACTCTTGACTTCTTGACTTCATCTTTCATCTTTTTCTTCAATAAAAGCCTGTGAATGCCCGTATTTTCTCCACTTTTCCCAGTTTCGTCCTAAATCACAACAAAAACACAAACCACACATAATTCTGACATAAAAGACATAAAATACACGTTTTGGCTCGGTTATTATTGTAATTAAGTGGTAAAAAGGATGGGTGTTTACACACCTATCAAATCCCCTACACTTGACCATTGCAATGTCCTCATGCAATGCATTAGTTACAAAGCACGTTTACATCTTTCATCAAAATCAATCCACCTTGGCCTTTATTAAAGAGATAGAAAACTATAAACATTCAAAGTAAAGAAATCAAAAACATACCTTAGGTTTTGGAAATGTCATGAATAATCATCATCCTCAAGTTTTCACTTTCTCCAAACCAAGCTTAAAAATGAGATCATTGTTATTATAAGTTAGCAAACTATCACGAACTCATGTTAGCCAATTACTCACTTAGACTCCCTTATTCCTAGGTGTATCTCTTATATTTTATTATTGTCTTGAATGATCACGAGGATGCATTGTTGACTTATTTCGATAGTTATTTAGTCCGAAAATAAGGTGAACGATTTAATCAATAGTTAGCTAAAGGACAAAATCTTTTAAATCTGCTTCTCGGGACCTCATAAAGTTTATATCTTGGCATAACTCGCTTCGCGATTTGAGACCTTTCTCGGACCGATATTTGGCAGCCACTTCATACTTCAAACCTTGAGAGACGTTCATGAAATAATGGTCTTTTCTTCATATAGGATTTTCTTCACTTGAAGTTTTGAGAGATTCATACTTGGACCACGACTTCTTCATTTTTGTCCAATCATTATTTTGGACTTTGATATACAACGATCCGCCTCCTTTTTGACTTGGATCTATTTATCCTCATACCTTGCTAGGGTCTTTTCGGATTCACTTATCCATGACTTTTTGGGAGTTTTTGCTTTTCGTCGTGTGTCTCGATCCTTCATATTGATTTTTGATAAATGATTCTTCACATCACTTTGGATCTTTAGTAACAAAATATAGCCCTCATGTCTTGTTAGGACCTTTTTGGACTCGCCAATCTTCGCATACCGCTTCAATAAGTTATGCCTTGGCTATGAACTCTAATCCATACCGAGCAACTTTTAAACGATCTTGGGCTAGAAGCTAAGTAACTTTTCAAATCGTACAACCTTATTTATTACAGATAAATTTATTAGCAAGCGATGGGAGAGTAGGCTTATAATTAACTCACATAAATTCCCGAAAGAATACCAAACTTATAATTGGCTCTATCATCTCTCGTTCTCCACGGTTTAAAATCTCAAGTAATGAGATTCGTGGATGCTTAGCCTATTAAATCAAAGTTTTGGGTTTTCGAGTCGTCTATAGGATCTTGCAAACTCTTAGCATTTTTCAAGTTTAGAAATCGCATTTTAAAGTTCCCTTGATAAACGACTCTCTAGGATCAATTATAGGAACTTGCGAAAAGTTCTAGTTCTTAACCCGTGAGAGTTAAGACTTTCGCGTTTTATAGCTCCCTATATAAAAGCCTAGCAAAACTTGACTTAAACACGTTAAGGATACTAGCTACAGTAACTTAGATAAATAAACTCGGGTTGAGTCAAAAGATTCACAACGTTTAAAAATTAAAACCACTTTATTAAAGTTTATTCTAGCAAAGAAAGAAAATAACTATACAAAAGGAAAAACTAATAGGCCAAAATAGATAAAAAATTTTGAAAAATGTTGAAAAAATGATTTTCCGGTTAAAATGAGGGCAAATACAAGGAAAAGACCACTTAACTTCGATAGAAGTTCCCCCTACACTTAATATAAACATTGTCCTCGATGTTTAAGCATGTGGGAGTAAACTCCCCTACACTTAGGACATTGTGCACTTTGTTTAAATTTCGCTAAGGAAAAGACAACTAAAGAGATTCTTATTTTAATATTGAGAAAATATAAAATAGTGAATCGAAAAGAGTTTAGGATAGAACCGGGAAAATGGGAACACAGAATCACGGGTCGTCAAAAATCATCAAGAGTGGATCATTGAGCTCGAATCCCTGATTAAGAGAGGAGAGGAAATAGAAAACCAAAGGGTCTCCCCTACACTTAGGATAAAGAAAGCCAAAAGATAGATACATGGGTTGCCTCCCAAGAAGCGCTTGGTTTTTGATTACCGAGTCGTGAGCCTGACTCGACCTTGATCATCATAGGAAGAAGCATGAAACATATCAACCACGATCAAAGACATAGTTTTCTTCCATCAAATAGCACAAGCTTAAGGCGAACAAGGCAAGCCAAAGAAGAGTAGGCAAGGTTCCCTTAAGCAGCGATGGAGCACGGTGGAAGCAAGGGTGAAGTGCAAGCATGTCTTCAAAATTTCCAAAGATTTTTCCTTTTATTTCATCAGGTGGAAACTGAGATGGCTTAAAGATTTCAATACCGGGGTCGATAACCTTTTCCTTTAAGGGAAAACAGCACTCATGCTCAGCAGAATGGGAAGAAGATCCGCGAAGAAGCACAACCTCGTCCTCAGAAGGGGGAAAAAGAGGTGTTAAATCATATGTGCTGCGGATATTGGTGTCGACCGGTTTCTTCTCCTTTGAAAGAATGTTCTTCAAATCCAAAGTAGGATCAAGACGATAATCTTCAAATTCCAAAGGAGGAGCATCACTCTCATGATGGAAGTAAGTATTAAGAAAAGCAGAGAAATCTTCCTCAAATGAATAATCATCCAAAGTAGGATCGAGTGATGGCGGAGGATCTTCATCATGTGAACAATCACTCGAAAGAGTATCAGCCTCATCAAAATCATCATATGTGGCTAGCTCAGGATACTCGGAAGTAAGGTCATCATAATCATCCGAATCTGAGCTAGAATCATCATCATCATAAGCATCAAAGATCGGTGGAGAATGATAAATGGGAGAAGCGTCCAAATTAGATAGAGAATCATCCACATCATCTTGAAAAAGTGGATTATCAATGCAAGAGTCGAATAGAGGATTTTTGTAGATGGTAAAATCATCGAGCACATTAATCATATTCACTGATTCTCGTCCATAGGATTTGCTTGTAAGCTTCCCCATTTTGAAAACTTGTGAATCATTCCCGACTCTTAAGATTAACTCACCTTCGGCAACATCAACTAGAGCTCGTCCGGGTCTCAAGAATGGACGACCAAGTATTAAAAGAATACAAGGGTCCATTTCATAATCAACAACGACAAAGTCGACCGGGAAAGTAAATGTGCCAACTTTAATGAACACGTCTTCGGCAATACCAACGGGGTAAGCGAGAGTGCGATTTGCAAGTTCAAGAGTCATCTTTGTTGGAGTAAGGTCGGGTAATGATAGTGTTTTCCAAACACTCAAAGGCATAAGATTAATACTAGCCCCGAGATCAGCAAGGGTAGTAAATTCTTCGGTTTTGTTGAAAATGCAAGGCAACACAAAACGACCGGGATCTCCAAGCTTTTCTGGAAGTTCTTTAAGAATAACTGCAGAGCAGTTTTCATTTAAGCGTGTGTTGGCAAGCTCAATCAGCTTCTCCTTCTTGTTAAGCAATTCTTTAAATACTTTCACAAATTTCGGCATGTGGACAAGTGCTTCAACAAGGCTAATGTTGATGTTCACTTGAGAGAGCATCTTCATATAGCTCGACACTTGACAGTCATTCTTGGTTAGCTCGTTGGTTTTGCCTAAGCGAGAAGGATACGGGATATTGGGTTTGGGTGGTGAAGGTGAAGGTGTAAGTAAAGGTTGAGATGTTGAAGGGTGAGATGTTGAAGATTCCTTTCTAGGTACATCGTCATGACGAGGCGGAGATGGTAATGGTGCACTAATACTAGGTGTAGGAGGAGTAGGGATAAATGGTGGTGGAGGAGGTGTAGATGATGGGGGCGGGATCGGTGGTCCTACTATGGTGACTCCACTACGGGTAGTAATAGCACTCACATTTGCTCGCGGATTGGTGACGGTGTTTGAAGGTAGAGAACTCGAAGAAGAGGGTTGAGCGGCGGGCAAGAAACTAGCAAGCATATTCTTCAAATCATTTGTTTGATTGCTGAAGGAGGATTGAATCTTATCTCGAAGCTCGGATCTTATCTCATTTCCTTGCTTGGTAATATCTCCTTTAAGATTGATAATTTGACTCTGCAGATTCTTGATTTGCTCACATTGGGTTCTCATTATGGCTTCAACATCGGGGTTAATGGGTGGGGCTTGTTGAGTGGGTGGGTTATAAGGATTAGAAGGTCTTGGTGGGATTTGGTTGCTTCTATTGTAGTTGTTGGCGGGGTTTTGGTTTTGAGGAGAAAAACCGGGTGAAAGGTAGTTGTTTGATCGGTAACTCAGCAAATTTCTATCCCCTTGAGGTCGAGCTTGGTAATTTTCCGGTGAATAATTACCATAAGCTGCATACACATTTTCCGGATTTCCTTGTGTAGAAGGACAATCGGTGTATGAGTGAGGACTGCCGCATGTTTCACAAGGAGTAGCAACCGCTTTAACTTGTTGTTGTTGTTGGTTTGAAGTGAGAAGCGTGATACTTTTGCTCATTTTAGTCATCATGCGGGTGAGTTCGGTCATATCAGGGTTTGCTGAGGTGGAAGAAACATTGACTCTCGGGTTGTTCCTTGAAGAAGGGGAGGAATCCCAGTTTTTGTGGTGAGTAATCATGTTCTCAATAAGCTCTCTACACTCCTCGGGTCTCCTTTTCATAAATGTGCCACCGACGGCTGTATTAATCGTATCACGATCTCGAAAAGTCAAAACGTTGTAGAAAGTATCAATTAAGGTCACAGGGAGCATGTTGTGGTTTGGAAAACGATCAATCAAGACATTATATCTTTCCCAAGCATCAAAAAGAGATTCATCGGGTTCTTGCATGAAACCGCTGATTTGATTGCGAAGGCTTGTGACCATGGATGGTGGAAAGTAGCGCGACAAAAAGTGTTGAGTCATGTCATCCCAAGTGTGAATAGAATTCTTCGTGAGACGATCAAACCATTTCTCGGCATGATGGGATAAAGTATGTGGGAAGAGTTGTAGGCGAAGAACATCCATTGTGGCACCGGGCAACTTCATGCTTTGGGTGATTGTAATGAACTTGTCGAGGTGTTTGTTGGCATCATCATCATGCAATCCACGGAAAGGATTTGTTTGCACTTGCTGAATCATGTGGTGCTTCAACGAAAACTCAGGAGCCGTGATTTGCATCGGTGCAATCGGTCCTCCTCGTCCAAACATGGTAGGTTGACAAAGCTCCTCCATTGTCCGAAGATCGGGCTGTGGAAGAACATTGTGGTTATTGTTGAGGTGCGGTGGATTATTGTTGTTGTTAACACCTGACATACTTAAATCTTCTCAAGTCTCGGGCTCTTGATAATTAGAAGATCTAGTACACATACGCCTACAAAGGCAAAAGAAAACAATACCAAACACAAAGACAATATATATACACAATAAAATCTTTTTAGCTTTTTGAAATTTTTAATTTTTATGGATTTTTAACAATTTTTAATTTTTATGGTTTTTTGAATTTTTAAGCAAGAAAAATAACGCTCACGAATGAACGGATCCCAAAAAGCAACGCGTCTTTCACAGAAAACCGTTAATCTTTACGAAAAGAGCCGGCAGCGGCGCCATTTAATACACGGCTTTTGGCAAGGAAAAAAGATTCGTTGATGTATGTCTCTTCGAATTAAAAATGGTTTAACTATGCGACTCAGTCGTTCTTTGGTGAAACAAAAGTGTGTCGTTGTAGTATATTAAAAAGTGCGAGACTTAAAAGTAAATGGACGTAAAATAAAAGGGCGTTAATTTAAAAGGCGTTAAAATAAATCTAAGTCTAATTAAAAGTAAAGGTTGCAATATTTAAAACTTTGAAACGTAAATAACGAGAAATTAAGTGACTTAAAATTAAAGCGTGACGAGAATTAAAATTAGACAAAGTATTAAAATGACAACTTTTAAAAATTAAACAAGACGAAACAAGTAAAAAAATTACCCTAATCGGAATGTATTCCGATCAGATGATGATCGGAATGTAGACTCACCACCTAATCGGAATGTGGGCTTACCTTCTGATCGGAATATAGATTGGAAACCCCACGATCGGAATGCTGTCACTCGTTCTGATCGGAATAACCAAACTAACCCAGATCGGAATGTGTAGTGGACTCAGATCAGAATAATGATCGGAATTGCCAATCGGAATACTGTCACTTACCTCTGATCGGAATACCAAACTTACCTTTGATCGGAATACTCACAAACCCTCCAATCGGAATATCATACACCCTTGATCGGAATACTCACAAACCCTCCAATCGGAATATCATACACCCTTGATCGGAATAACTGTCACATACCCTAATCGGAATGTGCTAGACACCCCCAATCGGAATAATGCAAACCCTTTTCCGACCAAGCAATGGAGTGGTGGTCGGAATGTGAAACCCTTTTCCGATCAGTCAGATCAGAATACAGTAAAAGGAACCGAAAATAAGCTAAAAAATTAAGCTATAACTCAAATAAGCACACACCTAAAATCCTAAGCAAACACGTATAAGAAAAAGCTAATAAGCTGAAACTGAAAGACTTTTAAAACACGAAATGAAAAAGATTTACGAAAAACAAACTTTTATATAAAAGTAACTTTTATAAAACTTAAGAAACTTGAAAATAAGCACAAATAAGCTATAAAAATCAATGATCCAAAACAATCAAAAGCATAAAAACATAATCTTTAATCAAATAAGCAAGACAATAAGCATGTAAACAAAGATTAAAGCATAGAAAGAAAGGAAGAATGAGAGATTAAAACAAGAAAATTAAAGAACACTTACTTGGAATTAAAAGGTATTAAAGGTGCAAGACAAGTATTTAAATTGACATGTATTTAAAGAGCAAGAAATTAAAAGGTGGAAGAACTAGTGTCACTCTAGCCAACAAGAGTAAAAATGATTATCCTAATGACTATATATAGGGGAGGATTAGGAAGCTTCCTCCCCTCCTTCATTTCTTCTTAATTGCACCATTAAGTCCTTCCATTCTTAATCTTTTGTTAATCTTGGACTTTAATGACTTTTGGCTCGGGATTTCTTTAAACACGTCTCTTAATTCTTCAACAAATAAGACTTGAGTTTTTTGGCTTTTAGTAAACTTCCGTCTTTTGACTTTTTCTTCGATAAATCTTAAGAATTGGTCTTGGACTTCCGTTCTTTTTTCACTCTTGACTTCTTGACTTCATCTTTCATCTCTTTCTTCAATAAAAGCCTGTGAATGCCCGTGTTTTCTCCACTTTTCCCAGTTTCGTCCTAAATCACAACAAAAACACAAACCACGCATAATTCCGACATAAAAGACAAAAAATACACGTTTTGGCTCGGTTATTATTGTAATTAAGTGGTAAAAAGGATGGGTGTTTACACACCTATCACTAATTGTGATCAAGCTTATGATCAATCTCACGGGAAGTGTATGCTTACAACAACACAGAGAGAGTTCATTTTAATACTAATGTCGATGTTAATCACTTGTCTTATAAATCGACTAATTACTTGGCTCCACCCGATTTTCAACAAAGACCACGCCCACCCACCCATAACAACCAAGGGCCACCACGAGCTAATTTTCAACAAAATGCAAATGTGAGGGGCTACAATGCAAACCAAGGCAATTCTCAAATGCAAAATCAAGGCTTTCCAAATCAAGATTTCAATCCTCAAGGTTTTCCACCATATAACCAATACCCAAACCAAGGTTTTCAACAACAAGGGTTAAATTTGCCTCATCCGCACATGGACTTGATTCTAAAAAAATTAACCGATCATGAGCGAACCATGAAAGATATGAAAGATTCCACGGATAGGAAATTTGTTCAAATGTTTCAAACCCTTCGTCCCCAAGGTGCTCTTCCTTCTACAACTGAAACAAACCCTAGAGCTAATGTGAGTGCTATTACTACATGCAGTGGAGAAACTTTAGTAGGACCATCTATCCCTTCCCCAGTTACTCCATCTACACCTCCTCCACCCCCATTTGTTCCTCCTACTACCACGCCGAGTACTAGTTCTCCATTACCGTCTCCACCTCTTACTCAAGAAATACCAAAGAAAAACCCTTAACCATCCCAACCTTCACCCTCTCAAACATCAACATCTCAACCCTCAACCTCTCAATCTACACCTACTACACCTTCACCTTCTACACCTACACCAACTAAACCCAATATCCCTTATCCTTCTCGGTTAGACAAGTGAAAATTGCTCACTAAAGAGGATGCTCAAGTTACTTCTTATTTGAAGATGATCTCCCAAATGAATTTCAACATTAGCCTTGTTGAAGCACTTGTCCAAATGCCGAAATTTGTTAAAGCATTCAAGGAATTACTTATTAAGAACGAGAAGATGGCTGAATTTGTCAACATCCGCTTAAATGAAAACTGTTCTACAGTCCTTCTTAAAGAACTTCCAGAAAAACTTGGAGATCCCGGTCGTTTTGTGCTACCTTGTACATTTTCCCAAGCCAAAGAATTTACTGCCTTAGCCGATCTCGGGTCGAGTATCAATTTAATGCCAATAAGTGTTTGGAAGAAGTTATCATTAACCGATCTTACACCAACACGGATGACTCTTGAGCTAGCAAATCGAACTCTCGCTTACCCCGTTGGTATTGTCGAAGATGTTTTTGTTAAAGTTGGTACCGTCACTTTTCCGGTTGATTTTGTTGTTGTTGATTATGAAATGGATCCTCGTATTTCGTTAATACTTGGACGACCATTTTTGAGAACCAGAAAAGCTTTAGTCGATGTTTACGAAGGTGAATTAATTCTAAGGGTCGGGAATGATCAACAAGTTTTTAAGATGGGGAAGATTAAAATCAAATCAAATGGAAAAGAATCGGAGAAAATGATTGATTTCCTTCAAGACGAGCTTGATACAACTACTTTGGAAAGTATAAGGTTGATGATTTTATGCTACATGACAATCCTCTTTTCGAGACTTGCTATGATAATCCACTTTTTAAAGACCATGTGGAAGATCCTAATGATTCTTTCCCCGATTTGGACACTCCACCAATCTATGATGAATATGATGATGATTCTATTGCCGATTTGAGTGATCCACCAAGTTACGACGATTATGATGATTATGATGATTTTTCTTCCGAGTATAAAGACATGCCAACTTATGATGACTTTGATGATGTTCACACTCTTTCCAGTGATTCTTCAAATGATATGTCTCCTAATGATGATCTTGCTCCAATTTATGATGAGGATCCTCCACCAAACACTCTTGATACCTTAGAGGATTACTCATTTGAGGAAGATTTCGCCACCTTTCTCAATACATACTTTTGAAATGAGCATGATTCTCCTCCTTTAGACTTTGATTACAGTCTCTACCCTCCTTTGGGTGTTAAGAAACGCGTTTCAAAGGAGAAGAAACCGGACGACACCAACATCCGTAGTACCTATGTCTTGACACATCTCTTTCCACCTTCTTCGGATGAGATTTTGCGGTTTATGGGCGAATCTTCAAGGTCCACTGAGTCTAAGTCTTATCTTCGCCTAAAGGAAAAGGTGCTCGATTCGTGTATCATAATTTTTAAGCCATCTCAGTATCCATCTGATGAAATAAAAGGAAATACTTTTGGAAACAATGGAGCTATGCTTTCACCTCATCATACTTTCTACCACCGTGCTCAACTTTTGCTTAAGAGAACCTCGCCTACTCTTCTTTGTCTTATGTTGTTCACCTTAAGCTTGTGCTATTTCATGGATGAAAATCATGTATTTGACCCCGGTGGATGTTCTTCAAGGTTCTTACCATAGTACTCAAGGTCGAGTCAGGCTCACGACTCGGTGAACAAAAACAAGCGCTTCTCGGGAGGCAACCCGATGATCTATCCTTTTTATCCGTTTTCATAATAAGTGTAGGGGGAGACCCTCGTATGTGTTTGTTGTTTTCTTTCTTATCATGTACAGGGATTCGAGCTATCAAAGATTCACTCTTGATGACTTTTGACGACCCGTGATTCCGTGTACCCGTCTTCCCGGTTCTATCATAAAACCCTTTTGATTCATTATTTTATAATTTCTGTTGAAATAGGAATCAATTTATTTGTCTCTTCCTTAGTAAGATTTAAACAACGTACACAATGTCCTAAGTGTAGGGGAGTTTACTTCCACATGCTTAAACATTGAGGACAATGTTTATATTAAGTGTAGGGGGCCTTCTATCGAAGTTAAGTGGGTTTTCCATGAATTTGTCCTCATTTTAACCGGAAAATTTATTTTTCGACATTTTTCAAAATTTTTGATCTATTTTGGCCTAGTAGTATTTTCCTTTGTAATCGTTATTTTCTTTCATTGCTAAAATAAATTTTAATAAAATGTTTTAATAAGTTTAGATGTCTTTGATATATTAGGCCCGTCATGAATCTTTTGACTCAACCCGAGTGTACTTATTTGAGTTTACTCTAGCTAGTATCCTTAACGTGTTTAAATTAAGTTTTGCTAGACTTTTATATAGGGAACTTTAAAACGCGAAAGTCTTAACTCATACGGGTTTAAGAACAAGAACTTTTCGCAAGTTCCTATAATTGATCCTAGAAAGTCGTTTATCAAGGAAACTTTAAAATGCAAATTCTTAACTTGAAAAAGTCTAAGAAGTTGCAAGATCCTATAGATGACTTGAAAACCCAGAACTTTGATTTGATAGGCTAAGCATCCATGAGTCTCATTCCTTGAGATTTTAAGTTGTGGAGAACGTGAGATGATAGAGTGCGTTATAAGTTTTGTATTATTTAATGAATTTATGTGAGTTAATTATGAACTTTTTCTCCCATTGCTTGTTAATAAATAATTGCAATAAATAAGGTCGTACGATTTGAAAAGTTACTTAGCTTCTAGCCCAAGATCGTTTAAAAGTTGCTCGGTATTAATTAGAGTTCATAGCCAAGGCATAACTTATTGAAGCAGGATGCCAAGATTGGCGAGTCCAAAAAGGACCTAACAAGGCATGAGGGATACATTTTGTTGCTAAAGATCCAAAGTGATGTGAAGAATCATTATTCAAAAATCAATGTGAAGGATCGAGACACACGACGAAAAGCAAATACTCCCCTAAAATCATGGAGAAGTCTATTCGAAAAGACCTTAACTAGGTATGCGGATAAATAGATCCAAGTCCAAAAAGGAGGCGGATCGTTGTATATCAAAATCCCAAATAAAGATTGGAGAAAAAAATGAAGAAGTCGTGGTCCAAGTTAGAAGAATCTCTAAAAATCTTCAAGTGAAGAAATTCCTATTATGAAGAGAAGACCATTATTTCAAGAACGTCTCTCAAGATTCGAAGTATGAAGTCAATGCTAAATATAGATACGAGAAAGGTCTCAAATCGTGAAACGAGGTATGCCAAGATATGAATTTTATGAGGTTTCGAGAAGCCGTTTTAAAAGATTTTGTCCTTTAGCTAACTATTGATTAAATTGTCCTACTTTATTTCCAGCCTTAATAAATTATCCAAATAAGTCAACAAGCATCCTCGTGATCATTCAAGAAAACAATAAAATAAAAGAGATACACCTAGGAATAAGGTGGTCTAAGTGAATAATTGAGCCACATGAGTAAGTGTTAGCTTTACTAACTTATAATAACAATGATCTCGTTTTTAAGCTTGGTATGGGGAACGTGAAACTTGAGGGTGATAAACATTCATGACACCAAAGCCCTAATGTAAGTCTTAGATTTCTTTACTTGTTTCGTCCTTTAAATATTTTGTAATTTTCTATCTTTTTAGTTTCCTTATTATCTAGTAGTTAATAAAGGCCAAGGTGGGATAATTATGATGGAGAATGTAAATCTTGCTTTGTAACTAATGCATTGCATTAGGGCAGTGCAATGGTCAAGTGTAGGGGATTTAATAAGTGTGAAAACACTTATCCTATTACCACTTAATTATAATAAAAACAAGACCAAGACGTGTATTTAACGTCGTAAAAGTCAGAATTATGCGTGGTTTGTGTTTTTGTTTTGTTTTAGGACAAAAATATGAATAAGGGAGAAAACACGGGATTTCACGGGCTTTTATCGAAGAAAAAGACAAAAGACGAACTCAAAAGATCAAGAGTGCAAAATGAACGGAACTCTAAGGCCTATTCTGAAGATTTATCGAAGAAAAAGACTAACGACGGAAGTTTAACAAAGTCAAAGAACCAAGTCTAATAAAAGAAGAAAATATTAAGACAAGTTCATTTTATCATTCGACAAATCCCGAGACAAAGTCGTGAAAGACGAAAAATTTAAAAGACGAAAAGACAAAGAGAAAGAGAGAAGCAACAACACTCCTCCCCTCCTCCAATAAATACCTTCCTAATCCTTCATTAGGAGGTATTAGATTTTTAGATAGTTTTAGGAGTAGATTAAATTACTTTCTCTCTCTAGATTTACTTTCATGTTTTCAAGCTTTTCTTATTAATCTTGTAATTGAATTTTTAATCTTCATCTTAATTTCAAGTTTTTCATAATCATTCTCATTCTACCTTTCTTGTTTTTAATCTCTTGTTTGATTTAGATAATCATGTAGTTTGTTTGATGTTATTGCTTATTTGAGTGCTTATTCTATTGTTCTTATTGATTTTCATTTGTTTGATGTTTTAGATTATTGTGCTTATTGCTTACTTTTTATGTTTTTTTTATTTTTTTAAATAAGTTGATTTGGTAGATTAATATTTTTATAAAAAGTTGATTTTTAATATTTAGATTATTTAGAGTTTTTAAAGTTTTTAATTTATGGCTTATTAGCTTTTTCCTAAAATTGGTTTGGTTAAGTTTTTGGTAAAGTGCTTATTAGATTTTAGCTTATTTTCATTTTTGCTTAATTTTCCTTATTTGGGTTTCAAAACCCTTTTCCCAGATTAGCTACTAAACAGTATTCCGAATTACATCCATAAGTATTCCGGATTAGGTCTTTCTACATTTCGGATTGTGTTCAAACTTATTCTGGATAAGCAACGTATATATTCCGGATTAGGTCTTTCTACATTTCGGATTATGTTCAAACTTATTCTGGATAAGCAACGTATATATTCCGGATAAGGTCAAAACTCCCACATTCCAAATAAGGTTTCTAATGATTCCGGATTGTGTTTCATAGTATTCCGGATAACGTTTACAAACGTTACGGATTAGGTGTTTATGGATTCCGAATAGAGTGAGAAAACATTCCGGATTTTTTAAATCACTTGGATTCCGAATAGTGTACCAGATCAACATTTCGGAATGTATTGGAATTGAGGATTCCGGATTGTTGTCATTTTGCACATTCCGGATTAGGTTTTAATTTGTTTTATTCCGACTTATGTATTGTTTTACTTTCCCGAAGTGTTTTTGAATTTACATTTTTTCTGCCATTTTTCTTAAGTGTTTTTAATTGTCTTGTCTTAGTTTATTTTCAAAGTGTTTTATTTTCAATTTTACTTTCTTATAAAGTTTTAATTTTTAAGTTTACATTTTATTAATTTTTAAATTTTTTTATTCCTTTTATATTTTGTCATTTACTTTTAAAGTTTTCATTTTAAATAGCTCAAGGACAGTTTCTTTTCACACCAAGAACAACTGAGTGACACATATAACCGTGATTAATTCGAATTGAGTAGAGACGATTTCAATTTTCAACTTTAATAAAATCTCTATATTACGGGATCACCGACTTTTTGAGGTATGCGGTTAAGAAAAACCGATGAACAATGATTAAATTTTCGCAATTTCTATTTATCGTTCAACATAATTTTAAAGTTGGCGGAAAATAAAGGCATCATAATTAAAGCTTCGACAAAACTTATGTTAAAATGCAAATCACGAAACATTTTATAAAAAGCTCAAATTGATAATCGTTGCGTTCTAGCAATTTTTCCTTGTGACGTCTCGATGGGTAAGGTAAGGGTGGTGTTGGGTGGGGCATAGGCATAGCCTTTGGAATCTCGGGTTCCAAACATGGTGAAGGGTCGACCATAGGTGTGGTTTGAGCGGTACTTCGTGGGATAGAAACGTGCTCCTTTTCGACCACCACATCGGGTTCTTCCTCAATCCTCCTCCATAGGAGTAATTGGTTGAGGAGTCGGCTCTTTAAAGGTCTTACCACTACGTGTGGTAATCACTTTTATCTCTCCCTTTGGGTTTGATATGGTATCGCTAGGAAGACCACCCGAAGTAGAGGCTTTGTTCATCATGATTTCTTCCAAAATAGAATTAAGATTGATGTCTTGCTTAGCGGCACTTTGGTCTATCCTTTGTTCAAGCCTAGATTGACTTTGTTCGATTTTGTTGTTTTGACCTCTAATTTGATTTGCAAAATCGTTTTTCAATTCAATTTTCATGTTGGCATTTTCCTTAGCAAATTTGCTATTTCCCTTGTGTTTTAGCCATTTCCCTTGCTTGACTAGCCATTTGTTCTTGGATATTTTCAAGAATTTTGTCATTTGCCGTAGCGTAATTCAAAAAGTCATTTGGAACCTCTTTAATGTAAGCATTTTGAAATCCTTGACTAGGGTTTTGAAAATTACTATTTTGATTTTGGGTTTGCATTTGACCACTATTCCCTTGATTCCCGTTGTTGTAATTACCCTTGTTATAATTCCGTTGATTTCCTTAGTAACCACCTTGATTGTTGTTGCGATAGCTATTAGCATTTTGATTGTTTTAATTAGGTGGAAAACCCGGTGGAGTCAATTGATTAGTGCGGGTAACTTGACCATTTTGGTTGTAAGTTCACGTGGTCGCGTAGGCACTCGAAGTGTTACCACCGGCGGTAATGCACTTAGAGAAATCGTGAGCTCCACCACAATAAACACAAGTAACCTCAACCGCTTTAGCCATAGCGGGAGTAGGATGTTCACCAATTTTATGCTCTTTAAACAATCCCTTAAAACCTATCGAATAATATGTTTTCCAAATTAGACTCAATTTGTCTAGCATCAATGGTAGGTGACAATGAAGGCGAAGCCATGTTAACACTCGATGTGTTACGAGGGCTAAAACTTTAGACCTATTCTCAATGATTGTCAATGCTTCTTCGACCGTTTTACACACAAAAATACCACCCGCGGCGGCATTAAGATAATATCGTTCATGATCATTCAATCCATTGTAAAATGTGTCGATTTGATGTAAGTCGGAAAAATCCTGATGAGGACATTCATACAACATTTCCTTAAACCTATTCCAAGCCATTGAGAAACTCATTATATTGTTGTGAAAACTTTGAAATCTCATTTTTCAAATGCGTAGTCTTAGAGGGCGGAAAAAAATGGTTAACGAATTTGGACACGAGATCCTTCTACGTCAATATGGAATTGGGTGGTTCTTTTTCGAGCCAAATTTTGGCGGGCCCTTCTAAGGAATACGGAAAAAGCATCATCTTAATGGAGTCATTCGAGACATCCTTAAACTTGCAAGTCAATGTAAGACGGTTGAAATGGCGAATGTGGTTATGAGGATTGTGCTTTTCGTCACCATGAAACTTGTTAGCTTGGATCATGGACAATAAACCCGTCTTAACCTCAAAATTCTCCGCAAGGATAGCAGGTATCACAATCGCTTCTCCGTAACCCTCGGTGGATGCTTGAAGCAACTCCATCATAGTACGATTAGCCATGGAAGCTTCTTGTTCTACAATGGGTTCATCAATGGGAGATTCTTCATTAGAAGGAGTTGGTGTTCCTTCCTTTCGATTTCGACGTTTACGTGCACGTTTTGCTTGAGAACGAGTTAGAATAAACATAACGTACAACGTGGGGGTGAGCAAAGAAGATTCTTTTTGGTGTTTTTACGTTTTTCAGTTTTTTTTGTGCTTTTGATTGTTTTTAACTTTTTTTGGATTTTTCTCGTGAATTACGTAGACCAAAATCTACAAATCTCTCCTCGAATCAATTTCTCGATTAAAGGAGCCTCAAGGAATGAAAACGATCACTTTGGGTGAACGTCTTCGATGACTTTAGAACGTTCGTGGAACACCAAAACATTTAAGAGGGTTTAATCTTTGAATAACAAGCAAATATATATGATACGTACATAATACTTTGGTTGGCAAACCCTCGATTAGCCCTTTTTCTCAAAACACGCACAAGCAAGGGGGAAACGAGGCGTCGCGAAGCTCTTAAGTGCCTTTTCCCTTAGACCTTGGTCTCCTTATACCCACCTTATAGTTTGTCTTAATCAAAATTAAGCCTTTCGAAAGTAATTATCTATTCTGCCTTTTCTTTTGTTTTGGATTCGAATACAATAATTGAGTGATGAAATCCCAATTAAGGTTGCGTTTTCATGCTTTTGGAGATATTGTAAATTTATTGTGATACGTAATACTACTATTAATAATATTCACAAAAAACAACGAAAACCGATAATACGTGTGATTAGAGTGCTAATCACACAAATACTATTTATGGTTAAATCAAAAACAAAATGTTCTAAATTTAAACACAACACGTCTCCCCGGCAGCGGCGCCAAAATGATAGTAGTAAAATTACGTGTTTTAGGAAAAACAAGGTAAAAACGTTAAGTATTAAGTTTACGTTTAAGAAAACGTAAAACACTTATGACCCAAGTAATGAGTTCGTTCACCAAGGAGGATTAATGTGTGTGTTAAACTTGTAATATTTGAGATTAATATTGATGAGATGAAAAAGGGAAATAAAAATAGACGGATTACGCTAACAATTACACTACGATGGATAAAACGCAAAATCGTAAAACTCGATGAAAATCGAAAGTATACTAAAAATTACCAAAATTTTATTCTAAGTTATAAAAAATGTAAATAAGGAAAAAACAGAAACCAAAATTTCCAAATTTTTTAATTAATTTATATTAATTTTTAAAGCTTAATTAAAAACTCAAAAATAAATAAAATTAAATAAAAGTCAAATTGAAAATTTTAATAAATGTAAAGGTAAATTAAATTAATAAAAGCTAAAAAGTATTTTTTGAAATTTTTAAACTTAGTTTTTCTATTTTTATGACTTTTCTCAAATTTATGACTAAAATAATCCCAACAATTAAATTAATAAACAGAAAATTATGAAACTAGTTTCTAAAAATATAAAAAGTAACAAGGAACACAAGAAAAATAGAAAAAACTAAAAATCTACTCGAAATAAGCTGGAATAGTGGTGAAAAGCTACGACTATTATATATAAAAAACAAAAAAAGGAAAACAAAAAGCCTATAGATAGAAAACAAAAGAGATTGTTAACAAAGAAGAATAAGGAGAGCAAATGGTTAAGGAGTGGGTTGCTGCGTTTTTTGGGGGCTGTGGTCAGGGGTTCGAAACCCAGCTGCTGCCACTTTTCTTCCTATTTCTGTTTTCTTTTTACATGCTGACATTAACTGTATAAAAAAAGGAGACGTATAGAAAGCACAATGTGATGACAGACCAGATGGTAAAATGGAGTTATCTTGTGTATGTTGTGAATGCAAGGTCTGGGGTACAATCCCTGTTGTTTCTATATATAATTTTTGGCAGAATATAATTTATTTTGCTTTTGGCTCCTCAGCTTTTGGATATCAAGCACTCACAGCAGTTGGCATGTGATTGCTGGAAACAAATTGAATCACAAAACTAAACACCAACAACACCTTAGAAACCAAATTATAGGCAACAAACAAGCAATTGCAACTTCTCAAGAACCAAACAAAAACGAAGCTATAACCTAATCAATTAAGGCAACGACTAAAATAAAATATATAAAAAAACAAGCAGCAACTACATGAAAATGCTGCTACCGGCGACGGTGTAGAGCTATAGCTATAAGGAGCGAAGCTACAACTACCACAAACGCAACAACAAGAATTCAGCAGCAATTTAAGGATAGACAGTGCGACAACAACATAAACGCAGCAGCGTATAGGACTACGATTCAGAAGCTACTATAACTTTACGACCCACTTATCTAGACTAAATCAGCCACACGATAATGCATCCAATAACCATTTTATCCTACAGTAGCTATCTTTTTTTCTTTTCTTTGGCTCTTGGATGCACAGTTACTGTAACTCCGCAACACAAACCAAAACACCAACACACGCGTAATATCAGGCACAACAGGTCTCACTTTCCTTATAGTTTTTTACTTTGATTTATCGTTACTCAAACACGTACACACAAGGTAATGACACCGAAACTTAAAAAAAAGAACGATTGAGCTACAACGGGCAAAGTTGACTAGCAGGTAACCTATTTGTTTGTTATGATATGCAGTAACTTAATCTCAAACACAATACACACAAACACGAAACAATAGGCCATAGTTCACCTAAACAAAACTCAGTTTAACAAAGGATAAGCCAACAGTGGGCTTGTGAGCAAACTTTTTTTGACTTCTTTTTGAATAATAAACTTGTAATGCGTACTAGACCCAAAAACAAATACTCAAAATAGACCCTTGCTTACTTACTGATGGTTAACTAGATGGTTGACAGTGTTTTAGGCAGCCGATTTAAGCAAGTTTTGCACAAAGACACCACAATCTAGAATACCAAGCTTATAATCATAAAAGAAAAACTCTAAGAATGCATAAAATCCATAGTTAATGAAGCAGCTTTTGAGAATGCCTAGCAAAATATTGAAAAACAGACAGAATCTTAACAACTCTTATAAAGTCCAAAAATTGAAACTAACATCAAGCTTCTAAGCCTAAAACCAACTACCATAGGAGTTATAAGCATGCAGAGACTTTTCACCCATATATAAGTCTAATATGCATATTTTTAGCCGAGATCTTTTTAAATTCCAACACCACAAGAAAGATTAACAACAATAATGATCAAACATCATTCGCATAACATATGACAATCACGAAATACACATTTCAACAAGGAAAACACAACTTCTAAACAAGAACACACAATCACTTTGTATCACTTCTTGGAAGAAAAGAAATAAAGAGAACTTTAGACAAAACTCGAGAGCATAAATCTACGCCCTCGAATGTTGAGCTTATGTGGTAGCGAAACAACCACAAGCATTCCAACAACCCTGCTAAGAAGAAAAAACATGAACAATAACGAAGATATTGCAACTGACTTAAAAACTTTTTCTTTCTTTAAAACTTCATAGAACTTGAACTCAAAAAAACTTTTAAAAAAATGGTACTCAGAAACTTTCAAACAAAAACCAACTTTTATATCTTATAAAAAGGCATTACAAAGGTTATAAAAATCTGAAACAAGGGACATCCACAAGTCGGAGTCTCCTTATATAGCAATAACAAAACATTCTAGAGCCTCTAAAACCCTAGAGATGAACTTCCCTAAAATCCCTTGAAGGATATGCTATCAAGATAGTGATTTTTGAATTTGAGGTCTTGGAGCAATGTGAGGATTATGAAAATACAGCTGTTGGAGGACTCATCTAGACCATACACTCACCATTGGGGACCAAGGAATCGTGGTAAACAGTTGATCCTCTTATCTCATTCTTGTTTGCAAGCTAAAGTGGTGCAGGGGACCACTGGAGGGGTCACATGGGGTTGTTTGAGTGGAGTTTGAAGGTAGGGTTTAGGTTAACTGATCACTAATCTTGTATCTGGAAAACTTGGGATCTTAATTTGAAGGATTAAGTGATTAAGGGATTTAGGGTTTATGTGTAGTTAAAAGGGGAATTTAGGGGTTTGATTATGTACATTAGGTGTAACCCAGGTTTATATTTAATAAACCTTTTTGAAAGGTCATTAATGTTTAAACCGGGTTTATGGGTTGTGGGTTATAGGTGCGGGTATGGGTAAATGGGTTAAAAGGTGAGGTGGCAACATGGGATAGGAGGGTGTGAGTGGCTGGGTGTAAATAATGACTGTTGGGTTTTTAATAGGTTGAAGGGTTAATTAGTTTTGATTAATGGCAAAATCAGTCCCTCCCTTAACAACCTCTATTTGAATAGCTTTGCACCATTAGTCCTTGAGCAATCTTACCGTTAGCCCTTGTGTTAACATTTGGGATTTAAGGACTAGTTTAACAACATTTTCCAATCTTCAATGGCTTGACTTGTAAAGTCTTCATTCTTCAAGGATATTTATTATATAAAGATGATTCTTGGAGGGCCATTTGTGACAATTTATCAAAGATGAGGGACTAAACTTGTATAATCTTCAAACTTCAAGGGCATTTTTGCAAAAAGTCATCATTCGGGTCTGGTTCATTGTGCGGATCCGTTTCCTGTGTTCGTTTTTGCTTGATTCTTGTGTTCTTTTGTCTTTTTCTCGATATTCGTACCTAAGATACATATTGAAAAAACACAAGCATATATATGGCACTTTTTATAATATTTTCATCGTTTTAAGCCCGTTTTGGACGATGAGACCATGTATAATTGCGGTCTCATCAACTACACTAATGAACTCCATTTGGTTGTCAACCTGAACTCTCATCTTTTCCTCATATTTCTCAAAACTGTCCCCATAGGTTCTGAATTTGTCAAGGAGTTCATCAGCCTTGGAAGAAAGGTCTTCTTGGCTCTAAGAAACATAGGGCTTCAAAGTGGTGTAGACATGGTTTAAGAAACCCTTGAGAGTTTCACAGAGAACCTTCTTAGTGACAGGTTTGGTGTCATTAAAAGTAGAATCCATAACCACAGTCTGAGTCCCCAATGATGAGGTGTCAAGGTGTGCCTCATGGGAGGGCTTTTTAGTTGCCTTAGGAGAGGGATCCTTTTGTTCGGTTGCCTCAAGGGAGGGTTTTGGTTGAGCCTCGGGGGAGGGCGGTATGTACTCGAACAAAGGTGGGGAATGTGGCTTCTGGTCTGATTGAGGAGGGTCCTGAGTGTCAGGTTCATCCCCAGCCTCAATCATATCATCGTCATCACTGAATCCATGGAGTAGCTCCTCAGGCTCATCAAGTAAATTAAGAAAATCTCCATATTTTAGTGATCCCTTTGGTTTATCCATCTCCCCTCCAAAAGAAGGTTTGCCTTGGTTTTAGTCACTCCCTACCCCAAATCCGGATGCTTGGGTTTTGGCCAGCTGATTCTCAGGGGCAGTTTGTGATTGATCAGGGTGGAAGTGATATCCCTATCAGTGAGGTGTGTTACCCGTAGGCGTCTCCCTAAGTCTATGGGATCGATAATGGTTCCCTCAGGCAAAGACTTTTGTTTTAGTGTGCCTTCATCGGGAGTGGTGGAGGTGAGATTCCTATCAGCGGGGTGTTTTACCCGTGGGCGTCCCTCTGAGTCTAAGGAATCATTTTGGTTCCTCAGGCAAAGACTTTTGAGCTAGTTTGCCTTTATTGGATTTATGAATGCCATCATTAGACTGAATGGAAGGCAGTCCCATAGGAGAGGGTTGTATATTTCCCCTCTCCATCAAGAGGACCAGTAGGTTGGCCCGTTGATTGTGGTAAAATACCTCTTTAGGAAAAGAGCGTATATGAGCAGCAAGTATTAAGTGTCGGTTTAGGAAAACCAAGCACTAATGATCCTTAAACGTGAAAGTTCGTTTCCCAAGGAGGCAAGTGTGTTGTGTAAGAAATGATTAATGTTTGTGATTATGATTATGAGAAAAGAAAAGAGAAAAGGATGACGGTTACGATAAAATAACACTAAGACAAAAAGTCGTGCACGTAAATCCGTAAAATATGACGAAATTTAAAAATTAACCTAAAAATTCCTAGAAAATTGCAATAAATCCTACAAAATGTAATTAGAATTTAAAAAAAAATCAAAAATCACTCAAACCTTATATTTAATTAAATATTAATTTTTTAATGCTAATTAAAACCCAAAAAATCAATTTAATTAACAAAAAGCCGAAAATGAGATTTTTCACTTTGTAAATATCTAAAATAACTTAATTAAACTAAAAACTATTAGTGAAAAATTTAAAATTAATTAAAACTATTTAAAAATGATTAAAACTATAGAAATCTTAAAATAATTCTAAAAATTAATTGAATGACATGTAAATAAATCTAAAACTTTTAAAAATCCTAACTTAATGTATTTAACCTAGGAAAATTGAAAAAGTTTCAAAAAACTTAAATTTAATTATTAATGATAAAATAATAAAAAAATAATATTAAAAATACAAAATTTATAAAAAATTCTAAAAAGTTGCAAACTAGTTTATTTTAACCTAAATAACACAGAAATGAACTTAAAATTACCAAATTACCCCTAATGGGCCTCCAAATGGGCTGAAATGAAAAACAGTCCTCCTAATTGGGCTTTTTGGCCCAATAAGTAAAAAGTTGTCCAAATAAGCCCAAAATTTCCTATCTGACTCAAAATTTGATTTTAAGAACAAAAGTCTAAAGGCCCAAAATTTGAAAGTGAGCTTATCACAGCTTAATAGTCAACAGCCTATTCTTAATGGGCTTTTTGGCCCATTAACCCATAAGCTAATGCCATAAGCTTTAATTAGACACATAAGCTTATTTTGGGATACTTAAGAGATCTTTGAAAACAAATTTTGAAAAATCCCAAGAAATAAGCCTGAAATAAGCAAAAGCTCTCTACAGAAAACGACAAAATAGTCGTTTTTGAGTTCTAGGCCACCTCAAGTGCTGATTCAACTTGCAAAAGATTTTAAATGACAAAAATAAGCTTAATAATCAAAAAGATTTCAAATAAGCACAATGAATAAGCTGGAATAAGCAATAAGCACTTATGTAAAAGTCAAACCTAAAAGTCAAACCCTAAAAAGCTCCAGATTAGTTCAATGGGTCAAATAAGGAAGATTGGTTACAAAAACAAATTTTTTGCAAGTCCAAATAAGCTAAAATAGCTTATGAATAAGCTGATTAAGAATTAACACTAACAGGGGCTAGTTTTGGGTGTCTAGCAGTGGGAAAAGTTTCCACTACTTGACTTGTTTGACTTTTTGTCTTTCGTGGATTTTTTTTGGATTCAAGGCACACAAAGGCACCCTTATAACCAGTGGGTTATAAGGAGTCAATAGCAATCACAAAATCAAAAAAAACTAACAGGCCAAATGATACAATTAAATGAAAACATCCCCAGTTATGATGCAGACATGAACTTAGGCAGTTATGAACAAGATAAGCAGATTTAGCAAGATTAAGGCAACCAAATTTCACCAAATGCACACACAAGCTATAAATAATTTAAATGAACACAAATAAACTTGTCTCATACAATGATTCAAGGTTTAGACAAAGATTCAAGCTTAAAAAGTTACTGATGAACAATGAACAATGAACAAGCAAAATATGAACTTTGCTGATGTACTTGACCACAAATCCAATTTCAAACACTCAATTATCCTAAAAAAGTTACACAAACTTTGATTTAACACTTGTTAGCCCTAAACATGCATACAATATACGTGTTTCCAAAATCTAAGGTCAAAATATGCCAAATCAAGTGAGTTATAGCACAATATAGGATTTGATGTTTAAAAGCTGAAAACTTGTAGATAATAGCACACAACCAAGTAATAAGCATGTACAAACTCAAACCAACACTTAGCACTTACTCAAACAAGCATTCAAAGCATAAACAGGTAAACCTAAACACCCTTTAAACTTTTTAATCAAAATTAAAACAAGTAAATGTGTGATTCAGTTTCCCACGCCTAATCTAGCATAATAACAACAATATCATGTAGTATCAAGCAAATTCAAGCCACAAGAACACTTCATACAACAGCAGAACTCAAATTCACACAAAACCACTTTTTCAACTGATTTTGGGTAAGAAGGCTCAAACCTCATGAATGTACATCCACACTCACGAATTTTTGAGCTTATGTGCCTAGCTTAACAAGGCACAAGCATCCATAAAGCTTCTAAGAGTAACAAGGTTAGCACAAGCAATATATAAAACTGAAAATTGAAAAACAAAGCTGATTAATGCAACCTTTGTACCCACTCCTTGATTATCCCCAAACCACAACCTCACAACACCTTGATAATCTTCTTATCAGGGTGCTATGATCACTTGTTATCCAAAAATTCCAAGGATGTACCAAAGAACTTAGCAAAATATTAGTTTTGAGAAAACTTGGCAATTTCTTGCACAAGGTTTGAAAACAAGTTTTGATACTTCAAAATCATAAACATGAAACAATAACAAGTATAAATTAAGATTGCCACTTGGATTTCTTCAACACATTTAAACAAGTTTTCATTAAACTGAAATAAGGATTTACAGAAAGTTGAACAAGGAAAAACCAAGAGCAATCTATAATGTTGTGAGTCTTATGCCTTATATAGGCTACAATGAGACTAAGAAAGCTGAAAATAAAGTGTAAACCCTAATGATGAAGTCTCTAAAATGCCCTTGTAGTTTAAATTTTGTATGATCATGTGAAGTTATCTTGGCTGTTTGTGAAGGTGTAAAAAGGGGTGGAATTTGATCAATGGTCCATAGTGAGCTTAGGGTTAAAGCAGGTTTGTGGGACGTTGGATGGATGGCATGTTTTGGCATCTTTCTCACAAACGTACGCATGGGGTTATTCATGTGAGTCTTGTGATGATGTGGCAGGTGGTTTAGGAGTTGGGTTATGTTTATAACCACCTTAATCACAAATCTAGAGGTCAATGGGGTTTAATTCCATTTAATTAGAAAAACCCTAATTTTGATATGAACATGAAGAACAATGGGCTTGATCTTGTTTTTGGTATAAATAAGTGTTAACCGCGTTTGTCAAACTTAATTAATTAAGTTAGTTAAAACCGGTTTAGTGGAAGGTGATATGGCAAGATAGTGGGTTCTGATTGGGTGAAATGAGTTAGTGTGACACGTGGTGTGTTGTGGTTGGTCTAGGTTACTTTCATGTCTTGGCAAATATTACCCCTAATCTTTGTTTCTCCTTTCACTTGTGTTTGAAACTTGAATAATCCGAACTCCTTCTATAATCAAGTTTCATTTCTTAGACTTTTGCCCCAAAACTTTTGCAAAGGTTTATCAAAGGACTTGTTTTGCCAATTCATGATATTTAAAGGATTGATTTTGGCATTTTCTTCATTCTTCAAGGTCTTGACTTGTTTAGTCTTCATAAATGAGGGACCCATTCTTGCCAATTCTTCAACGTGGAGGTCCCTTTTTGTAAATTTGACAAACTTTAAGGACCAATCTTGTAGATATGAATATACAAGGTTTTAAAGTGTCAATTATTTAATATTGGAGGACCCTTCTTGTACAATCTTCAATTCTTCAAGGGTTATTCTTGGAAAATCAACTCTAGGGCCCGGTTCATTGTGCGGCTTTGTTTCCCGTGTTCGTTTTTGCTTGTTTCTTGTGATCTTTTGCCATTTTCCCAATATCCGTACCTAAAATACACATGGAGCAAACACAAGCATATATTTGGCATATTTCATGATTTTTAATGCATTTTAAGCCCATTTTGGATGATGAGATTATGTATAAAAGTAGTCTCATCACTCCCCCATACTAAACCATTGCCGTGCCCTCACGCAATGCTAGAATAAAGTATCGTAGCACCTCCAAAATTCATTATTACGCACTTTTATTGAATGATAAACTCACTATACTACTACTACTTGCTACTACTTGCGTTTTAGACATAATGTATGATTTTCATCACAAAATAGGACGTTTAGGTTCATAGAACAAGAACACGTGAATGCTTCGTTAGAAATAATTTCCTCGTCCTCGATTTTCACCCCAATTCCATGCCAAGCGTGCAACGAGATCATTGTAATTATAAGTTAGTAATGCTAACACTACTCATATGCCCTAATCACGTACTTAGACTCCCATTTTCCTAAGTGGTATCTCTTATATTTTATTTTTGTCTTGAATGTTTCACGAGGTACATTTTTACTTATGCGATGATAGAGATTTAGATCTAAAAATAGAGTCATAACAGTGTAACCAAGACTATCGAATTAATAACCCCCCTAATAGACAACGATGTCAAAAAATTAAGTCAACAAGAAGGATCGATAAACACGGTTTTATAACGGTTTTGAACATGAGACTTATTACCAAGACTTTTTTACGCCCCCTAACAGATGGGCCTTATTCTCATAGGTTTACCTCCATCTTTTATTCAACTTCGCCATGAAGCTTTTATTATGACTTCGGTCTTGCCTTGCCTTTTATTTAACCGCGCCATGAGGTGTTTATTATGGCCAAAGACGTATATCCTCACGCTAAAAGCGAATTTTGGATCTTTAAAGCTTCAAAGATTAAGGCATAATTCACTTTCAATTTCGCATAGATTTTTCGGCCTTGTGAGCTTCAAACTGTTTGCTTGATTTAGGTGAGCACTTGAAATCTTATTATTAGGTGAACCTTTTGATTATTCAGGTTGCCAATACTTCAAAACCCTGACGCTGGCGATACCTTAATGTCTTCCCAATTTAATTACATGGAAGCTACTAGAAAATACTAGAAACCAACAATCAAGACTAAACCGCTAAGCCAATACTTATTAAGCAAAATATATATACAAGCGAAGGGATAATAAGCAATCAACGAGAATACATGAGCTTTTGAAAGAATACGAGTACTCTACGTTTAGCATAGTAACTTATAATTAACTCTATCATTTCTCGTCCTCATTTAAGAGACTTAGCCTAATATAATGTTAAGGAATCGAAGCTAAGTGCTCAACACGCATGGTCGAGTCAAAAATTACTCTTATTCTCGCCATTGGAAAATCTACATTCGTATCTTCAAACACTTATAAAGAATGAGAAAAAATTTAAAATTTGGCCGTTTTTAGCCTTATTTTGTAACAAAACGATAAAACAAGATAAACTTTGGAAAGCGTGAAGGTTTGGCAAGGAAAGTATCTATTCACCCCCCGTACTAAAGTTAAACATTGTCCTCAATGTTTCGAGTCTAAGGGTAGGATACCCCCATACTAGAGACGTAGTCGAATACCCAATCTAGCATGGAAAGGGTGTAACCGTTAAATTAATAGCCGTTTATGAAATGTGCTAAAAACCTAAAGTTAGAACATATAAGGATATATCATGAGGATATCGAGAAATTATTCAAAGCAAACGATCGAGTTCTCCCATAAAACAAACACGAGAGGCTCAAATCGTGAAGATCATGATCATCTAAAAACCACATTGCACAAACAACCACGGAACAAAGGTTGGAAGGGCACAAATCCCCTCACGTTAACTACATTAGAAAGCGATAATATGTACATTGATAAGCATGGGACTCCCCCACGAGGCACCTCGTTTTTTATTACCGAGTCATGAGCTCGACCCGATCCCCTCAATACTAATTATAATTGGGGAAGGTGACTTGGTCGAGGTAGTTCAAAGAGGGAACTTCCCCACCAACGTAGTGCTTCAACCTATGTCCATTCACCTTGAAATTGGGGCCATAATTTTGAGCTAGCTTGATGGTCCCATAAGGAAAAACTTGGGTAACGGTGAATGGAACCGACCAACAAGATTTCAACTTGCCGGAAAAGATTTTCAAACGTGAGTTAAAAAGCAACACTTGATATCCAATGTTAAAAACCCGGTTTTTAATTTTAGAATCATGAAACTTTTTAGTTTTTTCTTTGTAAATCAATGAATTTTCATAAGTAATGTCTCTCAATTCATCCAATTCATTTAATTGCATTTTCCGTTTTCCCACGGTCTCAATGTCATCATTACAATGCTTAAGGGCCCAATAAGCTTTGTGTTCGAGTTCAATTGGCAAATGAAAATTCTTCCCATACACAAGCTTATAAGGAGTGCACCTGATGGGCGTCTTATGAGCGGTACGAAAGGCCCATAAAGCATCGTCTAGCTTATCCGACCATGATTGTCGGTTCCCTCCAATCGATCTCTCCAAGATCCTCTTCAATTCTCGGTTTGAAACCTCGACTTGCCCACTCGTTTGTGGGTGATAAGACGTAGAAAGCTGATGTGTAACCCCATATTTCCTTAGGACCCTTTCGAATTGGTCATTACAAATATGGGTTCCACGATCGCTTATGATCGCACGAGGGGTTCCAAACCGAGAAAACAAACTATTCAAGAACTTGACAACCACACGAGCATCGTTCATGGGCAAATCCTTAGCTTCCACTCACTTGGATAGGTAGTCAACGGCGACAAGGATGTACTTATTACCACGAGATGATGGGAATGGCCCCATAAAATCAATTCCCCAAACATCAAAGATCTCACACACTTGGATGATGTTTTGTGGAATTTCATCGTTTTATGAGGCTTTTCCTTGTCGTTGTCATGAGTCACACGACTTCACAAGTGTATGTTCATCTCGGTAAATAGTAGGCCAAAAGAAACTGGCAACAAAGACCTTCTTCGCCGTGAGATTAGCACCATGGTGACCACCCGTGGGTCCCTCGTGACAAGCTCTAAGGATATTAGAAGCTTCAGTGCCAAACACACAACGTCGAATGATTTGATCCGCACAATTCCAAAAATGGTAAGGGTCGTTTCAAAAGTAGAACATGACGTCACGAAAGAATTTTCGTTTTTGTTGCCCGCATGGTAATTTGCGATGTCTGCAAACCATGGGGTAGATGAATAAAGCTTAGAATTCACTACACCAAGTGTCTCGAAAGGAAATGCTTCGGTGATTTCATTTGGCTCGTACACACTTTGGTGAGGATCTTCCAAACGAGAAAGATGATCGGCAGCTAGATTCTCAGCTCCTTTTTTGTCAAGGATTTCGACATCAAATTCTTGTAGGAGGAGAATCCAACGAAGCAATCTCGGCTTTGCATCATGTTTAGCCATGAGATACTTGATTGCCGAGTGATCCGTATACACTATGCATTGGGTCAAGACGAGGTAAGGTCGGAATTTCTCAAATGCATACACCACGGTAAGGAATTCCTTTTCCGATGTAGTGTATTTAAGTTGAGCCTCGGTCATCGTCTTGCTAGCATAGTTAATAGGTAAGAAATGCTTATCACGACGTTGCCCCAAAACGACCACAATAGCGTAATCACTTGCATCACACATGAGCTCAAAGGGGAGGTACGAATTGGGAGCAACAAGGATGGGAGCTTCCGTAAGTTACCTCTTAAGGATTTCAAAGGCTCGTACACAATCTTCGTTAAAGACAAAAGGAGCATCTTTTTCGAGGAGATGTGTAGGATATGTAAATCTTGCTTATGTTTTAGAGAGAGAAAGATAGATGATTTCACACTTCTAGAGAGAGAAAGTTTAAGAACTATGTGTAAAATATAATGAAATCACCACCCTCTCCATCAAAGGAGAGGGTTTATATACCTAAGCCTTGTGATGGGCTTGGGCTTACAATATTGGGCCGGCCTTCATATGTTGTAGGCTAGGCTTGGCCTTGTTTGTTTAATAAAGATATCTAGACTACGAGCTATTACTTAATATATTGTCGGAGTGACCTAATCTTCCTAAATACGTAAAAACGTATTTCCAACAATCTCCCCCTAAGGGAGGTCACTCCAAACAAGGGCGTTACCCAAGTTTCAATAATAAAATAAACCTAGCATACTATGCTTGTCTTGAGCTTGTAGTCTTTGTCTTTCTTTTCTTTTTCTTTTCTGGTGAACATGCTGATGTGATCTTTGATATCAATCTTTAGCATTAATCTCTTGCCTTGATCTTGTGCATCCATCACTAGTGATCTTCGCCTCTTCGTGACACCATGTCCCACATACTTATACCTTTGTAATTCTTGAAAGCTTCAGAGTTCGATACAGCGGAAGACTTGACTTTTAGGCTTTCTAGAATTAGATGAAATATTAAGTGCATAAAGTATAAGCATGCGGGGACGACTTCTTCTTGGATTCTGCAATGCCACATTCTTCAAATGCCGCAACATAAGTAGACATGAACGAAATGGATTTGAAAATTTCATTCTAATTCGGTAGCATTTTACCTCCGGTCGGTGAAGACCGTTGGACGATATAAAATATCGTACTTGTGGCAGGTAGATTTAATTCAAAATCTCCTTGACAAGATTTCGCGGGTAAACCCGTTCTCTTTACTCGACCGTCCAAAGCTGACTGCGAACGTAAAGAGTGAATCATTTGGATTAAATTATCCGCATGATTGAAGCCATCAATTTTGATTCCTGGAACAAGTTTGATTCATTAAAGAATCGCACCATCGTTGCTTTCCAGTTGTCACGAGCTTGATTCATATGGAATCTTGCAAGTTACCTACCAAGTGCTGTTAGATGTTAACACTAGAAGGATTTCCACTCATCACTGTGAACACTAAGGTATCACTCTGAGTGTTCTGGCAAGATCACTAAGATATTGGGTAGAGGCCTAGAACGTGTTTAAGTTCAGCTAAGAATTAAACCACTGTTGCTTTCCAGTTATCACAAGTTTGATTCATAAAGAATCGCACAAGTCACCTACCATAAGCTTTTTGATATTCGCTCAAGAAGGATTTCCATCTTTATTGTAAATACTTTCGTATTACTCAGATGTTCAGGCAAGATCATGAAGATTTTGCGTAGGACTCTTAAGATCTTTCTTACTTTTCACAATGTGTGAAGAAGCAAGGAATTATGAAAGTGTGTCCTAACGAGATATTTGATGATCTCAAATGGATCTAGACTCGATCGTGCACTTTGGATTTTAGTGATCGGAGGCTGGAGAGGAGTGCCACCATTTCAATACCAATTTATTCGGAGTGAATAAATCAATAGATAATGCGTTGTCTCCGTGTGATTAAAACAAATACTTTTTGAGAGATATCTGAGTTAGCTGGGATGGCTTGTGCATTGCATCACTGGGTCCATGATGTCTATCTTTAATATCGAGCATCATTAAAATGATCTCAATAGCATATGTGTTGACCCGGTTTCTGCCTAAGGTTGTAAGGAGGGCTTCTTTCTTTACACCCTTTATCTTTACAATTCTTTTTCATTCTTCAACCCCTTCAATGCTTACCAATATGTAACAATCCGTCAATTTATGGTTGATATTTTATTCTCAATATTTATTTAAAAACATTATTTTAATGTTATAATATGAACTCACTTATTTTTGGGAAGAAATTTGGATTTACGTCTTGAAGTAGCATCGACTACATCTAAACCGGAGGATTCTACGTTACGTGCTTACGTTTACATACACCGTTTTGGTGCAGTCCGACATTTCAAAAAATAAATTTATCCGTGAATATTATTTTGAGATTTTAAATTTTTGTTGGTTCATAAACTCACAAATTTACGAGAAGAGATTAGGACATACGATTTTAATTTAACGTCCTTTACGACTAAACCGAAAACCTTAGGATTACGTATTTACGTTTTTGAACTCCGTTTTTGATAAGAAAATTTTTAATAGATTTGTTTTGTGCCGTTGATTCATAATTTATAAAAATGTTTTTCGTAAAACGACCCAAGGGCACGCAAATCGAGGAAACTAGAATCGAGGAATACCCGTAAATTAGCAGGATGGGACAAAACAAGTTTATCCCACCCCACTCAAAAGAGATGGCCAATAGAGGACACCACATCATAAGATGTGGCACCCTTTTAGCTAGAAAGCTAACACATGTTAGCATAAGCTTAACATGTAAGCTAACTTAGCACAAAACCACCAAAACCACTTCATTCATACCATTTACACTTAGCAACTCATGCAAACCACTCACTAAACTCTCTCATCTCTCTCTATTTCGTCCAACCATTATCAAAAACAACTCTCATTTGATCTATGTTAGCCATAAAATCATGTGTTACTCATACACATGATGATGCTACTTTGAAGCTTTGAAGATTGGAGGTGATTCTAACATCCAAGGAGAAGATTTGTTGGTGTCATAGGGCTGATTTTCCATGAGAATTTTATAAAGGTTGGTAGACTTGAAGATGATATTGCTTTATCACAAGTTTTGCCATCAAAATCCAAGCCTTGTTCATCAAAGACTCATCTTTTCATCACTAATGGTTGTATAGAGATTGTTCTTCCTATCCTCTTGTTATTTTGATTATGTAATCTTGTATTTTCTTTATTTATTTATATGTATACGATGATAAATGATGATTAAAAATATAATGTGGGGATTTGGTGTTGATAGATTTGATAAACATGGGTAAAAAGATGGAAAAACCACACGTAAAAATGGTTAAATCTTGCTTAATAAGATGGCTGTATAAAAACAGTAAGTAACCAAATGATAAACTGATAAAATGGTAAAGTGGAATCAATATACAGTAATTATTAGGTGTTATACACATGTGAGAGTTGGCCATGCAATGGAATCATAAAAATGAGGGAGATATGATCAAAACAAGTTTAGAGTGCAAATCTGCCTATACTGTTTTGGACGAATTTATTAAAATATTTAGAGGTTGATTCATCAGTAGCTATAAAGGGATACAATTAAGCACATATCATGTAGTTTCTGTGATAAACATTTGAGGTCCTATCTCATTATAGAACTCTAGATATGGACATTTTAGTGAACTTAAAATTTAGGACTGATTTTGTGAAATTAAAGTTTAATATTATTATATAAGCACTCAAATAAATATAGTATAAAATGTGAATTAAAACCCACTAACTTATATATTACATTTATATATATATATATATAAGGATAAATAAATTGACATTTTATAAAAATGGTAGTTTGGTAAGTTTATAAGTTATAAAAACTATAAACATGATTTTTATGACTTTTTCGGCTATTACCGTAAAATTAACGTTTTTGTTAAATAAAACTTAGACGGTTGGACCCGTCTAATGTAAAATTTTATAAACTCATATACTGATATATAAACATATATAACAAGTAAAAACCGATAAAACCTGAACCATATAACATACGGACATTAACGTGCTAAGTTAACGTTATTGGACTAATAATACAACAAAATGGGCTAAAACACTTATAAACTTATTTATTGGGCTTAACCCATTTGAGCCCAACATGTAAAGTATAAATACTGATAATACAAGTATGAAATAGATTAATACAAGTTAAAGAACTTATAATAAGTTTATTGGACTTAAAATATGTAAATAGGTAAAACTAGTAAACTAGTATAAAAGTTATCGACACTTAACACTAAAATGAGTAAATGAGAATATGTAAACCCACTTGATCATCATATATATATAATCATCATATGTATACATAATTGTTATTATTATAAAGTCATTGGACAAGAGTCTAAGACGAGTATTATTTGTCTAGGTTTCCATGATTGAAGCACGTACCGTACATCCAAATCGCCGATAACCGCCTTCCCACATCAACGTGAGTTCATAGCCTCGCACTCTTTTAAATGTTTTTATGAAATATTTTATAAACCCGCGAGGGAGATAACATGTTAGTTTTACTAAAATAGGACACCATTTTCCCGATTGTTTGTTTATTGATTTGGACCCGAATGATTGTATGACCCGATGAATGATTAAATGACCCGATAGATGAAATAAAATGGATTATTAAAGTTAGGTTATGTCACTAAAAGTCCCATTAGCATGAATTGTGAACTAACGGGATTTGGTAGACGCTTATGCATATAATAGTACTATTTGGGGACGATCACCACAGTTCGCGCCTTGACGGTTGATCCCCGTCGTGCCACATTGATTGGTAAAGCGAATTTATGTATGAGAAGATTTACATAGCGTTACCTTTGTGACGACACGCTAATTTAGATGGCCAATGAGTTTCGGTCTAGCTACCCGTTGTTTGGTATATTAAGGTAACAATGTCATGCGGCTTATAATAATCCAATTTAACGAAATACTGCTATACGCACCGAATTATGATTTATTGCCTGACTAGCTATACGGGGTCATATTATTGATATTATGTTTGTATTTTGGTTTTACATAACCATATAACGATTTTTATTTAACTTTATACAACGTCATAAGACGTATTGATTGATGTTTTTACGACATTGGCTCGTATAATGATTTCAAAGGCAAATGCCTATATTATAATTTTTGATAAGGATTTGTATAAAATGACTTTGGCTATTTTATGGCCTATCACAAAGATTTGTACAAAATGATTTTTGGTAATAATTTTATACCGATGTTATATTGATGGATTTCACTAAACTTTATGAATTCACTCGGCGTTTTCGCTGACCTTTTCTTTTAACATGTTTTCTCTCAGGTACTTGAAGGTAATTCTTGGGAAGACAACAAGAATTTATGGCCCGCACTTAAATTATAATTTCCATTCAAATGTTTTGTAAAACCTGTATTAAATACAATGACTTGGGACCTATGTAAATCTGATATTTATGAATGGAAATGATTTATTAATAAACGACACGATTTTTAAGCGTTGTCTATGATGTGAGTAATGTGCTATCCCGTAACACCAACGAGTCTTCCGCTGTATTGAGTTGTATAAATTTGGGGGTGTTACAGTTTGGTACGAGAGCTCTCGTTATAGAGAACGAAAGATTTTTAAAACCAAGGTTTTGAATAAAACATTTCAAAATCTTTTAACTATAAACATTTTTCTCAAAATGTCTAAGAATCTTTTGACTATAACGGTGCCGAAGAATTCCCGAGTTACTAACAAGGCCAGACTGAGAAGTGTTATTTTAATATATATATAACTTGGATTATATATATATACATATGATGTAATTTGATTACATGATTGTTTGATGATTATTTTGATATTTATACGAGGTATTTATACGACGTAGATTGTCACAAGGAACCCTAAATCCCCTAGTAAATTAATCGAAGCTATTCTCGTAGGAATTCTAGCTCTCCTAGATCTAAACCAAGTTGTGGATTTTATGATCCCAACAAAATGGTTGATATTCGTAGAAATGTAGATATTAGTTGATTGTGAAATTGAAGAAGAATTGGCGAGATTAAAACTGATATCGATGTCATGACGATCTTTCCTTATAGAGTGGAGTTTGACAAAACGTTACCACCTAGAAAGATGTCATCTGATTCGTAGTCATCCAATTATTAAATTGGAATCGAAAGGGTGAATGTTGCACTTGAGGCTGTCATTGGAACCATTACCCAAAAGCCTCATGCCACTAGTACCTTTCCGAGAAGTCTAATCAAATGATCGAGTCATTTCATACTAGTGACTCATTTGATAACTATTCATGAAAGAGCTATAGGATTGGAAATTAAGTGTTGCTTATATCGAGCCTTTATTTCCCTATTAAGGTCTGAGAATAAGTTTGAAAGTATTGGAGAATGAGGTAGGATATCGAATTAAGTATAAGTTAATGAAAACTTGTATAAAGTAAAATTTAACCCGCATAGAATATGAGATTGATAAGAGGAATTCATTAAGTTCTGTGATTGAATTATAAGGTTTTAATTGATTGTTGATTCGTGTTAAGTGTTGTTCCTAGGTCGTTGTCCAATGATGAGGATGCCCAGTGTCCAATAAATAAATTGAAGAAATCTTCTTCTGAATTGGGACCGATGGATCTTCCGGGACATGTGGAACACCAAATAACTCTTGTAGATTAGTATTCATTGTGGTATCTTTTAAAAATTCCTAACTTAAATGAGATATCAGTTGGTAGGATGAAATTTGGAAATTGTATGACATAGTGACACGTAATGTGTTACGGTACAATTTGACTTGTTTGTGATTAATGAAAAGAATACCTTTGATTGCTAAATTCTACATGTATCGATGATATCTATCTTTTCTTGCTTCTTCCTAATGCTCGCATTAGTGATGCAATCATTGAACAAGTACTCATCTCGAATTGAGTTACGCTGTGGATTATTCTCTTTGTATTCCTGAGTGCCATCGAGGTCATGAACCTCATGATTAATTGGCTAAGCTCATTTCCTGATATATTGTAGTTAGTTCTTGGTAAACAACTTTTCATCACTCTTTTGCAGATCACTTATTGTTTTTATAAGTTAAAACAGTATCCCTTGAGGAAAATTGGCTTTTCATCACCATATGGATTATTTAAGTGAGATTTATAAATGATCGTTATCGAAATAAAGTTGTTTATAAAACGCCTTGGAATACTTAATTGTTTTCATAACAAAGAAAATCTTTGTAAATTTATTCTTGATTCTTATTTAAGAATTAAGCCTGAAAATATTTTTATTATAAACATGATGATAAAATTTTGACGAACTGAGTATTGCCTCGTTAATCTTGAAATTGTATATAGTTGTGCGCCTACATACAATTTAGAATGGACCATGCAAGGCTGATTAGTAGTCACCATAAAACTGATTAATAAACACTACATTTTCTTTGAAGATTGTGAAAGGTAAAATTTTATGAGATATGCAAGAAGTGAAAAATAGGGACATAGTGTTAGGGACACCTACATATGTGCCTGTAGCATCTATTCTTCTGAGTCGAATTTACTCATCTGTGGAACTTGTCTTATTTGACAATTGATATTCCCTTCTTGTCCAATTCTCCCGTAGTGAGATTCTTAGGAAAAGTATATGATTACAGAGTATTGATACACGACTGGATGTATCGACGTTCCTATCATTTCTTTTGATTAGATTTCATTTGAATGACCTGGGTAACAATCCGAGGAGCTTTCGAATGCGTACTCAAATTATTAAAACATGGGATATATTCATATTCATTAAATGTTTTCGTCTGTATCTGATTAGAAATTCTCTCCGCGTAGATTATGCGTTGACCTTACTCTTTTAATGGTAGTTGTGTCTCCATATATCCTTGAATTTGTGAAAGATCATGAGTTATTATTAGTCTTTTGAGAAGTTCACATCTTGTCAACGGCAATGAAACTGGAAAGTTGATAGTGCTAGTAGAATGGATTGATTGATTATGACATGACGGCATTGTCTTAATTGATGGGAACTCGAATAGAATTCCCCTAATTGATAAGATGTTGATTATCAAAAGTGATCTAAATAATTCTTGATGGATGACCATATCCTGCATTTAGACTTGAGATTATACCGTGAATGGTTGTGAATTAGTCATAGATATTATAATCTAGAAAGAACCTAATATGATTTTATTAAAAAAATGTTTCTGTTATCTGAAACTTTAGGAGGTATTTATTGGTGAATTACCTAGACTTTCGCCATCAAGGCAAGTTGAAATTGGTATTGATTATATTCCCGGTGTTGAACCTGTGGCGTGTGCATTGTATGTCAGCACCATCTGAATTAAAGGAATTACCGTACAACTGAGAGAGTTGTCGGAGAAAGATTTTATTCTACCAAGCTCGTCATTATGAAGAGCTATGGTATTATTATTCCTTATATTTGTTGAATTACCATGAACTAGGTAAATTGATGATAAAAGTCTATATCCACTACCCAAGATGATATATTTGTTCGATCATTTAGAAGGTTCTAGCGTATATTCAAGATCTGATCCACGGCATGGTTATCATCAACATCGCGTCTGCGAAAAAGATTATCTATTCCAATCACTACATCCAGAACTTGTAATAAACATTATAAGTTTCACGTTATGACGTTTGGATTGACTAATACACATGTAGCATTCATAAATTGGGTGAATCACGTGTGTATGCTGTAAATTGATAAATTCATGCTTGTGATCATTAAGGACCATCAGTTTGTCTATAAGAATAAGAATGAGTTAATAATTAGTTATAGACTGCCCTAAATTGGCCGAACAATGAAAACTTGTACCTTGAGTATTTAACATGTGATTAAAGACTTAATCCTTTACATTATTTGACCGTGTGATTAATAAGATAATGGAATCTATATTGACTCTTCAAAAATTTAGAGCCCTTTTAAGACTTTGGGTTTTACCAAAAAGAAAGTGCAAATATGTTTTGACAAATGTTTTAACAAAGGATTTTTAAGGGATTATTCCCTTATACACAAATCATTTAACTAAACTCCTGTTTAGGGGTAAATGTTTGTGTATACCTCAAGACAACCTAAGCGGAATTGAGGAAAACATTTAAACCATAACTTGAAATTTGAAACGACAATTTTTTCTTTTCAACTAAGAAAATTTTGACCAAAGTATAACAAAAGATTTTTCGTACATTTACGAATCTTATTAATTATTTTCGATAAATCAGCAAAAATCGTGTTAATTAAATTCAAATTTGTTTTGAACATTTTATTATAATTGGTCGAACTAAGAATTTTAAACTTTTAACGTTTACGTTTCATAAAAACTTAATATTTATTGTTAATTTACGTGTAATAATTATCGACGCTTTAAAACGTCGGATCAAGCAAAACTGATAAAAATAATAATTGAGATAGAAATAAGACTTCGAAAATATGAAGGAATAATTTCTGAATAAATACGGTCATGATATTTATTTCATCAAGGAAGGTGAATATAATTACTGACACATTATGTAGAAAAGATAAAGAACCAATTAGGACATGTTCCTTAATAATGAAGGTGCAAAATAAATTGCCGAACAATATAAAAATAAACAATGATTGTAAAAAGGATAATATAGATAATAAAAAGGGTTCACGGCTAATGTGAACCATCAAAATTGAGAAGCCGATGGCGTTAAATGTATAACAGGCCCCTTGAGGTTGCCCTAAAAATGGAGATTTTGAGATATAGTTATGTTGGAATCTTGTAAGTATAAGTATTCTATTCCTGTCATTTCTGATTTAATGTAACTTTATCTGAAGAAGTTGTACTGATGCAATCTATGAAGGTAGACATCGCCTCATACATTAGTAAACGTCTAGCTATTGCAAAGGTCATCATCTGAATTTGATTCGATTTGGGTCATCGTCGACAGACTCACCAAATCTGCTAATATCATTCCTATTAATGATAGATTCTTGATGAAGAAATTGACCCTTTTAAAGGAGTTGTGTAAACATGGTATGCCTGTATCGATCATCTCTATCAAGACCCTCGCTTCGCATTGAATTTCTAGAGATTTGCTCATAAGTCATTGAGATCGAATCTTGATGAGAGTACTGTGTACCACCCCAATCGAAGGGACGAGGTAAAGTAACGATACAAAACACTATAAGTGTTGTTTTATGCTTGAATGATTGACATTTGGTAATGAACCGTATAATCGCTTTCCTTTGGAGAGATTATCATTTATAATTATCGTGTTAGGATCGAGATCGAATCTTGATAAGATGTAAATATTAGAGCATTTATAAGCAGGAGTTGGGATAAGACGCCGGACATACACCCATTGTGAGTTGGACATGTCTTTTAGGTTTAAGGTTTCCTATGATGGCGAATCTAAACTTACAAAATACTCGACCCGCGAGACCTGAAATGAATGTTGAAATTAGGATATGATTATTGACTGCCGGTAGTGGGCAGGAGGTTATGTGAATATGAAATGTAGATCTTGAAGTGCCAAATGGGTAGCGAAGTTATGCCAAAATTTTTAACTATGGAAAAATGAATTGATGATCTGAAAGATCATGGGATATAAGTCCCCGTTGTATGGGACCATTGAGATGATGTAAAAGTTGGTTTGAAAGGCATATAAGTTGAATCTACCCTAGGACTTCAAGAGCTGCGTGAATTATGTTTCGTATATTGAACTTGATAAAATGTCTATCAAGTGAGAATCTGATCACTTCTTGATAAAGTTTAGATCGGCAAAAAGTTGCATTCATCAAAAACCCGTGAACATCATGGATAGAGAAAGTAAGTCAACATTAAGCCTGATCTTACTCCCGTAGTTATGTTTGATGAAACTCGCGTATTGTAATGAATTACACTTGTGAAAAAAGACCGAATGTGGAGGAAATACCCACATGGCTTTAACTCTATAAGAAGCGAGTAGTAAGGTAAGATGATCTTTGAGGACAAAGATCCTGTTTAGGGGTAAATGCTGTGACAATCCGTCAATTTATGGTTGATATTTTATTCTCAATATTTATTTAAAAACATTATTTTAATGTTATAATATGAACTCACTTATTTTTGGGAAGAAATTTGGATTTACGTCTTGAAGTAGCATCGACTACGTCTAAACCGGAGGATTCTACGTTACGTGCTTACGTTTACATACACCGTTTTGGTGACAGTCCGACATTTCAGAAAATAAATTTATCCGTGAATATTATTTTGAGATTTTAAATTTGTGTTGGTTCATAAACTCACAAATTTACGAGAAGAGATTAGGACTTACAATTTTAATTTAACGTCCTTTACGACTAAACCGGAAACCTTAGGATTACGTATTTACATTTTTGAACTCCGTTTTTTTATAAGACAATTTTTAATAGATTCGTTTTGTGCCGTTGATTCATAATTTATAAAAACGTTTTTCGTAAAACGACCCGAGGGCACGCAAATCGAGGAAACTAGAATCGAGGAATACCCGTAAATTAGCAGGATGGGACAAAACAAGTTCATCCCACCCCACTCAAAAGAGATGGCCAAAAGAGGACACCACATCATAAGATGTGGCACCCTTTTAGCTAGAAAGCTAACACATGTTAGCAAAAGCTTAACATGTAAGCTAACTTAACACAAAACCACCAAAACCACTTCATTCATACCATATACACTTAGCAACTCATGCAAACCACTCACCAAACTCACTCATCTCTCTCTATTTCGTCCAACCATCATCAAAAACACCCATCATTTGATCTATGTTAGCCATAAAATCATGTGTTACTCATACACATATGATGCTACTTTGAAGCTTTGAAGATTGGAGGTGATTCTATGATGCTACTTTGAAGCTTTAACGTTGAAGCTTTATACACATAAAATCATGTGTTACTCATACACATATGATGCTACTTTGAAGCTTTAACGTTATTGGACTAATAATACAACAAAATGGGCTAAAACACTTATAAACTTATTTATTGGGCTTAACCCATTTGAGCCCAACATGTAAAGTATAAATACTGATAATACAAGTATGAAATGGATTAATACAAGTTAAAGAACTTATTAATAAGTTTATTGGACTTAAAATATGTAAATAGGTAAAACTAGTAAACTAGTATAAAAGTTATCGACACTTAACACTAAAATGAGTAAATGAGAATATGTAAACCCACTTGATCATCATATTTATATAATCATCATATGTATACATAATTTTTAATTTTATAATGTCATTGGACAAGAGTCTAAGACGAGTATTATTTGTCTAGGTTTCCGTGATTGAAGCACGTACCGTACATCCAAATCACCGATAACCGCCTTCCCACATCAACGTGAGTTCATAGCCTCGCACTCTTTTAAATGTTTTTATGAAATATTTTATAAACCCCCGTGGGAGATAACATGTTAGTTTTACTGAAATAGGACACCATTTGTCCCGATTGTTTGTTTATTGATTTGGACCCGAATGATTGTATGACCCAATGAATGATTAAATGACCCGACAGATGAAATAAAATGGATTATTAAAGTTAGATTATGTCACTAAAAGTCTCATTAGCATGAATTGTGAACTACTGGGATTTGGTAGACGCTTATGCATATAATAGTACTATTTGGGGACGATCACCCCAGTTCGCGCCTTGACGGTTGATCCCCGTCGTCCACATTGATTGGTAAGCGAATTTTTGTATGAGAAGATTTACATAGCGTGACCTTTCTGACGACAAGCTAATTTAGATGGGCAAATGAGTTTCGGGCTAGCTACCCGTTGTCTGGTATAGTAAGGTAACAATGTCATGCGACTTATAATAATCCAATTTAACGAAATACTGCTATACGCACCGAATTAGGATTTATTGCCTGACTAGCAATACGGGGTCACATTATTGATATTATGTTTGTGTTTTGGTTTTACATAACCATATAACGGTTTTTATTTAACTTTATACAACGTCATAAGACGTATTGTATGATGTTTTTACGACATTGGCTCGTATAATGATTTCGAAGGCAAATGCCTATATTATAATTTTTGATAAGGATTTGTATAAAATGACTTTTTCTATTTTATGGCCTATCACAAAGATTTGTACAAAATGATTTTTGGTAATAATTTTATACCGATGTTATATTGATGGATTTCACTAAACTCTATGAATTCACTCGGCGTTTTCGCTGACCTTTTCTTTTAACATGTTTTATCTCAGGTACTTGAAGGTAATTCTCGGGAATACAACAAGAATTTATGGCCCGCACTTAAATTATAATTTCCATTCAAATGTTTTGTAAAACTTGTATTAAATACAATGACTTGGGACCTATGTAAATCTGATATTTATGAATGGAAATGCTTTATTAATAAACGACGCGATTTTTAAGTGTTGTCTATGATGTGAGTAATGTTCTATCCCGTAACACCAACGAGTCTTCCGCTGTATTGAGTTGTATAAATTTGGGGGTGTTATACAATACGTCATAACTAGCACCTTGTTGTGGTTGTTCCAGTGCTAACTTAAGTACTTGGTCGGCATTCAGCTACGTTCACAATCTTTCTCCATTATTCATAAGGACTACTATTTATAGCTATGGAATGTCCTTGGGAAGATTCCTTCGGTTTAAGAAGAATCATTGGACTTAACCTATCCTACCATCCTTATGTCACCACAATCTTCATCGTCGTGAAATAAATGGGATTTGGGTAAGTATATGTCACCATGAAATCCATTTTGATATGCAAATCCGTTTTGCTCCCCCTTAACATATGCCATGATATTCGAAAACATTTCGCATATGTTGGGATGAGCTATCACATTAAGTCAAACCATTTGTGATAATTTCCCATATTAAATCACATTTTCTCCCCCATATTAAAAAAATCAACCCAATCGATGTTTTTAATATCAATTGATTTAATGAAGTTTTAACAAAGGTTTTGGGAAGAAAATGCAAGTCCGTTTTTTCTTCATGATACCAAATGTATGAGATATGATACCGATTTGTAACATGATCACCTATTCACCATACTAGAAAAAAATTCACAAGGTTGGACCTGATTGATGATAACTTTATATGATAAGATCAAATGGTTCTTGTCAGCATATGTTGGTCGCCTCGTCACATCTGAAGTCATCTCTTGACACCACGTGTACGATTGGTATTGTTGTCTTGACACCAATTAGTGAGCTTGGCACTTTCGGCATCGAAGATTCTGAATGCTTGACAATTGCTCTCCCTCAATTGTTGACCTGTGTTCTATTGAAAGAGTTGTAGTCTTCGGTTGAGTAGTCGCATCGTCGAGTATGTAGATACCAATTGTAGATAACTATGGTTGTAGAGATGATAGATTCATAAAAACAAGACTTCTCTTGTTTTAACAAATAAATGCACTGAAGCGTACATATATTGGTGTTAGATTGTGTTATAACCATGCCCGAGAAAATTAATTCCCGTTGTTGAGCCAAAGCTTTCATAAGAAATACTTGACTTTAATATGAAAACCGGTTTGCAGTCAGAAATAACTATAAGCCATATAGGCATGTTTTATGAAATATTTACAACTTTTGTACGAACTCTATTTATGGCGCCATGTCAATATTAATCAACATTTCTAATGCCGTAAATATTATCGTACCAAAAGACATGCCTTTGAAAAATAAATTAAAAAATATTTTTGGATTTTTCTAGATTTTTCAATTTTTATGATTTTTATATGGTTTTATATTTTTGTATTTTGGTTTTGTGGATAAAAATATAAACAATATATATAGATGATCACCAAGGATACGGAGAATAGTTTGCCATCACTATTCTTTCACTTCATCTGCCAATTCCTTTAGAGTCTCAGGCGAGAAAGTTCTCATTCCTAGCTTGTCAGCCAAAAATTCCATTCGAGCGCGATCTAAAGCCTTCGTGAAAATATCCGCCAATTGATACTAAGATCGGACAAAGTAAAGCTCAATTACTTCATTTTCCACTTGCTCCTTGATGAAGTGGTAGCGAATGTCAATGTGCTTCGACCGGGAGAATTGAATGTTGTTGCAGCATAAGGCAATTGCACTCTTTTTGTCACAGTACATCGGAATTTTGTTGAAACCTAGACCATAGTCGGTTAATTGCGATCTCATCCAAAGAGTTTGAGCACAGCAAGCAGACATAGCTATGTATTCCGCTTCCGTACTTGAAATTACAGCACTTTTCTGCATTTTCGATGCCCAACTGATTAGTCTGTCTCCTAGTAGTTGCAAAGTTCCACTTGTGCTACGCCTTGTATCTTAACAACCCACGTGATCCGCATCTACATATGCCATAAGTGCAATCGAAGAGTCCTTCGAATACCAAAGTCCCCGATTAATGGTTCCTTTAAGATATCGAAAGATCCGTTTCACAGTAGCTAAGTGTAACTCAGTAGGCCGAGTTTGATACCGAGCACATATACATATAGCAAACTGAAGATCAGGTCGACTAGCTGTGATATACAGAAGGGTACCGATCATTCCACGATAAAGTGTCGGATCAACGGCAACTCCATGTGGATCTGCATCAAGTTTAGTTCGTTCCACCATTGGAGTATCCACGGGGTCGCAATATTCCATCTTATACTTCTTTAGCAATTCAAGGGCATACTTGGATTTATTGATAAAGATGCCTCTGGGACTCTTAGATATCTGAAGACCTAAGAATAATGATACCTTACCCATCATTGACATCTTAAACTTGAAAGACATGAGTTTCCCAAATTCGTCGGATAAGGTTTGGGTCGAGGCTGCAAATATAATATCATCAACATATATTTGTACCATAATCATATCTTTACCTCGTTTCTGAATGAACAGCGTGGGATCCACCTTGCCTTTAGCGAAGCCTTGTGTAATGAGGAATTGTGACAATAGATCATACCATGTGCGTGGAGCTTGCTTCAACCCATAGAGAGACTTCTTAAGCTTGTACACATGATTAGGATAATTAGGATTCACAATACCATCCGGCTATTGTACATAGACCTCTTCCTTGATTTCACCATTAAGAAATGCCGTCTTCACATCCATCTGATAGACGATCATATTCATATGGGCTGCATAAGCGAGGAATAGTCTAATAGCTTCCAAACGGGCAACAGGTGCAAAGGATTCCATAAAGTCGATGCCTAATAATTGCTTGTATCCACGAGCTACTGGTCGAGCTTTGTTCTTCAATATTCCGCCTAACTCATTAAGTTTCACCATGTAAACCCATTTCAAAGTGAGTAACTGCACCTGATCCGGGCATGGGACAAGTTCCCATACTTCAAGACGTATAAATTCATTAAGTTCTTCTTGCATAGCTTCTATCCAACAGGATTGAGTAAAAGCTTCTTGCCATGTCTTAGGTTCAACTTCAGTGAGGAAAGCATCAAAATGACAAAACATTGCATTTTCTTGTAGCTGACTTTGTTGTCATGTTCACGAATCCGTGGATTGGAGTAAACTGTAGTAGGAGCTTCCTCTGAGGTGGACGACCCGACTTGATTAGGGTTGGGAATAGGTACACCAAAGAATGGAAGTTCACGCATTTGAGCGAATTCCAAATCGTGATCATCATCATCCTCTTCATCATCAATAGGCATGACATGGGTAGTTGAAACATGTGTTGGTTGAGAATTACTTGTTGAAGGTATATCTTGACCAATTGTAGGTGCAGATGTGTCTGATTGTGCTTCCGTTACTGGAGTGACAACTTCGGTTACTGGAGCTATTACCTCAGGTTCTGGAGCAACAATACTTGGAGGAGTAAAGAATTCATCAAAGAACGGTTGAAACAACGTATCCCATTCAGTCCTAGAAGGTGGTGTAAATGATGATGAAGTAGGGTTGTTTGGGACAAGACCAGAACTAATGTTATTGGGTCCCATTTCATGAAGTGCGGGTTTAGAGCTGCTTAACTCAGAAGCCATTGCTGTCAGCTCATCAAAATCAACATTCATAGTTTCGAGGATCTTGCGAGACTTACGGTTGTAGAATCGGTATGCCTTCTTTGCGGGTGTGTAACCAATGAAAATACCAATATCAGCCTTAGGTTGAAGTTTTCCCAAATTGTCACCATCATTATTTGGATAGCAAAGAGAACCAAATACATGAAGATATGATAAATCTGGTACTTTTCCATGGAGAAGCTCATAAGGTGTTTTACCTTGGCGTTTACGAATTAGTGACCGGTTTTGGCTGTACACTACTGTAGATACTTCTTCTGCCCATAAAAACAATGGAGCCTTTGCGTAAATTAACATCGTTCGAGCAGCTTCCATAAGTGTGCGATTTCGCCTTTCAATGACACCGTTTTGTTGTGGAGAGCGTGCAATGGATGTTTGATGAGATATGCCAACTTCTTCATAATAATCACGCAAGATTTGATTCACAAATTCAGTTCCATTATCTGTACGAATGCGTCGGACAGTAGTGTTGAGACACACTTGAATCATCTTGAGAAATCCGATGATGAATTTCGGTGCCTCATTTTTTGTTGTAAGAAATTTCACCCATGTAAACCAAGAGTAATCATCCACAATAACGAGGATGTACCTTTTACCACTAAGACTTTCAACACGCATTGGCCCACAAAGATCCATATGCAACAGATAAAGTTTCTCTTGGTTGGTGTCTTCAGTCTTGGGTTTGTATGATTTCTTAGTGCTTTTCCCTATTGTACGCGCGGAACACAAATGATCCTTGTGGAATGAAAGTTTAGGAAGACCACGAACAATTCTTTTTTTGCCAAATGATTAATAGCGTCAAAGTTAAGATGAGATAACCGTCGATGCCATAACCATGACTTAGTCTTCGATGCTTTGGAGAGAAGACATACGGGAGAAGCGGCCATCATGTCTTGTAGAGACAAAGTATATAAATTATTCCCTCGAGTACCTTTCAATAAGTCAACCCCTTCCAAATTACGAATGAAGCACGTATGCTCTCGAAAAGCAACTTCTAGGTTTGCATCAAAAAATTGTCCCACAGAAAATAAGTTGTCACCGAGACCTTCCACATAATACACTCTTGAAATAATAACCTTCCCAATATGATATTCACCATAACCCATTATCTTTGCAATATGATCATTTCCAAATCTAACCGTACCAAGAAACTTGCTGACGAAATTTATGAGCTAAGAGCGATCTCCGGTCATATACTTGGAGCAACCAGAGTCCAAATACCAGAGAACAATTTGGACCACTTGTTTTCAATAACAACAGTATACAATGCATTGGAAACTACTGGTTCCTGAGTGTTAGCAGATACAAATATAAGATTGTCAGAAGTGCTAACATTTGTGTCATATTCCATAGACCTAGTGTGTCTGATACAGATAAAGAAGTTTATTCCGGATAGGTGACATATTCCGGATAAAGGATTTATTCTAGATCAAAGTTTTGGGTAAATATTCCGAGTGAAGAAGAATCATTCCGAACGAAGGTGACATTCCGGATGAGTGATTATTCCGAACGAAGGCTTATTCAAGATGAGCTATTTTTCAGGTTCTTTTAATTTCAGTTTTTAAGTTTTTGTTTTTAATTTTCAAGCTTTATTTTTCCCGCCTTTTTCCTTAGTCGCACTTTAAGTTTATTTGCCTTAGATTTATTTTAGCCTTGCCTTAGTTTTAAGTTTTAGTTGCGTTTTAAGTTTTCCTTAGTTAGATTTAAGTTTGCGTTATTTACTTTAATTGCCTTTTAAATTCTGTCACGCTTTTAATACTTGCCATTTATTTTTTAAATTAGAATTACATTTATTTAATTGCCCTTTACCTTTAAGTCTTGCACTTTTTAATATACTACAACGACATAACTTTTGTTTCACCCAAGAACGACTGAGTCGCATAGTTAAACCAGATCAATTCGATTAGACACGCGACAAAGAATCTTTTTACCTGGCCAAAAGCCTTGTATCAGATTTCATAGACCTAGTGTTGGATTACTCTTCAGGTACCTGAAGATTCGTTTAACAATAGTAAGATGTGAATCTTTGGGGTCGTCCTGATATCTTGTACATAGAATTGTTGAGAACTGAATATCATGCCTGGTAGCTGTTAGGTACATTAATGATCCAATCATACCCCTAAATAGGGTTTGATTGACTAGTTTACCAGTGAGATCAGGACCTAAATTGTTAGGGGGAACTATGGGAGTCTTCACTGAAGCACACTCAGAGATTTCATATTTTTTAAGTATTTCTATGGTGTATTTTTCTTGACAGATTGAGATCCCTTTGTCCCCTTGTTTGATTTGTAGTCCAAGAAAATATGTTAATTCACACATCATACTCATTTCGAATTTCTTTGTCATAAGTTTTTCAACTTTCTACAAAGGTCATAGTTAGTGGATCCGAATATGATGTCATCAACATATATTTGAACTAGCAAAACATCCTCATTGGTTATGAAGATAAACAAGGTATTGTCTATCTTCCCCCCTGACAAATTTGTTCATTATCAGGAAGGTAGAGAGAGTTTAATACCATTCCCTTGGTGCTTGTTTAACTCAATATAGGGCTTTGTCAAGTTTACAGACATGGTTTGGGAACTCAGAGCTCTCAAAACCAGGAGGCTGAGCCACATAAACTTCCTTAGTGATCTTGCCATTCAAAAAGGCACTTTTAAAATCCATTTGGAATACTTTGAAGTTCATGTATGTAGCATAGGCAAGGAAGATCCTGATGGCTTCTATTCTTGCAACAGGGGCAAAGGTCTCTTCATAGTCAATGCCTTCAAGCTAACCACACCCCTGAACAACAAGCCTCGCCTTCTTTTTGATAACAATTCCATCTTCATCAGTCTTGTTTTTGAACACCCATTTTGTGTTGTGATAACACCTTATTTATACATGTTTGTAATGATGCATTTATCCTTGTTTGCTATATAAATAAATAAATTATGTGTTGAATTGTTACTAATAATAATTATTGTTTTAATTGTAGTGAAGGAATAAAACTTTGATAGAAAGAAGTGAAGAAATGGAAAGAAAAGGACTAAAGAATAAATTTTGCTGAAAAAGAGCCAAACTGCGGCGCACATCTCAAACGTGCGGCGCACATTCAATGTACTATGAATTTGGATAACTACTAAAAGTGTGAGGTACAAATGGAAAAGTGCGGCGCACATTCACATCTCAGAAGTGCGGCGCACAAATGAAAAAGTATGGCGCACATTTTACTGTTGTTACATAAATTAAGTTCCATTATACATGGCATTTATTGGCAAACCTTTGGCTTACTTCCAGGAGTTTTTGGCTACGAACTTTATGCTATTTAAAGGACCTAAGGGTAGGCATAGAAGACACATTCCATCCTCCATAGTCCATTGTTATAAGGGGTTTTCATATAATCAAGTATTTTTCAATCCTTGATCATTGTTACTAGTACAAGGTAAACCTTAGTTGGCTAATACTCATCGTTGATGTAGCAAGGAAATCAGAACTTTGCTTGTTGATTGTAATAAGTAGGAACAAAACTTATAACTTTGTAGAGCAAGTATTGATTAACACTTTTGTTGGTATAATCCTTATTTCTTTCATGTTATTCATTTCCTTTGATTTACATATTGTTGAGCTGATTATTTTTACTATTATTATGGAGTAGTTTATCGTGAAAATGGTTAGGGCTTAACAACCTTATGAATTGATAGAATTATGTGGCTTTGTGAGGGTAAAGTGCGGCGCACTTTCCTCCTTGGTTCTTGAATATGAGTGTGATTTTAGATGCTTTTTTATTATATGTTATTGTGTAATATCAATGTTATACGTTGGGTTTATTCATGATCATGACTAGTACTCATGTGAATGGATGAATTTCTTGTCATCTAGTAAATGAATCTTGTTATTCACTTTTGTCACGATTAGTGGAATAAAACATATAACAAATCTTACATAATCTCATATCTTACTTTAGTTATTGAAATCAAGCATAAACCATTCTTAATGCTTTTGGTATGACATGATCTTTAGTCGGATTTTTGTTATATTAATTAGATGTTGCGTGTACGACTAGTAATCGACATGTTGTCTTACATTGTTTATGTGCTCATATTCATCATTGCTACCTATCTTTCATATGGTTGTGACCTTAACCAAACGCACCCTTAAAACCATTTGATAAGTATATCTTTATAACTTGTGACACTCTAGATTTAATTGTTTATATTCTATTACACCAATCCTGTGGAACGTATTGGACTTACCTTAACACTATGCTATACATGATAGGGTATACTTGCCCGTGTTTGTGTTTCTAGTCAATTGTGTGGTAATATCTTGTAATAAAAATTTAAGACTTGCAAACGAACATCAAGTTTTTGGCGGCGTTGCCGGGGATTGATTTGTAATTAGTTTAAAACATTCTGAAATACTTGGTAAACATAAAATTTCTAAACCCGTCGTATAGATTTCTGGCAATCTGAAAAAGTATTTAACAAAATAGTACAAAAGTGCGCCGCACATTTGTGTCGAATTTGCAAAAATGTTGGTAGAAACTATAGAATCATATATTCGTAGGATTGTAGATGTGTTGTGATTTATCTAAAGATAGAGATGGAGAAGAAAGAACTAGAGAGAGAAACTTAGAGAGAGAAAGGAGAGAAGGAGAGAAAGATGGATAGATTGATGAAATGTGTGAAATACAAATGACCAACCCCTCCTAACATGCTAGGACGAGGTATATATAGCCCACCCTACATGTGGGCTATATGGACTATATGTTTACATAATAGATCACGAGCCAAATACTTGAATATATCATTGGAGTGACCGATCCTTTCTAAATATGTAAAAACGTATTTCCAACAATCTCCCCCTAAGGGAGGTCACTCCAAGTTACAATGTCCTAAATAGTCTATAGCTCATGATCTATGCTAATAATGATGTGACCGAGACTTTCCTTGGAAAAAACATATTTCCAACAATCTCCCACTAAGGAAGGTCACATCATTTTACCAAATCTTAAACCTAGCATACTATGCTTGAGTCTTCGATCTTGTTCTTGTGAATATGCTGATGAGATCTTTGACTTTGGTCTTGAGCATGTGTGCTTGCTTTGACCTTGTGCGTTCATCACTTATTATATTTGCCTCCTCGTGACTTCATGCTCCACATACTTATACTTTTATAAATTCTTGAAAGCTTCAGAGTTTGATACAGCGGAAGACTTGACTTTTAGACTTTCTTGAATTTGTTGAAGTATTAAGTGCATATAGTATAAGCATGTGGTGATGACTTCTTCTAGATTGTACACCGCAATGCCACCTTCTTGTTACGCTTCATAAGACAGTTAGCAACAAAACATATACACGGATGAAATGGCCTTGAACATTTCATTCTAATTCGGTAGCATTTTACCTCCGGTCGGTGAAGACCGTTGGACGATATTAAATATCGTACTTGTGGCAGGTAGTTTCAATTAAGAACCTCCTTGACATGATTTTGCGGGTAAACCCGTTCTCTTTATTCGACCGTCCAAAGCTGACTGCGAACATAAAGAGTGAATCATTTGGATAATATATCCGCATGATTTTAAGCCGTCAAATCTGATTCCCGGAACAAGTTTGATTCATTTAAGAATCGCACCATCGTTGCTTTCCAGTTGTCACGAGCTTGATTCATACAGAATCTTGCAAGTTACCTACCAAGTAATAATTGATGTTAACACTAGAAGGATTTCCACTCATCACTGTGAACACTATAGAGTGTCACTCTGAGTGTTCTGGCGAGATCACTAAGATATTGCGTAGAGGCCTGGAACGTGTTTAAATTCAGTTAAGAATTAAACCACTGTTGCTTTCTAGTTATCACAAGTTTGATTCATAAATAGTCGCACAAGTCACCTACCATGAGCTTTTTGATATTAGCTCAAGAAGGATTTCCGTCTTCATTGTAAATACTTTCGTATTACTCGGATGTTCATGCAAGATCATGAAGATTTTGTGTAGGACTCTTAAAATATTTCTTACTTTTCACAGTGTGTGAAAAAGCAAGGAATTATGAAAGTGTGTCCTAATGAGATATTTGATGGTCTCAAATGGCTCTAGACTCGATCGTGCTTTTTGGATTTTAGTGATCGAAGGCTGGAGAGGAGTGCCACCATTTCAATACCAATTTATTCGGAGTGAATAAATCAATAGATAATGTTGTCTTCGTGTGATTAAAACAAATATCTTTTGAGAGATATTTTAGTTAGCTAGGATGGGTTGTGCATTGCATCATTGGGTCCATGATGTCTGTCTTCAATATCAAGCATCATTAAAAATGATCTCGATAGCATATGTGTTGACCCGGTTTCTGCCTAAGTTGTATGGATGGCTTCTTTCTTTTCACCCTTTATCTTTACAATTCTTTTTCTTTCTTCAACCCCTTCAATAATTACCAATACGTCATAACTAGCACCTTGTTGTGATTGTTCCAGTTCTAACTTAAGTACTTGGTCGGCATTCAGCTACGTTCACACACTTTCTCCATCTTTCTTAAGGACTACTATTTCTAGCTATGGAATGTCCTTGGGAATATTCCTCCGGTTCTAGAAGAATCATTGTACTTTAACCTATCCTACCATCCTTATGTCACCACAATCTTCACTGTCGTAAATAAGAATGTTTTAGGTAAGTCTATGTCACCATAAAGTCCATTTTGATATCCAAATCCATTTTTCTCCCCCTTAACATTAGCCACGATATTCAAAAATATTTCGCACATGTCGGGATGAGCAAGCACATTAAGTCAAACCATTATTTATCTCAATATTAAATCACATTTTCTCCCCCATATTAAAAATATTAACCCAAACGATGTTTTTAATATCAATTGATCTAATAGCATTTTAAGAAAATTTGGGAAGAAAAATGCACATCCAATTATCTTCATGATTTTCACAAGCTCCCCCTCAAATTAATGAGGGTGTACTTGAAACGTAAATTAAATACCTTTTAAACACAAGTGTAAGGTACTTATCACGTGCAAAGATCATATATGATAATGTATTCACAAGATTGGCAATTTACGAGGTTGGACCTGAATGATGGAGAACATCATATGAGAGAATCACATGGTTCTTGTTCACGAATGTTGGTCTCCTCGTCACGTCTGAAGTTATCTCTTGACTCCATATGTATGATTGATATCGTTGTCTTGACACCAATATGTGAACTTGACACTTTCGACATCAATGATTCTGAATGCTTGACAATTGCTCCCCCTCAATTGTTGACCCGTGTTCTATTGAAAGAGCTTTAGTCGACGTTTGAGTAGTCGCATCGTCGAGTATGTAGATATCAATTGTAAATTCCTACGGTTGGTGGAGATGATAACTTCATAAAAACAAGATTTCTCTTGTTTTAACAAATAAATGCACTGACACGTACATAAATTCGTGTTAGATTATGTTATTTCGTAAACACAATCCCTTACATGGTTATAAAGTAAACCATGCCCGAGAAAACTAATTCCCATTGTTGAGTCAAAGCTTTCCGGTGAAATGCTTGACTTGAGTATGAAAAGCGGGTTATTATATGAAATAATAGCAAACCATTTTGAGCATGTTTTAAAACATTTGAACTTCTGCTCGAACTTTATTTACAACCCCGTGTCATTATTGAATGACATTTCTAGTATCGTAAATATTATCGATTCCAGAAGACATGCTCTTTTATAAAAACATTTTTGAACACACAATTTTGAAAGATTTAGAAAAACCTTTTGAGAAATTCTCGAAAAATTGTGTTCATTGTTTTTAAAACCAATTACTTGAGCTTAAGATGTTGAATATCTTACAAAACGAGCTCAAGTCCGAGAAGTTGTAAACTTCCCGTTGTTAAGGATAAGTTTATCATCGGCGATAAACTTTCCTTTTAACTGAAGAACGAGTCCTAAGTTAACATTTACTTAGAAGTCGTTTTCATGAGCTTGAAAAACTTTTGAATGTTTTAATGTAAAGCTCATGATCGAGAAAGATGAATTTCCCGTTATGAGGAAAAGTTCTCTTATTTAAAAGATACACTTTCCTTTCAGAGCATAAAACTTGGAATGTTTTAGTACAAGCTCATGACCGAGAAAAATTAATTTCCCGTTACGAGGATAAGATATCTTTAAAGATAAGCTTTCCTAAAATTGAAGTCCGAGTTACAGTCTGATATTTAACTGTAAGTCATAGTGTATGCGCTTAAAAAACTTCGAATGTTTTTAATATAAGCTCATGCCCGAGAAAAATTAATTTCTCGTTCTAAGGATAAGTTTATCATCGGTGATAAACTTTCCTTTCCTTGAGGTCCGGGGCATAATCAGAAATATAATTATACGCCATATACACGAGCTTAAAAAACTTTTGAATAGTTTTAATGTAAGCTTGTGTCCGAGAAAATTTAATTTCTCGTTAATGAGGATAAGTTTATCATCGGCGATAAACGTTCCTTTCATAGAATCGCGGGTTACAATCTGACATGTGACTACAAGCCGTTGTGCATGAGCTTAAAAAACGTTGAATGTTTTTAATATAAGCTCATGCCCGAGAAAAATGAATTTATCGTTGTGAGAGTAACTTATCGTTGACAAGATACACTTCCCTGTATTTGAAGTCCGGGTCATTATCTGACATTTAACAATGAACCGTTTACACGAGCTTAAAACCTTTCAATAGTTTAAATGTAAGCTCGTGTCCGAGAAAATTTAATTTCTCGTTTGTAAGGATAAGTTTATCATCGGCGATAAACTTCCTTTATGTGAAGATCGGGTTATCGTCTGATATTTAACGATAAGCCATTTTACACAAGCTTAAAACCGTTGAATAGTTTTAATGTAAGCTCGTGTCCGAGAAAAAATTAATTTCTCGTTTTAAGGGTAAGTTATCGCTGCATAGATAGGCTTCCCTTTCTTTGAATATTGGGTCATCGTCTGTCATTTAACGAGGAGCCATTTTACACGAGCTTGAAACCGTTGAATAGTTTTAATGTAAGCTCTTATCCGAGAAAATTTAATTTCTCGTTTTTAGGGTAAGTTATCGTTGACGAGATAAACTTCCCTTTCTCTGAAGTTTGGGTTACAGACTGTGATTTGACTGTGAGCCTTTGTGCATGAGCTTAAAAACTTGGAATGTTTTTTATATAAGCTCATGCCCGAGAAAAATTAATTTCTCGTTGTAAGGGTAAGTTTGTCATCGCCGATAAACTTTCCTTTCTTTGGTGAACGAGTTACAGTCTGAGATGTGACTATAAGTCCTTGTACATTGGTAAGCTTAACCGTGAATCCCCTGAGACACTTGTTTCTCCGATATCTGCTTCTTCAGTAGCCAAACTCTGATATTTTCCTTAGTTGAACGGTATACAATGATTGGACCGCTTCGTTCTTTTGAAACATCAACTTTGGTACCTGCATTCTCATTAGGAATTTCCATGCTTTGAAATGGGTTAGCGATATATATTTTAGAAGCAAGTGGGGGTTCATAGTTGTCTTTCCTTGTGCCAGAGGCGACCTGAGTAGATGATTCACTTGTCTTAGCTAGCAAACGTTTCCGTTTATAGAAAACCTTAAGTTCAGGCTTAATTGATTGATGTGTGGTGGAATGTATAGGTGATAATTAAGATACGTTATAGGGTAAATTAGAAAATTACCTTTAGGAAAAAGTAACAGTCTAAAATTACCAAAGACGGATTCAATTAAACACGTGGGTGAACCAAGTTCGTTGTACACGAAGATCGAGTGAATTTGAGACATTTTGTTTTGATTTGGACAATTGATTCGAATTGGTTTTTGGTTTTTAAAACTAAAATTAATCCTACAATTTATCCTAAAGTGCATGAATCGTAAACCTGAATTATTTTAATCTAAAGACAATTTTCTAAAATTTAAAACTTTTTAAACTATTTAAAATTTAATATTTAAAATCTATTCTAAATTAATCTATTTAATTAAAATTACTTTTCAAAACTATTAAAAATTTTAAACCAATAAATCTAATTTAGAAAATTTACTTTAACAAATCTATTTTAAAATAACCTTTATTTAAAAACTAAATTAATTAAAAATTTTATTATTTAAAAACTAATTCATAAAAAAAACTGATTTTAAAATTATAAAATATATTTCTATTTAAAAGTTTATAAAAGTAAATCTTATAAAAACAATTAATAAGAATCAACTAAATTAAAACTTGTTATTTAATCTATTAAAGTCTGACAGTTAACATTGCACAAGCTATATTAAATATAATGACAGTAGTAAAACTCAAATAAGAGTTAGACCAGTTGGTAAACTTGTTGGGTTGCTGACCTTGAGGTCAAGGTTTCAAATCCTGCGATGGACGATTTTTTTTATAGAAATGATACTATAGGAATAGTATATCAAATTGCATACTGAATCAACTTTTGACTCAGCAAAGTATTAGGATTAACTTGTAGAATTAGAAAACGGATAATGCATAAAAGTATTACATAAGTCAGAAAAGGAAAATCATTTAAGCTATCAAAGTAGCAGTTAAAAATACCAATTCAGAAAGTAAACTTATATCAGAAGAAAGAAAAACTGATCTAAAAAACATTCTGGCCAAAAATCCTAGCAGGTAAACAGATATACTAGACCAATATTCAACTTAAAAACAATAGACATTCTCAAATGGGATGGCAACTGATTAGAGACAGTAAAACGCTTGAATCACAAATCAGTAATTTAATAAACAAAAAATGAACACTCCAAATGTAACTAGATAGAACAATCAGCTCGAATCGAATTATACAGTCCTAATAACAAGATAACTCAGCTAGCATTCCAAAACATATGACAGAAACCAACAATCCACAAGCTCTTTAACTAGATATTCCGAGTAACAAATCAGTGATTCTAGACCTTGATTAAATGCATACATCCTTTGACGAGAAGTAATAACATCAGTATTATGCTAAACGAACAAAAACTTAGGAAATCTAAACATTCACAGATTTATTAACATACTCAGAACCAATATACTAGCAGTGATCAATGAGCTAATTTCCAACATGAAATAGAAAAGCAGTAAAATAACTCCAGCCAGCATAATCAACAGAATCGTAAAAAACTAGAAGCTTAAAACTCAGAAGTAGCAACAAACGTGAGCAAACGAACAACAACCCAATATCATCATATACATCTCATCAAGTAATTTAACAGCAATATCATACATTAAGCAGACTAACCGACATTAAACAGAATCATAAGAAAACGTAAACAATCATAAAAAAAACCAGTAAAATCGAATCAAACAAGCAAATATACCTCTATCAAACTACTACACCAGCAGATTCATTAACATAATAACTTGAAAATATTAAACATAAACAATCAATTCCAAACTCACATTAATCATCTCAACACGAAGTCATAGCTGATTAATTACTTATGCTGAAAATATAAAACCGAGCTTAACCCTGCTTTTGGAGAACCGTTGAGACGAAGTCGCGCGCTGAGCGAACTTTGACTAAACTGAGACCACCATGACTCGAATCACCATCAACATTCTCGAACCATTAATCAATAAGTCGATAACTTGATTTATCTATTTGACTTATCGACCAGCAGCTTTGTTTTTCTTTAATATTTATTCGGTAGAATAAATAATTATCCCTATCTCTTTTAATTATTCACATCAACTATGAACAAAGCTAATATGAATAATCTAAGTTAATCATCAGATTTAAAAATTAGATCGCAAACTCTTTTTATAAAAGAAAATAAATCCAACTTGATAATATTAGATATTAAAACGAGAATCAACTTTCATTAATTAAAAAAAATAACCATTAAAACTAAAGAAAAAGGGATCATTTACTGATTTTGGAATAGGGGTTTTTATAGATGAATGAAAGGGTGGATTGTTGATGATGAAGTGAAATCTTGGCCCTTAATCTTCTTCTCTCTCCTTCTTGTTATGATCCAACGGTTAAAACGCTCCCATCCTCACACGGATTGCCCCCGTGGCGTGCATATGTGTTTCTTGTGCTTTCTCTCTGATGACGTGGTATCCAATGATTGGAGGATTTGTGAGTTGTGAAGTGTTTCACCCAATCAGGGATGAGAGATAGTGCCACATCACTTAGCTTACACCCATCTTCAATCTCCGAAACGAATGGGGAATTAAATCCCAACTCGTGTGTATCACACACTCGAACTAGATAAATCACCAATATTTATTTACTTGCTAGGTTTTTTGAATAGTGAAGTTTTTTACAAGTTTTGGGGAAGAAAGTGAAAAAGAAGATGAAGCATAGGATGTATCGAAAGGTCATTAATGTGTGTTGTGTGAATGGGGTGTTTTTGACTTCATTTTTATCGAAAACAAGAGAAAGTGGGATGTGTTTGTTTGACCAAGAAAGTAAAAGATTTACTTTAAATATACTCAACCACCGTCTCATATTGTCTTCTTGTGTGATTGGCTTTTAACCATAAATCTCGACTGAAATCTTTACCAAAGCAAATTTCGATCAAAATTGAATTTCTATTGGGCTTTGTATTGGGCCATGATTACTCCATCCGTCCCTTGACTTGTTATAATTTTAGGCTTTTGGGCTCTTGGTTACAAATACATCATAGTAAAATGCAAATTGGGCTTTTGGGCCCATTTTGCTCAAGTGGGACCCACTAGGCCCCAATTAAGATAAAATCCCCTAAAAACGAACTTGTTTTGGCTTCCTTGATCTTTTCATCAAACTCGTGCCGTTTTCGCCGGTTTTCGTGATCTTTGGTACCTACACACATGAAACAAGAAACAAGCGAATACAAGACCAAATTCATATGTTTTATGCATTTTAAGCTCGTTTTTAGATATAATTGATATGAGTAAAATCACTCATATCAAACTCCCCCTTGCTAAGCAATTGTCGTGTCGTCACGTAATAACCAGATTTTTACTCGGTGAAAAAGTTCGTTTTCTCGGTGTCTAATCGAATTGATTTCCGGTTAAATGTGTGACTCAATTATTTTTGGTTAAGAAGAATGGAAGTTGATTATCTATAACTAATTAAAAAGTAAATGCGAAAAGTATTTAAAAACAAACTCAAGACAAGTACAAATAATAAAAGTAAAACAAGGTGAATATTAAAAACTAAAAGTTAAAACGATATTAAAACTAATAGTAAAACAAATAATAAAACGTAATTTAAAGCGAAACAATTAATAAAAATAAAACTAAACGAAGAAATTAACTATCAACTCGAAAATAAAGTTTACTAATTGAAAAAGGAGAGAATAAAACTAAAATGGTACTTTAAAGCTAAACGAGGAAAAACCTAAAGCGGGTACTAAATAAGAGATAAAACTTGAGCTTTACGAAAAAACATTAATTTTAAAATTAGAAGAAAAATTCAACTAAAAATACGTATCTTTCAGAAATAAAATCGGAACAACTTTCAGATTAAAATAAACGATTACGGAACAAAAACAATAAACAAACAAGCTAGCAGGCAGCTAGCTTAAGCTAGCAACCTGCTAGCTCAAATTGGCGCCAAAATAGGAAGTAAGCAGATATGTCCACATTTGGTCGCAATGTGTATTAGACATTCCATCGGAATGTGTTTTTGAACTTGTAGTATCAGAAAAATTGTAGTATCGCAATATTTATTTATTTATTATTTTATTTTATTTTTTTTATTTTTTTATTTATTTTTTTTAAAACTATCGAAATGTCTAACAAATAAAAACTGTCGGAATAACTAAAGTACCAAAATCCATCCGAATGTGGCTTTTAAAATTTGGGCAGCAATTCGTCACAATAAACCTTAAACTCCGTCGGAATATGCGATCGCAATGAGTGATCGCAATCCCGATCGGAATAAGGGGGATGAAATACAAGCCATCGTAAAGTGGAACCAAGAATGGTTATTGCGATGGAACACAAGCAAATGATCGGAATGTGGAATACCCAAGATTGCGATGAAACAACACTTAGTCCGAGAATGAAGTTAAGTTGAAAAATCAATAAGGACATACAATAAGTTACTAAACCGAAACTTAAACAACTTAATAAGCATAAATTTGAAATCTTTTAAAAGACGAAATTCTTAAACTTTATAAAAACATAAAATAAGCAAACACAAAATAAGCAAACTTTGAAAATGTAAAAACTTTTAAGACATCTTGAAACGAATAAGCTAGACACAAAATAGGCCAATAAGCATGTCAAGCTCAAAGCTTGATTCGTATGAAAACTTAAAGATTAACAAAAAGATAAACTTTTTAATAAATCAAACGTAAAGCTTAAACAAATCGTGTAAAGAAATTTCGGATTAAGCTCAAATAAAAAGCTAAGAAAGGTAGAATAAGAATAAGATTAAAACCAAGAATTAAGCTACCACAAGTAAAGATTCGATTAGAACAACAAGAAAGGAAGATGAAAGATTGGGATCCTAGTGAGAGAAACTGTCACTTTCTCTCTCTAGAATCACCTACAAAGATGAAAGGAAAACTAAGCTAAAACTAAAACTAACCAACCCTCTCACATGTTGTGAGGGTGGTATTTATAGGAGAAGGGAGTGGTTGGTGGTTTCCTCTTTCTTTCTTTCTTGGTCCTCAGTCTTTCAGTCTTCTTAAATTCTTCGACTTTTAAGACTTCGTCTCGGGATTTCTTTTAACTCGTCTTGTAATTTCTTCATAAATTAGACCCGAGTTCTTCGGCTTTATTAAACTTTCGTCTTTGGACATTTTCTTAGATAAATCTTCAGAATAAGCCTTGGACTTCCGTTCTTTTGGCATTCTTGATCTTTTGCTTCGTCTTTTGTCTTTTTCTGCAATAAACGCCCGTGAAAGACTGTATTTTTCTTTCCTTTTCACATTTTGACCCTGAAACACAATAAAAACACAAACCACGCATAATTCCGCCATTTACGACATAAAATATACGTTTAGGTCCAGTTTTAATGTAATTAAGTGGTAGAAAAGATGGGTGTTTTCACACCTATCAAATCCCCTACACTTAACCATTGCAATGCCCTCATGCAATGCTTAGTGATAAAGCAAGGTTTACACTTTCCATCATAATCAACCTACCTTGGCCTTTATTAAACAACTAAGGAAAAGATAGAAAATAACAAGATGCAACAAGGAAGAAACATGTAAAGAAATCTAAGACTTACATTAGGGCTTGTGTGTCATGAATGTTTATCACCCTCAAGTTTCACGTTCCCCATGCCAAGCTTAAAAACAAGATCATTGTTAGTACAAGTTAGCATAACAAACATTTACTCATGCGGTTCAATTAATCACTTAAACTCCCTTATTCCTATGGGTATCTCTTATGTTTTATTGATGTCTTGAATGATCACGAGGATGCATTGTTGACTTATTTCGATAATTTATTTAAGCTGAAAGCAAAGTAGGACGATTTGATCAATAGTTAGCTAAAGGACAAAATCTCTTAAAACTGCTTCTCGGGATATCAAAAAGTTCATATCTTGGCATAACTCGGTTCACGATTTGAGACCTTTCTCGGGCCGATATTTGGCATGTACTTCATACTTCATATCTTGAGAGACGTGCTTGAGATAATGGTCTTCTCATCGTTAATAGAGTTTCTTCACTTTGGAGACTTTTGAGGGGTACTCCAACTTTGTTGACCACGACTTCATGATTATTTCTTCAATCTCTATTTGGGATTTTGAGATACAACGATCCGCCTCCTTTTCGGACTTGGATCTATTTATCCTCATACCTTGTTAGGGTCTTTTCGGATAGACTTCTCCATGATCTTTATGGGAGTTGATTGCTTTTCGTCGTGAGTCTTGATCCTTCATATTGATTTTGGGAATAATGCTTTTCACATCACTTTGGATCTTCAGCAATAAAATTGAATCCTCATGCCTTGTTAGGGCCTTTTCGGACTCGCCAATCTTCGCGCCCCGCTTCATAAGTTATGCCTTGGCTATGAACTCTTATCATTACCGAGCAACTTTTAAACGATCTTGGGCTAGAAGCTAAGTAACTTTTCAAATCGTACGACCTTACTTATTGCAGATAATTTATTAGCAAGTGAAGGGAGAAAAAGATCATAATTAACTCACATAAGTTAATGAGAGAATACCAAACTTGTAACCAACTCTATCATTTCTCGTTCTCCACAATCTAAAATCTCAAGGAATGAGACTCGTGGATGCTTAGCCTAATAAACCAATTAAGGTCTACATGGTTAAGGATACTAGCTAGAGTGAACTTGGATAAGTAAACTCGGGTTGAGTCAAAATATTCACGACGGGCCTAATATATCTAAGATATCTAAACTTGCTAAAACCATTTTATTAAAATGCTAGAAAGTAAAAAAATAAAGGAGACTACAACTAGGCCAAAATAGATTAAAAATTTTGAAAAATGTCGAAAAATTGATTTTCCGGTTAAAATGAGGGCAAATACAAGGAAAATACCACTTAACTTCGATAGAAGTCCCCCTACACTTAATATAAACATTGTCCTCAATGTTTAAGCATGTGGGAGTAAACTCCCCTACACTTAGGACATTGTGCACTTTGTTTAAATCTTGCTAAGGAAGAGACAACTAAAGAGATTCCTATTTTAATATTGAGAAATATAAAATAGTGAATCGAAAAGAGTTTAGGATAGAACCGGGAAGAAGGGAACACGGAGTCACGGTTCGTCAAAAGTCATCAAGAGTGTGTCTTTGAAGCTCTAATCCCTGCACATGATAAGAAAGAAAGCAAGAAACACCACGGGGCTCCCCCCTACACTTATGGTGAAAACAGATAAAGATAGATAATCGGGTTGCCTCCCGAAGAGCGCTTGTTTTTGTTAACCGAGTCGCGAGCCTGACTCGTCCCCGAATTAAATGGTCCATGGGGAAGCCTCGAATGTAATACCACGATCAAAGACCTTGTCCTCGTTCCCGGAGGACATCAACAAAGGAGAGGCGGGGGGATAAGTCTTGAATGGGAGAAAAACCCTTTCGACATACGAGCAGTATGTGAATTCAAGATCCACGGGAGGTGGGGTGGGTAAAGTAAGCACATTGTCATCCCCCAAAGACAATGGATGTTGAGAACTCGGCAAAGCCGTGAGGGTATCAATTATAAAATTGTCATTGTCACCTCCCGGGTCAAAGCACTCATCCTCATTTCCCGATATAAAACGAGTAGAGTAAAAGTGATACATCACCCGCTTGGGTGTGCACGTGGGAGGATGAGGTGGCAATATAATGTGAGAAGTATGAGAACAATTACCTTCCACCTGCGGCCCTTTTTCAGTAGATTCACATCTTTCCACCTCTGGGATAGAAGGTGTAGTGTCATCGTGTAATAAATCCTCTAGAAATAGTATATCTCCTTCCACATCAGCATACCCGGATATGTATTCCATGGGTGTATCAATATCAAGAAACTCATCGATCTCAGGAATGTGATAACCATCATCACTAAGGAGTGAAGTGTTTTGCTTTAGAAATTCCTCCTCGTCGAAAATAACCTCAATATCGTCATCACTCTCCTCATTATTTATAGGGCCAATAATATGCTCAGGGATATGGGTACTCGTCTGATCTTGCTGCTGTAAAAATGAATCCATAAAAGTTCGCAGCGTGTGTAAAAGCTCTTTTGATTGCGCTTGACAAGCTGTAGCAAGATCGACAATTGGTTCTTGGTAACTCATCCCGTGACAAGGCTGATGATCGAGTGAGTGCGGTAGGGGCTCATAGTGTTGAAAACCTAGCAAGGTTGTGGCTCATAGTTGTTCATCGGTTGGGAATAATTAGAAACCGGGTTTGGTTCATAATAATCCATAGGTGAAGAAAACTGAGGATCCGGATTTTGCTCATAATAATTCATTGGTTGACAATAATAGGTATCGTGAGGACCCCCACAGTTGTTGCAAACCGGGTGTGGAGAAAAATTAGGTGCGTCTTGTGGATAGCTATTTTCATTGTCATAATTGTACCCCGGTTCTTGCCCGTGACCATACGGGTATCGAACCGGGCACGAAACATGCCAATGAGAATCGCTTCCACAATAGATGCACGGGGGAACAGTAGGTAGGTTCAAAAAGTACGAATTAGTCGAGTTGCACAAAGGACAAAATCCGGATTGTGTGTAGTCGATATCGTTTCCGCACCGCTCACATGTACACCATTGACAAGAGTTGTTCCCAGATAATTGTTTCCCACACCGGACGCAATGGACATAAAAATCCATAAAGAAAGATAGATAAGCAAGAAGAATATTTTTGGTGCAAAACTTTGAAAAAGAAATGCTTTTTATGATTTTTCAAATGTTTTTGGATTTTTGAAAATGGTTGAACACGAAAAATAACGCTCACAAGTGAACAGATCCCAAAATCCAACGCGTCACTCACACAAAAAACCTTCGATCCTCACGAAAAGAGCCGGCAGCGGCGCCATTTTAATATACAGATTTTTACTCGTTGAAAAAGTTCGTTTTCTCGGTGTCTAATCGAATTGATTTCCGGTTAAATGTGTGACTCAATTGTTTTTGGTTAAGAAGAATGGAAGTTGATTATCTATAACTAATTAAAAAGTAAATGCGAAAAGTATTTAAAAACAAACTCAAGACAAGTACAAATAATAAAAGTAAAACAAGGTGAATATTAAAAACTAAAAGTTAAAACGATATTAAAACTAATAGTAAAACAAATAATAAAACGTAATTTAAAGCGAAACAATTAATAAAAATAAAACTAAACGAAGAAATTAACTATCAACTCGAAAATAAAGTTTACTAATTGAAAAAGGAGAGAATAAAACTAAAATGGTACTTTAAAGCTAAACGAGGAAAAACCTAAAGCGGGTACTAAATAAGAGATAAAACTTGAGCTTTACGAAAAAATATTAATTTTAAAATTAGAAGAAAAATTCAACTAAAAATACGTAACTTTCAGAAATAAAATCGGAACAACTTTCAGATTAAAATAAACGATTACGGAACAAAAACAATAAACAAACAAGCTAGCAGGCAGCTAGCTTTAGCTAGCAACCTGCTAGCTCAAATTGGCGCCAAAATAGGAAGTAAGCAGATATGTCCACATTTGGTCGCAATGTGTATTAGACATTCCATCGGAATGTGTTTTTGAACTTGTAGTATCGGAAAAATTGTAGTATCGCAATATTTATTTATTATTATTATTTTTTTTTTTTAAACTATCGAAATGTCTAACAAATAAAAACTGTCGGAATAACTAAAGTACCAAAATCCATCCGAATGTGGCTTTCAAAATTTGGGCAGCACTTCGTCACAATAAACCTTAAACTCCGTCGGAATATGCGATCGCAATGAGCGATCGCAATCCCGATCGGAATAAGGGGGATGAAATACAAGCCATCGCAAAGTAGAACCAAGAATGGTTATTGCGATGGAACACAAGCAAATGATCGGAATGTGGAATACCCAAGATTGCGATGAAACAACACTTAGTCCGAGAATGAAGTTAAGTTGAAAACTCAATAAGGACATACAATAAGTTACTAAACCGAAACTTAAACAACTTAATAAGCATAAATTTGAAAGCTTTTAAAAGACGAAATTCTTAAACTATATAAAAACATAAAATAAGCAAACACAAAATAAGCAAACTTTGAAAATGTAAAAACTTTTAAGAAATCTTGAAACGAATAAGCTAGACACAAAATAGGCCAATAAGCATGTCAAGCTCAAAGCTTGATTCGTATGAAAACTTAAAGATTAACAAAAAGATAAACTTTTTAATAAATCAAACGTGAAGCTTAAACAAATCGTGTAAAGAAATTTCGGATTAAGCTCAAATAAAAAGCTAAGAAAGGTAGAATAAGAATAAGATTAAAACCAAGAATTAAGCTACCACAAGTAAAGATTCGATTAAAAACAACAAGAAAGGAAGATGAAAGATTGGGATCCTAGTGAGAGAAACTGTCACTTTCTCTCTCTAGAATCACCTACAAAGATGAAAGGAAAACTAAGCTAAAACTAAAACTAACCAACCCTCTCACATGTTGTGAGGGTGGTATTTATAGGAGAAGGTAGTGGTTGGTGGTTTCCTCTTTCTTTCTTTTTTGGTCCTCAGTCTTTCAGTCTTCTTAAATTCTTCGACTTTTAAGACTTCGTCTCGGGATTTCTTTTAACTCGTCTTGTAATTTCTTCATAAATTAGACTCGAGTTCTTCGGCTTTATTAAACTTTCGTCTTTGGACATTTTCTTCGATAAATCTTAAGAATAAGCCTTGGACTTCCGTTCTTTTTGCATTCTTGATCTTTTGACTTCGTCTTTTGTCTTTTTCTTCAATAAACGCCCGTGAAAGACCGTATTTTTCTTTCCTTTTCACATTTTGACCCTGAAACACAATAAAAACACAAACCACGCATAATTCCACCATTAAACGACATAAAATATACGTTTAGGTCCAGTTTTAATGTAATTAAGTGGTAAAAAAGATGGGTGTTTTCACACCTATCATCATGCAATAATAAAATAAAACACTAACTACATTTTTATTCAATTTTTTAAACTTTATTTTGCAAAGACATCATGTATTGCTTTCATTATTTGAAAAAAATAACTTTAAGGATCATAAAACTCAAACAGATTCATCGTCCCCAACTTTTTACTTTTCCATGCCACGTCCAAAAACAAGGTCATTGTCAATCATAAGCCCCAAAATTAAACCAACTCATACAAGTGTTAGCCTCAAAATATTGAGCCAAACAAGAATGCTCGGTCATATGTTTATTATGTATCGTATTTTAGAACGTTGTAATAGGTAGTATATTAGTCGTGTTATACGGGCTTAACTTTAGGCTAAAGTTCATTAATAAGTAACTAAAGCCCAAAAGGAAAGCCCGACCCAAACCATATAGTACATAAAGAAGCACGCATGTGGGTGGACTATATATACTACCCTCCTAGCATGTTAGGAGGGTTGGTGGTTCATTTTTCTGTTAATCTAATATTTCACAAGTTCACACACTTCTATCTCTTTTCTCTCTCTAGTTTCTCTCTCTAAAATTCATCTCATTTCTACCTTTCTTTCTTCATTAATAGTATAGAATCATCACATATTAGGGACAACAATTGGTATCAATCGCCATGGGGTAGTTTTTGTGATTCGTTGTTGAGTTACTACTTAATTCGTGTGATTTTTCCATAAAATCTACTCGGATTCACGTTCGTTTCCTATGTTTTTCGTGCTCTAAATCTTCCTCCTTTAATCTCTACATCTTTTATACGTGTGGTAAGATTTTGGTTACTTTGGTTTGGATTGAATCACGAAATCCAAGGTAAAAATCCATTCTTTCTTGTTGCTCTTAAGTCTCGGCTTAATTTTTGGGGTACGATCTGATTTTGTGATTGCATAAACCCTGGGGGTTTCTACTTGCGATCCATAGTCACGATCTAATACTACGATCACTCACTACGATCTGTGAGTACGATCACTCAGTATGATCCAAGAGTACGATCCCTTGTTACGATCCAAGGCTGCGATCAGACTGCGATCAAAGAGTACGATAGGTGAGTACGATCAGACTGCGATCTAAGAGTACGATCTAACTGCGATCAAAGAGTACGATAGGTGAGTACGATCCGACTGCGATCTAAGAATACGATCCAACTGCGATCTAGGAGTACGATCAGAGTGCGATCTGACTACGATCTAGGAGTACGATCATAGTGCGATCCGAGTGCGATTAGAGTGCGATGGGTCTCATTGCGATGGACATCTAAATTTTGTTCGAGTATTTTTTAGATTTAGCCACTATCTAGACTAGTCTCGGAACGTAGGTTACACGAAGATTAAAAAAAAAAACAAGAGTTAAAATTTTTAGGTCAAGTAAAATCAAATTTTTTCCATACTAGTTTTAGGCTATTTCTAGCTCGATTTCAAAATTTGGTGATTACAAATTTTTTAGGTCTACCGTTTTGTCGGACTGAGGAATTTATTGTCGGGCTGAGAAAAAATCACAATTTTCGGAATTTCAACAACCAAACAATCACAACACAACTACTTAAGATCCACATTCGATTCATCATTTCAGAGAATATTGAGATGGATTCTACTGCCGAATATCGTGTGACGAACAACAACATAATGGTGGCAGGTAACAAAGAAAGACCACCAATGCTTGTGTCGGGTCGATATGATCAATGGCAATCCCGTTTTATACGTTACCTTGACACAAAACCTAACGGTGATGCTTTAAGGCAATGTATTTTGGAAGGACCCTATAAACTCTCAAGGATTCAAGTTCCTGCAGTACCAGCCACAGACACAAGTGATGCACAACCCGCATATGAACGTGATGAGAAGAGGACCGACCTCACCCCAGAGAACCGTGCGTGGTTTGATGCAGAGAAGGAAGTAATCTACTTAATTCTCAGTTGCATTGGAGATGAGATTTACTCTACGGTTGACGCATGTCCTACTGCTCAAGAAATGTGGTCGGCCATTGAAAGATTGCAACAAGGTGAATCACTTAACAAACAAGATGTGAAAACTAAGATGTTTTGGAACTTTGGCAAGTTTACATCAAAGGATGGGGAATCAATTGATTCTTATTACTCCCGATTCTATAAGATGATGAATGATATGACCCGAAACAACTTGCAAGTTTCCACCATGCAAGTCAATGTCCAATTTCTACAGCAACTTCAACCAGAGTGGACACGGTTTGTCACCTTGGTGAAACAACAACAAAAGTTAGACGAAGTTTCATATCACAAGCTCTTTGACATCTTGAAACAATTTCAAAATGAGGCAAATGAACTTCGAGCTGAACGAGTTGCAAAGATGTCCAATCCACTTGCTTTGGTGTCTACCACTCAACATTACCCAGATTATCACTCCCGTACTTCAAAGACCTACTCTACCCAATCATCATCACCACGATCATCCATTGTCTCCAAGTCACATGTTCCAACACGATCCCGAGGCAAAGAAGTTGCAAGAGCACCATCACCCATACCTGAGCAATCATCCGAAGAAAACAGTGATGAAGAAATAGCTCAAAAGGATAGGGAATTCAAGCAAAAAATGGATTTCGTTATGAAGCAATATAAGAAAATCTACAAACCCACCAACAACAACCTTCGAACATCTTCAAACTCGAGGAACACCCATGCACAGAGTCCTCCAAGGTATGACACACGAAGACGTGCTGAGAGTCCTCCAAAGTATGATCGACAACCTAAGTATGATAATCAGAGGGTGGCTACTGTTGTTGGAAATAGGGAAACTGTTGGTACTCAAGTTGTGCAACAAAGTGGGATTCAGTGTTTTAACTGCAGAGGTTTTGGGCATTTGGCTAAGGAATGCAGGCAGCCAAAGAGGGTTAAAGATTATGGTTATCATAAGGAAAAGATGCTGTTGTGCAAGAAAATGGAAGCTGGAATCAAGTTATCAGCTGAGGAAGGAGAAATGCTTGATGACACAGATGATGAACTCTCCGACCAAGAACTCGAGGCACATTATTCATACATGGCAAAGATTCATGAGGTCCTTAACGTCACTGAAGATGACAATGGTCCTATCTTTGATACCGAGCTAATTGATAAGGTACAAGATGATGCTGAATATAATGTGTTTGGTGATACACATGAGCATAGTGATCTATCGACAACAATTACTGACACGTGTATGATGGAAACGGTTGATAGCAATACCACGCCAGGTTCATCAGACATGTGCAATAATGAGTTTGAGGATGATCAACATGCAAATGAGTATGATGACGAGGAGCGTGTCGCGCTTGCTAATTTAATTGCTAGTTTACAAAAAGATGTCAATGAAAATAGAAAGAATCAAAAGCAATTAAAGAAGGCAAACGCAGCGCTCACTCAAAACTTTGAAGAATGCAAAGCCGCTCTTATAAAATCTAGTGAGACTATTGATAGTTATAGGGCTGAGCTTCTTCAAAAGACCAACGAGCTTGAGGGGTACAAAAGTCGTGTCATCAACGTTAAAAAGGACGATTTTGAAAATAAATACAATGAAGCTCTTGCTTTGTTAACTATAGAAAAACGTCAATTTAATGTTTTATTAAGTGATGAACGTCAAAAAACGTACCTTGCCACAACAAAAGTTAATGAACTTGAACAGAGGATTTCTATGAACACCACCGATTCTGCTAAAATTCTTGACGAGAAGAAACAAGAGGTTGAAACATTAAAACAAGATTTCAAAAATAGACAAAGCAAAGATACTGAAAAAGTAAAGGATCTCGAAGAACAAGTCGATTTTTTGAAAAAAGTTGTTTATAATACACATGACTCTATTCAAACCGTAAGAATGATAGCACCTCTGTCGTTTTTCAAGGGTCAACCTAGCTTTACCACCCCCAAGTACCTCGAACAAGCTCAAGCTGCAAAACCCCATTTATATCTTGACGAGTCCGAATGGACCAATCATGATTGCCCTGTAGCTAACCTCGATAGTGAAGAGACGTCCCTTTGGGATGAGAAGAGTAGATCACCGGTCAATAAAGATTTTGTGAAACCATATAACTATGCTTATGAAAACAGTCTTTATGGTCTTTTCACTCCACAAAAACAGAAGTCTCGTGAGGAATTATTTTTAGAATGCAAACAAAAAAGAATTCAATGGAAAAAAGCTTTTGCCACTAAGAGGAAAACTAATGTTTTTAAATATATTAACTATTTGCCTCTAGATGTTTCTAAAAGCAAAAGTAGAAAAATATTTGGTTTTCTTAAACACCACGTTAATAATGTTCAATCAATTGTTGAAAGCGATTGGGAGAAACGTCAAAAGGATAAGTGGAAAACCGAGATTCCTCACGACATAACTGTGCTTGTGAAAGAACTTTTAATACCAAATACGAAGATAATAAAAGAACATGTTCTTGAGTTTGAAAATTTAATTCAGTCTGAAATGTTTGATGATTTGAAATATGTTGAGTCTCTTGAAAAAGAAATTGATGACCTTCAAAATGACAAATTAGAATTTTCAAACGAATATGATCTATTCTTAGAAGAATGTCTCTCCAAAGATATTTTGTGTGTTACTCTTCAATCTTGTGCTGATATCGATGAATATTCTGATGTTGCATGCAAATATCTTGATAAAATCAAAGAGTGTGAGCGTCTTGAACTTGAGCTTTCGAAACATAAAGAAAATGTTGATAAAAAGGCTTTTGAGTTACTTCAACACAAAACTGATTTCCTTCAAAAACATTGTCATTCTCTTGAACTTGCTTTGCAAAAAGACGTTGGTAGTTTTCCACATGATAATAAATTGCAAGAAAAACTTTCCCAAACGTTTCGAGAAATGAACGAACAGAATTTGGAAATTAAAGGGTTGAAAGCTCAGTTACAAGACAGGGACAGAGCGATAGCAGAGTTGCAGAAACTCATTGCTAAGATGGGTGGGAAGATTGTGGAACCTAGTGTTAAGAAACCTGTTGTAAGACAACCCAATGCTCACAAAGTGACTAGACCCTCTGTCTTCGGAAAACCATCTGTTTTCTCTAATTCTGCATTTGCAAAACCTGCGTTTGCCCCTAAGACGGATGGGAAGGATAGGTTACCACAAAACACTCTCAAAACACATATTCGATCACAAAGCATTAAGAACACAAATGTGGTTAAACCAGGGATGTATAGATTGGCCACTAAACCCACACAAAACAAAGAAAGTCAATCACCTCAGACTTCTATAAACACTAATAGACGTGTGTCTTTTACTACAGGAGTAGTCCCCACTGCTAGTGTTAGCCGACCCCAGCTTAAGAGCACTCGCATGAATGAAAAGGTCTGGAAAAAAAAAGTCAAGGAAAGATGAAGGAAGTAGAAGACCACACTAGGATTTTCAATGTTTCTAAGAATAAAACGTCTGTAATCGCGTGTAATGACGATTTGAATGATTCGACTTTGAATGCTATGAAAGTTAAGTTTGTTTGTGTGAAATGTGGAAAGTGTGCTAATGCTAATCATGCTATGTGTGTTTCGAATAATGTCAAAGGCGTAGAAACTAGAACTAAGAAGCAAACTGTGATGCCTATTAGTGCTAGAAAACCCAAACGCAAAGTGAACAATTCTGGTGCAACCCCCCCTAAGAAAAGTATTGCATCAGACTCCACCACTTAGAACCCTAGAAGCAGAATTAGGGAATTATATGAATCTGCTAGCAAGCCTTGGAAATGGTGGTTTGCTAATCAATGTCCTCCAGGATATAAATGGATGCCTAAGGGTAGGACATAAAATGTGACTACGAGCGTTAGTGTGCCTCTAAGTGATGAAACTAGGGAAACTAATGAATCGGAAATCACAACTAACATGGAATCCAATTTAGCAAATGCTCCATCGTGTTCTAATTCTTCTGCAGGTGATCGAAGTAATTCTCTTCATAATGGACTCCGGATGCACGAAGCACATGACGGGGAATCTCAAGATTCTAATTAACTTCGTGGAGAAGTTCCTGGGTACAGTCCGATTCGGAAATGATCAATTTGCACCGATCCTAGGATATGGAGACTTGGTTCAGGGGAATATCACTATCAAAAGGGTTTACTACGTCGAAGGGCTCAATCATAATCTTTTCTCGGTTGGTCAATTCTGTGATGCGGATTTGGAGGTTGCTTTTAGAAAGAAGACATGTTTTGTTCGTGATTATGATGGGAATGACTTACTTACCGGAACACGGGGTACTGATCTCTACACTATTTCACTACAAGACTCCACATCTTCAACTCCAATCTGTTTCATGGCTAAAGCTTCAACGACTCAAGCTTGGTTATGGCATCAACGTTTATCTCATCTTAACTTTGATACCATCAACTTGCTTTCCAAGAAAGATATTGTGCGAGGCCTTCCTAACTTGAAATTCATCAAAGATCATCTTTGTTCTTCTTGTGACCTTTGTAAAGCTAAACGGAGTAGTTTCAAGACAAAGACTACACCTAGCTCTAAAGGACGGTTAGATCTTCTTCATATAGATTTGTGTGGTCCCATGCATGTTCAAAGTATCAATGGGAAGAAATACGTTATGGTAATTGTCGATGACTACTCAAGGTACACATGGACTCACTTCTTGAGATCCAAGGATGAAACACCCGATGTTCTCATCAGCTTCCTTAAAGTGATACAACGTGGTCTTCAAGCTCAAGTTAAAGTGGTTCGTACTGACAGAGGTACTGAATTTTTGAATTCAAAACTGAGAGACTATTTTGAAGCTGAATGAATTGAACATGAAACATCTATTGCTCGAACACACAAACCAAACGACGTTGTTGAAAGACGAAACCGTACTTTAGTTGAGGCTGCTCGAACATTATTATCCGCTTCAAAACTTCCACTATACTTTTGGGCCGAAGCCGTGTCAACCCCATGCTACACACAAAACCGCTCCTTAGTTATCCCAAGACACGAAAAGACACCATATCACATAATTAATGATCGCAAACCTTCACTCAAACACCTTCACGTTTTTGGATGTACGTGTTACATTATTCGAGATGGTGAAAATCTGGACAAGATGAAAGAGAAAGGTGATGCATGCATTTTAGTGGGATATGCAACTCAGTCTAAGGGATACAGAGTGTACAACAAGAGAACAAAATTGATAGTCGAGACTATTCATATCAGATTTGATGAATTGCAAGAAATGGCACTTGAACAAAACAGTTTAAGTCCCGATCCACAACGACAAACGACTTCCGTTCACAACCGCACGGAACTCGGAACTCAAGACCACAGCAATGAACCGTCAAGTTCAAAGCTGGTTCTTGAACATGTTCCTAGAGCATATATGACAGTGGACACGACACTTGAAAAGTTGGAAATGTTATATGGACCAATGTATGATGAATATTTCACGGGGGAGAAACAAGTTGCATCGAAGTCTTCCGCTGTCACTCATGATACGAATGATGATACCGATCATCATCAACAAAAGGATACACCTTCATCTACTTCAACACGGGTTGTTGCAGATTTACCTCCTCGGAATATCACTTCAACAATCGATCCTACAACATCCACAACTACTGTCATTGCTCCAGAGAACACACATCAAGCAGACGATGCATTATCTAACGAAGACGAATTTATCAACCCTTTCGGTACACCGGTACACGAAACTGGAGAGTCTTCTACTCACCATGTTGATCCGTCAAATATGCATATGTTCTATCAACGACATCCGTCAACACATCATTGGACCCGAGATCATCCTTTGGTTCATGTAATTGGAAACCCTTCACAGCCCGTTCGTACAAGACGATAACTAGCCACCGATGGCGATGTTTGTATGTTCGCACTCGCCGTGAGTACGGCTGAACCGAAAAACATCAAAGAAGCCATGGCTGATTATGCTTGGATTTAATCGATGACGGATGAACTTCACCAATTTGAAAGACTTAAAGTCTGGGAACTTGTTGACAGACCATACGATGTGACTCCTTTAAATCTTCGTTGGATCTGAAAAAACAAGATGGATGAAGAAAACACGATCATCAAGAACAAAGCTAGGCTAGTGGCTAAGGGGTATGGCCAGAAAGAGGGAAATGATATTGATGAATCATTTGCACCAGTTGCTCGCATGGAAGCGGTCAGGATTTTCCTTGCTTATGCTGCACATAAGGGATTCACTGTCTATCAAATGGACGTAAAGACGGTGTTTCTTAACGGCCCCTTGAAGGAAGAAGTCTATGTCACGCAGCCGGAAGGATTTGTCAATCCTCATTATCCTGACAAGGTGTATCGTCTCCACAGGGCACTATATGGACTCAAGCAAGCTCCAAGGGCGTGGTACGACGAGCTCTCAAAATTTCTGGTATCCAAAGGTTTCTCAAAAGGTTCCATTGATCTAACTTTGTTCACTTATAAATATGGGGATGACATTTTGCTTGTGCAAATTTATGTTGATGACATTATTTTCGGGTCTACAAACCCAAAACTTTCAAAATGGTTTGAAAAAGTAATGCACAGCAAATTTGAAATGTCAATGATGGGCGAACTAAAATTCTTTCTAGAAATTCAAGTTCACCAATCCCAAAGTGGTATCTTTATAAACCAAGCTAAGTATTGTCAAGAGATAATCAAAAAGCATGGTATGACCTCATGTGACCCCGTTGGGACACCATTATCAACCACATCCCTAGATGCTGACTTGGAGGGATTACCCATAGATCAAACGAGATATCGTTCCATGATCGGGTCCCTCATGTACTTGACAGCAAGCAGACCAGATATTCATCATTCTACATGCTATTGTGCACGATATCAAGCACGACCCACTGAAAAGCACCTCAAGGAGGTTAAACGAATCTTTCGGTACCTTAAGAATACCATTCACATGGGACTCTGGTATCCGAGGGAAACCGGTTTCTTTCTAACGGCCTATTCAGATTCTGATCATGCAGGGTGTCTTGATACACGTAAAAGTACTTCTGGTGGTGCACAATTTCTAGGACAAGATAAGCTTGTGGGATGGTCTTCCAAGAAGCAGGATTGCACGTCACTTTCATCAGCCGAAGCGGAGTATGTGTCTCTATCTGCGTGTTGTGCTCAAGTTCTTTGGAAGAGAACACAACTCACGGATTATGGCTTCCACTTTGATAAAGTACCTATGTACTGTGACTCAAAGTCGGCTATAGCCATCCCTACAATCCGGTACAACATTCCCGTACGAAGCACATCGATGTCAATTACCACTTCATAAAGGAACAAGTTGAAAGAGGTATCGTTGAAGTATACTTTGTTGGAACGGATTACCAATTAGCCGACTTGTTTACGAAAGCTCTGTCGAAAGATAGGTTTGAGTACCTCGTTAGGCAAATTGGTATGAGATGTTTGACTCCAGCAGACCTGGAGATTCTGGCAAAGGTGCCTGCTTGATTTATCTTTCAAACATCAACTTGTAAATACTTTTGAAAAAGCAAAATACAAAAATATAAAACACATAAAAGCAAAACACAAAATTAAAAATCTTTCAAAATCCAAAAATATTCTTCTCGACATGTCTTTCAGTATCGATAATATGGACGTGCCTAGAAATGTCGCTCAATAACGACACGGGTGTGTACATAAAGCTCGAATGAAAGTTGTAAATACTTTTCAAAACATGTCATTTCTACTTTTAATAAAGGAAATTGTCTATTTTGGACAATATTTCCAAACAATGGGTAGAGCAATCTATCACGGGTTGAGCTTGTCACAAAACATTTAACGTTTTGAGCTCAACAGAATGGCTTGTAATCACTTTCAGATTGCAACCCGGTTCTATATTCACGGGGGAGTGTACGATTTCGTGCTCTTACCCTTAGCAAAAGAAGTTAACTCTTCTTACACTTGAGTGGATTCGTCAAGACATTCAAAGTCTATGAACTCAAGTTTATGCTTTAGAAAAACCTTTCGACCAAAAGAATTGATTTTTCAAAAAGCGTTGAACACAAGTTTATTCAAGAATTTTTCAATGATATTCAAAATCTTTCAAAAATTGTGTGTTCAACAACTCCCATCCTCAAAAAGCGAAATGTGGATCATATCCTCATAATGACAATTCAATTGGATCAATTTTTGAGGGGGAGCATTTTAACTTCATGCAAAAGATTAACACATCTTTCTCCCAGAAATTTCAAGACTATTTTTCAAAATATATTTTAATCAAATTTGGTATCTCTAATATCAAAAGGTTTTATATATTAGAGATAGGGGGAGAAAATGTGATTAAAATGTGATCTAATATAAGACTCAAGCACTTTAACTCTTACCTACATGTGCGAAACACTTTCGATTATCGATGCACATGTGAAGGGGGAGCATTTCTAAAACGACAAAACTAGCAAGGTGTTAAATGTTTTTCAAACACTTTGTTAGAATTTAAAGTGGTTTTCATGGTTACGATCAAATACCCACAACATCTTTAATTCACGACGTTATTGGTGTCAAAAGGGTGGTTAGGTTTAAGTCCTATGATCCAACCAGAACCGGAGGGATCTTCCCTGGGACAATCCAATAGATTATTAGAAGTCCTTAGGAAAGATGGAGTAGAATGTGAACGTAGCTGAATGCCGACCAAGTACTGATGCTAGCACTGGAACAATCACAACAAGGTGCTAGTAATGATGTCTTGGTAAGCATTGAAGGGGTTGAAGAATGAAAAAGAAATGTAAGGATAAAGGGTGTAAAGAAAGAAGCCCTCCATACAACTTAGGCAGAAACCGGGTCAACTCATCATGAAGACAAACTCATCATGGACCCAGTGATGTGAAGCACAACCCTTTCCTAGCTACTCAGGCTTCTCTCAAAAGAAGTTTGTTTTATTGTCACGGAGATCAACACGACTTCTATTGACTATCTCACTCCGAGATAGTTGATATTGAATAGGTGGCATCTGCTCCAGCCTCCGACCACTAAAAGTGCACAAATCGAGTCTAGAGCCAAGAGATCAATCAAATCTCGTTAGGACACACGTATGAAGATCAAGAGAGTCCTACGCTATATCCTTGCGATATTGCTAGAACACTCAGAGTGATACTACTTAGTATTCACAATGATGAGTGGAAATCCTTCTAGTGTTAACATCAAACAGCACTGCGGTAGGTCATATGCAAGATTCTTTATGAATTGAACTTGTGCAAAACTGAAAAGCAACAGTGGTTTGATTCTGAATTGATTCAAACTCGTTTCAGGTTTCTACGCAATATCTTTATGGTCTTGCCAGAACATTCAGAGTGATATTCATTAATATTCACAGTGACGAATGGAAATCCTTCTAGCGTCAACCTCAAACAGCGCTACGGTAGGTGACTTGTGAGATTCTTATGAATCAAACTTGTGTCAACTGGAAAGCAACAATGGTAAGATTCGTTAAGAATCAAAATTGTTCCAGGAATTTGAATTGACGACTTTAATCAAGCGGATATCTATCCAATTGATTCACTCTTTATGTTCGCAGTCTTGCTTTGAGACGGTCGAGTAAAGAGAACGGCTAGTACAGCCGCGAAACCCTGTCAAGGAGATTCTTAATTGAATCTACCTGATCACAGGTAGGATATTTAATATCGTATAACGGTCTTCACCGACCGGAGGTAAAACGCTACCGATTTAGGACGAATGTCAAAGCCATTCAGTCCGTGTCTATGTTTTGTCTCGAGAAGGTGGCGTCACGGTGTACACAGCAAAGTCAATGATTCATAAACCACATACTCATGCCTAAAGACATATTCAACAATTAATAGTGTGAGCATGTGGATGAAGACACAAGATCACAAGAAGGCAAAGACAAGTCAAGGATGATTTGAAGATCTCAAGGTTAAATACAAAGTCGAAAGACAACGACAAAGGCTCAAAGATCACAACATGAAGAAACAAGACTACTATTACACGTTCAAGACTCATTTATGGCGAGATTAGTAATCTCTACAAATTTCCTAAATGACCAAGGTTTATGACCTCTCATTGGGGGAGATTGTTAGCCTCAAAATATTGAGCCAAACAAGAATGCTCGGTCATATGTTTATTATGTATCGTATTTTAGAACGTTGTAATAGGTAGTATATTAGTCGTGTTATACGGGCTTAACTTTAGGCTAAAGTTCATTAATAAGTAACTAAAGCCCAAAAGGAAAGCCCGGCCCAAACCATATAGTCCATAAAGAAGCCCGCATGTGGGTGGACTATATATACTACCCTCCTAGCATGTTAGGAGGGTTGGTGGTTCATTTTTCTCTTAATCTAATATTTCACAAGTTCACACACTTCTCTCTCTTTTCTCTCTCTAGTTTCTCTCTCTAAAATTCATCTCATTTCTACCTTTCTTTCTTCATTAATAGTATAGAATCATCACATATTAGGGACAACAACAAGTAATTTGTGTTAAACTCAATCTCCTATTATTCCTAATTGTATCTCTAGATTTTATTTGTCATTCACCCAAAGGCTAATTTGACTTTATTTTGATATTTATTAGTCCAAAAATGAAGGCAAGAACGGTGTAAACTCAACACTCATAACCTAACCTCGACTTCAAAACCGTTGTCACTAAAGAAAGCCCACATCAAGGATAACTTAACACGATTTGAGGGATAAATCCCCGGACCCGAAATTTGGCTAATATGGCTACTTAAACGCAACAATAAAAACTCCAAAGTCAATTATGACCTTATTAATGGAGTTAGCAACAATTACACCATAACACCTTTTGGCTCTTTAAGATGCAATTGTGATCCTTATTTAAAATCCACATCCTAAGGCTCCTTGGACAAAAATAAGGGAATTACTTCAGCATCCCACCTTACGGATCATGATGATGAAGCAATTTTTATTCAACACGCCCCTTGACATACACCCTAAGGCTCTAATGACAAGGTTAGTGCTACATGACTCCCACCCGAAGGCTCCTAGAGAACATGTTTTTATTTATTCTTCTTTATTAATATGATATTTATAGTAAGCCAAATTTCCGCAATCCCATCATCAAAAGTCCATGACGCTGACACCCTTAATGTGTTCTCTCTTTAATTACAAGGGAAGAAAAAGAAGGAGTTACGAGTCAAGATATCAAGCCTAAACCACTAAAAACATCATTTATTAAGCAATTATTATTCAAGTGTGGAAAGTAAATACCAGGAGATTAAATCAAATACAAAAATACTTGCACAAAGAAGAATTTAATTTTAGAAACATATGATTGAACTCTATCATCTCTTGTTCTCCATATTGAAAAATTTCAAAAATGTGAAATCAACGGATACTTAGCCTATTAAATCAAAGTTTTGGGTTTTCAAGTCATCTATAGGATCTTGCATCTTCTTATACTTTTTTAAGTTTTAGAATTTGCGTTTTAAAGTTCCCTTGATAAACGACTTTCTAGGATCAATTATAGGAACTTACGAAAAGTTCTTGTTCATAATCCGTATGAATTAAGACTTTCGCGTTTTAAAGCTCCCTATATAAAAGCCTAGCAAAACTTAATTCAAATACGTTAAGGAAAAGCTAAGGTTAAAAGCCGAGTCGAGTCAAAAACTATTTTTATTTTTACCAACGGAAAGCCTACATTCGTGTCAAAAGCACTTATTTTCTTTATTAAAACTCAAAAAAAACACTAAAAATTTAAAATTTTATGAAAAATGAGAAAAACAATACGTTTGGACACGACAAAAGCAATTGCAAGCGATTATATCGATTGACTCCCCCCATGCTAAAACCAAACATTGTCCTCAATGTTTCTTAGCTCAAGAGTAACACCCCCTTGCTAAAACACGAAGAGTCTAATGCAAAATCCTAGCATGGAAAGAGCACGCAAATCTATAAGTCGTTTATTAATTATGCCTCAAGATAAAACGTTAGTCGATAAAAATCAAGGGATAAAGAGTGTGCCCCTTTTTGGCATTCAAAGAATGGAAGATCAAGTGGACCGGCAAAAACCGAACATGAGAGTCTTTAATGATAAGGGTCCTACCTAAGATCACAACACAACAAAACACGAACACGAGCTTGAAAGATCAAGCCTTATTAGTGTTAGAAAATAGAAAGAAGATATAATGTATGGGACTCCCCCACAAGGCAACTCGTTTTTGTTCACCGAGTCATGAGCTCGACTCGATCCACGCATTCATTGGTCCTTAGGGAAAGTGGTGAAAACTGGCATAATGGAATAGAATCCAACATAAAGCACGATGCCGGGATCAAAGATCTCATCCTCGTTGTCGGATGACAAATGAAAGGATGAAACTCCAACACAAATCTCTAACAAGAGATAGTGGTCAATATCACGAATCATGAAATTGATATAGCATGCTCCCCAAGATAAACTCGCACCAAGATGATCGAAAAATCTTTCAATTATTACATTGGTGAAAGCCGAGATTTCCCTAAATCAACAATTCCGGGGTCGAATACCTCGTCCTCGGTGGAGAAAGGAAAGGATAACACGGTGTCATCCCCCATGCTAATCCAAGATCATATAAAGCACATGGTAATGGTGGGATAAAAATCTCATCCATAGTGGAATCAACATTCTTTGCTTTAACGACCATTTCACCCTTAGAAATGTGATCAATTGGGTCATGGTACTCAATATGAGACACATGAAAAACCCGCACATTAAGGTCAAAGTGGGTGGGAGGAAGACTTGGGACGAAATCATCATCAAGTAAATTCTCTAAAAAGAGAGCGTCCCCCTTCGGGTCGATATCATCAACACCCGGTGGTATCGAATCATTAGAAGCAAGAAAAGTGTCAATCTCCTCCATAAGCGGATCACTATCCTTAATGGGAATAGGAGATGGAGAGAAAGACTTTCTAATAGGCTTAGATTTCAAGGCCTCGATCCTAGAAATGAGAAGATAGACGTTTGATAACTTCTCACGAAGAATCACGTCTTCTACATCTAAATGAGTAAGTTCATCAGAGAACTTCTCAAGGATCAGAATAGTCAAATCAACCTCATTTCCCGGTGGAAATGGGTCTAAAGGAGCAAGTTCAAAAGTGAACCTCTCAAAAATCGGATCACTATCATCCTCATTTCCCGGTGGAAATAGGTGAAGTAGAGTAGGTTCATCGGTAAACCCCTCAAAATCTGAGTCGTGAATATCATCTTTATAAGAAAGTTCATCGGAGAACTCCTCATTAGAAAATTCACTAGAAGTCGAATCATTCTCAAAATCTTCATTTCCATCACAATTTTCATCATTAGAATTAGAGAAAATATCAAAGTGAATGGAAGAAGTAGAGTCATCACAATGTGGCAAATCACACATCTCATTGGAAATACGTCAAACTCTCTTGGGTTTTGGACAAGGATTTCAACACTAGACTTTATTACTTCGTCCGATTCCGTGTCCGAAATAGTGCTAAAATGCTCGTCCCCCTTGCTTAGAGAATTTTCGGGTTCCACGGTGCAAGAATCATGAATAGGAGTGGTGATGTCATGAGAGATTTCCTCATCATCTAAGATGGGAGAATCCTCGGGCTCCTTAGCCGAAAAGATACGAAAAGGAAGCACGATTGCACTAGACGAAGGATGTAGAGCAATAAGATCTCTCAAAGAAATAAAACTATCCTCGTCATCATCCAAAAGAAGAGAACGCTCGAGTTCACGATTAGCAAGATATTTTGCTTCCGCTTGAGCTCGCTCTTTCTCTCGAATTATTTGTTGGAAAATTGTTTCAAGTCGTTCAATTTCGAAAGAATATTGTGGAGATTGGTCAAAACCGAAAGGAATCAAATCATAGCAAGGATTAGGCTCATAAAAACTTTGATCTCTCGGTTGACAAAAAAAACTCTCGTGAGGACCTCCACAATACTCACAACAAGGATGTTGTTATGATAAACTCGGTAAATCTTGTGGATAACAATTATCATTAAAGTCTTGATTGTAGCTCGGTTCTTGCTCGTAATTAAGCGAGAATCGATGCGAACAATTAATTCCTAAATTAGAATCATTTCCACAAAACTCACACGAGGGTGTCTCGTATGTAGGGTGTGGAGGTGGATTGAAATCGAAAAAATTCGGATTTCCACATGAAGTAATCTCATTACAAGAAGGACAAAATCCAACTCGTATATCGTGACGTAAGTCATTTCCACAACGCTCACACGTGCACCACCGACATGGCGAAAAACCATATAACGGTTCTCCACACCCAACACAATCGACGAAGGAATTCATGGAAGAATTAAAATTTTAGAGGGTGAGGAGAAAAAGAATTAAACATGATAGAGGATTAAGAAGATTATTTTTGGTATTTTTCATAAATTAATAAAAACAATACATACTATATAATAAGAAAATAACAAAACTTTCCGATGACGGAAAGGTTCTTCAAATCAACGATCAACAAATCTCAACGAAAAAGAATCGTACACAAGATCCCCTGCAGCGGCGCCAAAATTTTTTGATGTGTGGTGGAATGTATAGGTGATAATTAAGATACGTTATAGGGTAAATTAGAAAATTACCTTTAGGAAAAAGTAATAGTCTAAAATTACCAAAGACGGATTCAATTAAACACGTGGGTGAACCAAGTTCGTTGTACACGAAGATCGAGTGAATTTGAGACGTTTTGTTTTGATTTGGACAATTGATTCGAATTGGTTTTCGGTTTTTAAAACTAAAATTAATCCTACAATTTATCCTAAAGTGCATGAATCGTAAACCCAAATTATTTTAATCTAAAGACAATTTTCTAAAATTTAAAACTTTTTAAACTATTTAAAATTTAATATTTAAAATCTATTCTAAATTAATCTATTTAATTAAAATTACTTTTCAAAACTATTAAAAAATTTAAACCAATAAATCTAATTTAGAAAATTTACTTTAACAAAATCTATTTAAAAATAACCTTTATTTAAAAACTAAATTAATTAAAAAATTTATTATTTAAAAACTAATTCATAAAAAAAACTGATTTTAAAATTATAAAATATATTTCTATTTAAAATTTTATAAAAGTAAATCTTATAAAAACAATTAATAAGAATCAACTAAATTAAAACTTGTTATTTAATCTATTAAAGTCTGACAGTTAACATTGCACAAGCTATATTAAATATAATGACAGTAGTAAAACTCAAATAAGAGTTAGACCAGTTGGTAAACTTGTTGGGTTGCTGACCTTGAGGTCAAGGTTTCAAATCCTGCGATGGACGATTTTTTTTATAGAAATGATACTATAGGAATAGTATATCGAATTGCATACTGAATCAACTTTTGACTCAACAAAGTATTAGGATTAACTTGTAGAATTACAAAACGGATAATGCATAAAATTATTACATAAGTCAGAAAAGGAAAAACATTTAAGCTATCAAAGTAGCAGTTAAACATACCAATTCAGCAAGTCAACTTATATCAGAAGAAAGAAAAACTGATCTCAAAAACATTCTGGCCAAAAATCCTAGCATGTAAACAGATATACTAGACCAATATTCAACTTAAAAACAACAGACATTCTCAAATGGGATGGCAACTGATTAGAGACAGTAAAACGCTTGAATCACAAATCAATAATTTAATAAACCAAAAACGAACACTCCAAATGTAACTAATTAGAACAATCAGCTCGAATCGAATTATACAGTCCTAATAACAAGATAACTTAGCTAGCATTCCAAAACATATGACGAAAACCAACAATCCACAAGCTCTTTAACTAGATATTCCGAGTAACAAATCAGTGATTCTAGACCTTGATTAAATGCATACATCCTTTGACGAGAAGTAATAACATCAGTATTATGCTAAACGAACAAAAACTTAGCAAATCTAAACATTCACAGATTTATTAACATACTCAGAACCAATATACTAGCAGTGATCAATGAGAAAATTTCCAACATGAAACAGAAAAGCAGTAAAATAACTCCAGCCAGCATAATCAACAGAATCGTAAAAAATTCGAAGCTTAAAACTAAGGAGTAGCAACAAACGTGAGCAAACGAACAACAACCCAATATCATCATATACATCTCATCAAGTAATTTAACAGAAATATCATACATTAAGCAGACTAACCGACATTAAACAGAATCATAAGAAAACGTAAACAATCATAAAAAAACTAGTAAAATCGAATCAAACAAGCAAATACCTCTATCAAACTACTACACCAGCAGATTCATTAACATAATAACTTGAAAACATTAAACATAAACAATCAATTCCAAACTCACATTAATCATCTCAACACGAAATCATAGCAGATTAATTACTTATGCTGAAAATATAAAACCGAGCTTAACCCTGATTTTGGAGAACCGTTGAGACGAAGTCGCGCGCTGAGCGGACTTTGACTAAACTGAGACCACCATGACTCGAATCACCATCAACATTCTCGAACCATTAATCAATAAATCGATAACTTGATTTATCTATTTGACTTATCGACCAGCAGCTTTGTTTTTCTTTAATATTTATTCGGTAGAATAAATAATTATCCCTATCTCTTTTAAATTATTCACATCAACTATGAACAAAGCTAATATGAATAATCTCAGATAATCATCATATTTAAAAATTAGATCACAAACTCTTTTTATAAAAGAAAATAAATCCAACTTGATAATATTAGATATTAAAAACGAGAATCAACTTTCATTAATTAAAAAATATAACCATTACAATACTTGAGAATAAAAATACAATCTAACTAAAAAATGAAAACATAACTGTAAAACTAAAGAAAAAGGGATCATTTACTGATTTTGGAATGGGGGTTTTTATAGATGAAAGAAAGGGTGGATTGTTGATGATGAAGTGAAATCTTGTCCCTTAATCTTCTTCTCTCTCCTTCTTGTTATGATCCAACGGTTAAAACGCTCCCATCCTCACACGGATTTCCCCCGTGGCGTGCATATGTGTTTCTTGTGCTTTCTCTCTGATGACGTGGTATCCAATGATTGGAGGATTTGTGAGTTGTGAAGTGTTTCACCCAATCAGGGATGAGAGAGAGTGCCACATCACTTAGCTTACACCCATCTTCAATCTCCGATACGAATGGGGAATTAAATCCCAACTCGTGTGTATCACACACTCGAACTAGATAAATCACCAATATTTATTTACTTGCTAGGTTTTTTGAATAGTGAAGTTTTTTAAAGGTTTTGGGGAAGAAAGTGAAAATGAAGATGAAGCATAGGATGTATCGAAAGGTCATTAATGTGTGTTGTGTGAATGAGGTGTTTTTGACTTCGTTTGTATCGAAAATGAGAGAAAGTGGGATGTGTTTGTTTGACCAAGAAAGTAAAAGATTTACTTTAAATATAATCAACCACCGTCTCATATTGTCTTCTTGTGTGATGGGCTTTTAACCATAAATCTCGACTGAAATCTTTACCAAAGCAAATTTCGATCAAAATTGAATTTCTATTGGGCTTTGTATTGGGCCATGATTACTCCATCCGTCCCTTGACATGTTATAATTTTAGGCTTTTGGGCTCTTGGTTATAAATACATCATAGTAAAATGCAAATTGGGCTTTTGGGCCCATTTTGCTCAAGTGGGACCCACTAGGCCCCAATTAAGATCAAATCCCCTAAAAACGAACTTGTTTTTGGCTTCCTCGATCTTTTCATCAAACTCGTGCCGTTTTCGTCGGTTTTCGTGATCTTTGGTACCTACACACATGAAACAAGAAACAAGCGAATACAAGACCAAATTCATATGTTTTATGCATTTTAAGCTCGTTTTTAGATATAATTGATATGAGTAAAATCACTCATATCAGTGATGTATCATCCTTTTCAATTTCCTCCCTAGTAGTCTTAGTAGAATCGGAGACTATCCTAGTTAAAGGGCACTCGTTTCCTATAAGAGCGAAAGTTCTACCAGTGGGGTGCCACATTTTACTAATGAGTTTGATTTTAGCTATCCATCGGGATTTAAGTCTAGCACGGGAGTTCACCTCATTAAGTAATTTCTTGACACAAGAGTCATGATTTTCCGTAAAGACACATTTTCTACATGTTTTACAAGTAGCATATTTAATGTCTGAGTAAGATCTAGAACTCCTAGAAGATTGATTGATGCTCCTAGGATGTGACATGCTACGGTTAGCAGTGTTAGATAATCTAGAAGGCATCTGACTAGGTTTGAAAATTCTATCTCTCACTTGTGTCTTTTTGTTAGCATCCCTTAGATCAAATTTATGGCGAACGTCATTTGAACTAGTTTGAGACGTGTTCTTTGGACTATGTCTAGGGGGACTAGAGGCAATCATGTGATTAGGTCTTGCAAAAGCTGTTTTAGTCACATTGGGCCTAGGTGGTGGAGTGACTATTCTAGAAATATGAACCATATCAACTTGGGAGTTAAACCGCGGTCTCGAGTATTGTGGTCGCTCGGATCTAAATGAAGTCGGTTGTCTAACGGACTGTTTTGTAGGCGGTTTCCTCAAGATTGATGGTTTTTCAAGCTTAGTGTCCACACTAGTTCCTTTAGTTTTCCTTAATTCATTTCTCAAAGCAACTATAGCAAAAACCTTTTCTTGAACCTGAGCCTTTAAAGTCTTATTCTCTTTGACCAATCTATCTTGGGATGCCAACTTAGATTCTAGCAGTTGAATTTGTTTCAAAAGATTATCCTTTTCAGCTTTAGAATCTAAAACTTTTTGATCCAATTTTCTTTCAAGAACAATGTTTGACTTTTCAAGTTTTTCAAAATATGTTTCAAATTTGTCTGTTTTCTTAAAAAATTCTAATTTGGCATCCACAAGATCTTTTGATTGTTGAGCTACAATCGTTTCGAGCTCTCTAATCTTGGAATCAGAAGCAGTCAATGAAGCAGTTATAAGACAATTATCATAATGTTTAGCATTTTGAACACTTTCTCCCTCATTATGACTCACATCGGATGAATCAGAAGTGGTATTTCTATCACTCTTTTCCATCCCATGTTTGTCATAATTAGGTTCAGAATGCTCAATATGCGACATTTCATCAGCATATACATCATAAAAAACATTACATTGTACCATGTTCTCAGGCTCTTCGTCATAAACGGGTAAGGTGTCATCAAAAGTGATCTCGTGAACATTCCCTGACGTGCCACTGGTATCATGTTGTCCTCCTTATTCCGTGCTCTTGCCATCGTTAGGCTCCAAATTGTCAACCGTATGACCATTCTCCTCTTGCATCTGCATCATAGATTCTTGCACACTATTATCATACACTTGCTGAAGTCTGGATCTTTGATAAATCGAAGACGAAACCGATGTCATAAATTTCAACAGTTTATCACGGAAGTCTTTAATCTTATTATGTGTGTATTGAAGAAATGACCGGCATATCCCTGAATTGTCAGACATTATGATATTGAATAGGAGGAAAGGCGTAAGTTGTGTCACAAGAGCCTTATAAGCAAGTGTCGATGCAGAGTGATTAAAGTCTTCTTTTTGAAGTTGATCAGCAAGTTGGTTCAAGTTGAGGAATTGTGAATCGATGAACGTATAATGATTTTGACCAAAGAGTCTCACAAATTCGCTTCCTCCTTGAACCCATGAAATGGTAATAAGATGTGACTGAAGTAGTCGAAATGAAGTTATACCACTTTCTCTAGCTATGTCTTGCATTAGATGCAATTCTTCCTCTTGAAACGTCGAAGTCAACGAATCCATTGAAGTTCGATGAAATATAAGTGTGGTTGTTTTCGGAATTTAACAATTCGTGAAGAAACGAAAGATCCGTAAATAACTCTTAAAAAATCCTCGAGTGATGATATAACTCTTTTCTCGGCTCAAAAATTGTTTCCGGCTCGAACGTTGATAAAACAAACCGGAGTCCAAGTAAAATTAGGCTCACTCTAAAGTCCGTAAACAAATTAATCCAATCTGATTAATTTTGCAACATTCAGATATTTTAATTGATCATCACGAATCCTAAATTCGATTGCAAACAATACTCGACCCCACTATATACTTACGTGAAATGAGTGATCCACCCGTAAACCAACGTAAAAACCGAATAAAATTTATATTCGAAATTAGAAATAACACTTAGCCCAAACTAATTTGGCAAATGTAAGCCCAATCCAGTTTACACAAACCCACTGCCCCTAAACGTGTCCAAGCCCGTTTACACAAACCCTTATTTTCTTACCAACAAAAATAGGTAACACATATAACAATAAGAAAAATGTGTTACCGTTGACAAAAAATAGTAAATATCAGGTGGCCTAGTCAAATGATACGTGTCTCATTCATAGTTATCTCCGCCCCTTTTTCTTTGCTATATAATACTTTATCTTCACAAACAAAAACTCAATACCCAATTCACCTTCTCTTTGTAACCTCCGCCCTACAATTTAACACCAACCACCAACTAAATTATAACCTACTTCTCCCAAAAATAAACAATCAAACACATACAAAGAAAAAAAATAACTTCCCCCCGGTCTACTATCTCTCTCAAACCTGCACCCACCCAATCTGTTGACCACACTCATATCCCGACTTCATAAATCACACACAATCAATTGGATGAGAAACCAATCCCACGAATGAAGAACCACCGAAGATATTCGCTTCTAGATCTTGTAAAACAAGGTCTCGGGTAGGTTAATTGATTTATTGAGATTATTTGAAACACAAAAACGAAAAAAGATTGGATTATAACAGATTTGTTATATTTTTTTCTTCTTCTTCGAATATTAAAAACTGGATTTTGTCTAAAAACAGATCAATGATGATAAGATTTTCGTGATAGATTTTCGTGATAGATCTTAAATGATCTAGACATGCATGTTAAAAAAAACGCGAAACCTAAAACTAAGATCAATCAATTTTGTTTTGATGAGTCTTTCGAGTCTAGTGTGGTTGAGATTTTGGAGTCGAAGGTGATTTTGGTTTGTATAGAGGCGGGTGTTGTGTGGGTTTTGAGAGTCTGGCGATGGTGTTTCAGTTGAGTCTGGGATTTGAAAATGGTTTGTTTTGTGGGTTCGATCGAATAATTTTGGTTGAAATCTTTTTCGAGTCTTGTTTCTTCGAGTCTAAAGGTCTTGTGTCGTTGAGTTCTTGTTGGTTTGACCAAGACAGGAAAAATAAACATGAAAGTGAGTGAGTCGAGGGTCTTGTTATGAGTGTTTGTTGGTCGAGTCTGGTTTGAAAGTTGAAAGTGGGTGTCGTGAGGGTGTGTGAGTCTTGTCTGATGACCGTTGTGTTTAAATCTTGATGTGTTGAGTCGTAGGCGGATTTGTAGAGTCTTATCCGGAATACATTTTCTGTTATCCGGAATCGGTTTTTCAAATCTTAGTCAGAATCTGAGTCACCAACCTAGTTCGGAATCCAAGTCACGAACCTAAGTCGGAATCCGAGTCACCAACCTAGTTCGGAATCCAAGTCACCAACCTATGTCGGAATCCGAGTCACCAACGTAGTTTGGAATCTGAGTCACCAACCTAGTTCGGAATCCAAGTTACCAACCTAAGTCGGGATCCGAGTCACCAACCTAGTTCCGAATCCAAGTCACCAACCTAATTCGGAATCTGAGTCACCAACCCAGTTCGGAATCCAAGTCACCAACTTATGTCGGAATAATCCAACTCGAACCTTATCCGGAATACGCCTAACTTCTTATCCGGAATCCGTCCAACTTCTTATCCGGAATCAGTTTGACCTTCTGAATACCAGATCTAGACAAAAGGTTATCTTGATATGACCAAAATATATAAAACTGCACCAACAGTTGACGACAAAGTGATAGAAAGTTTTGGCCTTGAGAAGACAAAAAAAACAATATCAGTTTTTATCAATTTGATAAAGACAAAAAATTTGATACTGATATGAAAAAATTGATAAAAACTCGAAACACCAAAAATTGATAAAAAAACAGATTGAGACAAAAATTGACAAAAGACAAAAACAATAGAATAAGAAACCTGTTTGAACAACAACCGTAGGAAAAACAGTAGAATAAAAACAGTAGGATAAACTTTTTATCAATTTCAGCTTATGAAAAGTTATACTAGATTTGAAACCCAACGAAAATAGATTTTGACCACCAAATCAATAGATAAAAACACGCCAATCCGAAGAATCAACCAAAGCTCTTGATACCAATTGTAGAATCATATATTCTAAGGATTGTAGATGTATTGTGATTTATCTAAAGATAGAGATGGAGAAGAAAGAACTAGAGAGAGAAACTTAGAGAGATAAAGGAGAGAAAGAGAGAAAGATGGATAGATTGATGAAATGTGTGAAATACAAATGACCAACCCCTCCTAACATGCTAAGAGGGGGTATATATAACCCACCCTACATGTGGGCTATATGGACTATATGTTTACATAATAGATCACGAGCCCAATACTTGAATATATCATTGGAGTGACTGATCCTTTCTAAATACGTAAAAACGTATTTCCAACAGAAACAATCCCAAAACACCACCAAAACCTTTTACTCTCAACACTTACTGCTGAAAACATGAGAATTGCTTTGTGCGTACTTATTCTTTTTGAGCTTTTGTGTTTGTTCATATTACATTTAAAGAAAAACAAAAAATATTTTCTTTCAAAATTTTATTTTCCATTTTATTTGCTCTTTGGTAGAATAATTTGATTTGGTATGTCTTGTTTGATATTTATCATGATTTGTGGTAATTTTTCTGAAATTTTAGCTATAGTAAAAATACAAAAAAATGAGAAAAGAAAAGAAAATAAAAAATGGCTTATTCTTGCAAAACACTTATGAATGTCTTGCTAAACTTGGTCATGATTTCTTATTTTGACTATTTGTTAAGAAAATGCTATGGAAAATGTCTTATAACTTGGTTTAATTGGCTTACAAATGATAAAGTTGTGGAAAATATTTATAGTCGCAAAATGTGCTCCGCACATCCCAAATGTGCGCCGGCTTTACTGTGTCGCGTAAAAGTGCGCCGTAATTCTGAAATGTGCGCCACACAACTGGAGAAACAGAAAAGTGAAGTTGCTTATAACGCACTCAAATGGAGATATTCATTAAAATTAATGTGTTACCTAAGAACTTTAGGGTATGAAACAGCATTTGGATTTTATGGCACTAACATACTAATGTTTCTTTTGATGTGCTATTGTTTTAAGATTGAGATGGATCCAAACACTAGCTTGGGTAGACTATGCTTAGGAGTAGATGAGCATATTAGTCTCAATGATAAAATTGAATCAGAAGGAGAATGTATAGGATCTGAATGTAAGGACTCAGCCGATAGTGGGGTCCAAAACGTCTTAACTTTCTATCGTTTGGAAGAGATGACACCTAGTGAAAAGTATTTGATGCCTTGCCATGTGAAAGTAAAATTTGCTTATAATGGGCAAGGAGATTTGGAATTGGAAAGAAGCTTGATTAGTAATGAATTTGTAGTTGAACTTGGCTTAACCTATAAAACTCATCGTAATAGAGATAAAGAGATAGATAAAAAGCTCATTGTCATGATTAAAGAAGAATTGTTTTTCGTTGAATTCTTTGTCAATCCGGAGGTGGACGATTGTGAACCATGTGTAATATTTGGGAAATCTTTCCTAAAGCAAGATAACGTACAACTTGACATCACTTGTGGCATACTTACTCTATGGCCAAAAGTGCATGAAAGCATAGACTTTGGAGATATTGATGAAATACTTGATAACCTCAATTTTGATGATTTGGCACCTATTGAAACCGAGGAAATTGATGCTCCTAGATTTGTTTATAGCATGGGGAAAAATAAAAGAAACAAAGGTAAGAAACCCGCCAACGCTTACAAGTTAAAGTATAATAGTGAAGGACCTTCACTCACCATTAACAAACCTTTGACTAGAGAAGAACTATCAATGGAGGAATTACAAGAAGAAATTGAAGAAAGAGTCATGTTAAATATGCATCGACCTATCATTGAAACTTTGAAATATAGTGATAAATATAAGATGATTGTTGATGGAGTTTTTCTCAAAAAATTGAAAGTTGAAGATGGATTAACACCGGAGTATGAAGATGTGGCTATACAAATGCTTCGTGAGAACAAGGTAATGCTTGAGAAAGAAGATTCGGGGTACTTTATCCTACCAATAAGGTTGGAGGGTAAAACTAATTATAATGCTTTGGTTGATACTGGTTCAAATGTTAATGTCATGCCATATGAAATCTTCAAAATTGTTAATGCAAAGCAATGCCTAAAAACATTGTTAGTATTAATTAATCTTTCTTAGTCTTGATCATGACAAATTACAAAGACATTTATTATCAAACACAATCGTAAAATGAATTATCTAACAAACACTATCATCAAGTAATAATCATTACACTAACATATCTTAATCATGCTTAGTGATCATAAAAGTGATTAGCCTTAAAACTCACTTTTGTCAAATTTAACAAAAGATTTTTAATAAACTTTATTTTTAAGAAAATTTTTTATTAAAATGAAAATGTAAATTTGAATATTGCATTTTTCAAATGCCATAAGAATATCCCTTTGAAGGTTTAAACAGCCACAGATATTTTAAATTCACTAAAAGACAAAAAGGAGCGGAGTCTACACTCTGCGGTGCCTTATGTGCCTATGCGGTTCCCTATCGATAAGGAACCGCCTGGGTAGCTAAGGAACCACCCCAGCTAGCCGTTGGTATTTGTCTTCTATAAATAGTGGATCAAATCTGCATTTTCATTAACCTTTTTGGACATATCTTTCAGACTTATTTCTTCTATCTAATCCTAGTCATTTGTAAATATCACTTAATGTGTTAATTATGTTTACTTTTGATTATCCTCTTGACCTCCTTCTTTACCTTGTCCAAAGAGAAGATCACTCACACACTTGTGAAGTGATTAAAGATGAATCCTTGATGAAGATCATCCCCTCCTAAAGATCTAGTCATGTTCATCATTTGTTTATTTGTGTCTTGTGTAGATCCAATGTATTTGTGAATACTTGGACTAGTTGTGTTCATCCAAGCTATGTATGAATACTTAGATTAGAGTTGTGTAAGTCCTTTGCATATGTGTATGCTTGGATTTGTGTTGTGTAGATCCAAGTTACATGTGTGTACTTGGATATGTTTACTTGAGTTGTAATAAGTTGTGTTAGTTCTCACTAAACTATAAAGTGATGTGGTTGTGTCTTGTGAGTTCTCACTAAACTATAAAGTAATGTGTAGTTGTGTTGTGTGAAGTTCTCACTTAGCTTCAAAGTGAAGAGTCGTGAAGATTGGTTCTAGCTTTGGATTAGAACTCGACATCTAGCCTTGTGTCGTAAAATGGTGAAGTGGGCGACGTTGTGTAGATTGGTCCTAGCTAAGATTAGGTCTCGACATTTAGCTTAGTGTCGTAAAATAATGTAAGCGACGTTGTAAGGTTTTCTCCGCCAAGAAGGGAGCTTGTGGATATAGTGGAAATCTCGATTAAGGTGTACTCGAGGAGTGTAGTAGGAACGAGGATAGAGCCTCATTGCCGAACCACTATAAATCTTGGTGTCTTCCTACTAGGTTGTTTCTTTCCTTACTCATTCATCATCATTACACTTACTACTTATTGTTAATGCATTAGAATTGAACCTAATCATTATGCAACCAGCTTTCAAGTAAAAGATAGTTTTGGCACTCACCTAATTGAAAGGAATTTTAATTAGGAGATAAACCAATGAGAAACTATTCAACCCCCCTTTAAGTTTCTATAATTGGTATCAGAGCGATGGTGACACGAGATCTTTGAAGTATAATGTACTTTAAAACTTGGATCGATCCATTGTCTCCTCAAATTAGAAGGTTCAGTTGTATTAAAGTTTTTCTTTGGTCAAAACTATCTTTCATTGAAATTAATCCTTTTAATTGATAATATTGCATCTCATTTAGATTAGTAGTATTAATGCATTTTAGATTTACTCTTGAAATGTATCTACTAGTTTGCATCTTGTTATGTGTAGGTACTCATGAAGATGAATCATTCAATTGATTGTGGATTGAGTTAGTTACACTTTTAGAAGACTCATCTTCTTTGATTTCCAACATCATTGAATGATGATATCAAGATGGATGGGAGTGATACTAGTCCTTGAAGACTTAGTAGTCACTTTAGTCATGGTTCGGCTTTGCATTGGTTCCTTGTAAGCTTGGAATGCAATTTGTGGCCAAGGTTCGTTTTCGTTCTTTCACACGCCCTATTGATCATTCTTTTGATCATTAATTGACTATATGTTTGTTCTTGGCATCCTTGCCTTGACATTTGTTTATGGTTTGTGATTCTTCCCCTTTTCCCTCGTAAACCTTCATTGCTTGGATACTTGACTCACTATGGAGATGTAGAGTGAGTTAGTAGAAGCTTAAAGTATCAAGCATGATCTCCATGGTTTGCACCCTTACGGTTAGTAGGCCCAATATCATGTGTAACTTGTGTAATTAATCTCATCTCTAGGATGATTGATGAATCCCTTGAGATACCAAATTACTTCATTAAGTTGTAGATGGATTTTACACATTTAGAATTGAAATATTCCAAGGATATTGTTATTGTAAATCCTAGCAATAATTATCCGATCATGTGGGAGAGAAAGTGAATCTATACTTAATATCTGAATTTTTCAATTCTTTTTATCTCTATTTATCGTTCCTCAAATCGTCTAGAATTGATCTCAAATAATTCACAAGAGTTATTCGTTTTTGGTTATAAATATTTTTGGTTTTTATGTTACTTGAATGCACGTAAAGAAATAAAATGAATACTATTAATACGTAAGTACTTACTATTCTAAAACAAATTGCAATTACAGCAAGTGAAGCACAAATAACGAAATTAAAATGCACAATTAAAACGCGAACAAAAATTAAAATGCTAGACAAAAGTGAAATAACAAATGCAAAATATTAAAATGCTAGAAATGTAAATGCAAATTTATACCTAAATTGAAAATACCAAATTTATTCTAAAAACGTAAAAAACTATTTTTACTTTTTAAATAACAAAATATAGTTAAAACTAATATTATTTAGAACAAAATTAATTAAAATCTAATTATTCAAATCAATTTCAAAACTGATAGCCTAAATTAACTCAAACTATATTATTTATAGGGACAGTTATTACTCACAAACAGATGGCTCGATAAGATGGTTAACACCTTTGGCCCATGACCAGGAGGTCATGGGTTTGAGTCCCATTGTGGACATTTTTTTGTGAATTAATTTTTTGGACAGCTTAGTGATAGATTTTGTATACCAGCAAACCAAATTTCAATTACTAAAAATGAGATTTAAAACAACTTTCAACCAATATCATATTTAAAGTAACCAATGCAGGCCTAAAGTTTTATAAAAACTGATATCTAGATGAAATTTATAAAAGCAAGCATAAAAAAAATTCAAAAGACTATTTATTGAATCCTTTCAGTTTAAGAAATCAGTAACACATCAATAGGTTCCCCTACAACTACAAAAACCAAAATAGACTTATCAGTTAAATCCTATCAAGACATTGCCAAAATTAAACTAAGAAAATTTATATCAGAAGAACATTAACTTTATCCAAGCAGATAATAAAACCTAAAACAAACTAACAGTCTAAATCACTCAAATAAGCATTCAATCATTTAAACTACTTAAAAATATTAATCTAAAATTTTTATAACATAAAAATTAAAGTGAATAAAACCTTTTTGAAGAAAACCTTTGAGAAGAGGTGCAACGCTGAGCTGGCCTAGTTAACCGAATCAACACCACCATTCAATCTAACACCACCGAACTCCAAACTCGAACCAAAATAATCAATGATTCGAACCAGGTACAACAAATCGAACCACATCATCTTTTAGGAGTCAAACCATTGGGGTTTGACTAAATTCCAAATTTCACTTTGATTATTTAATTAAACTATTCTTTCAGTTTAATCAAATAATTTTATATCATAACATTAAATAGACAGAATAATTATTTAATAAAAAACTTAAACAGAAATCAATTGAAACAAAGAGATCTTGCTAAATTTAACTTTTATTAATCCAATAAAAACATTACATTACTATGAAAATGAAAATACAATTATTCCTAATCTATTTTTGCATAATAACATTAAAGTAAAAAAATGGAATGATAATAAATTACAAACTTGGGGGTTTTATAGGCAAACCCTAAAACCTGCTGATGAAGTTTGTTGAGGCTAAAAACTAATCTTGACCCTTCGAATCCATCTATTCTTTTTCTTCTCTTGATCTTGCGGTTGATAATTGCACACTAGCACATGGATCGCTAACGTGGCTTGATTGTGTGCTAGTTGTGCTTCTTTGAAGCTGACATGACATCTCTTGATTGGAGGATTAAGAATGATGTATAACAACCAATCACAGGAGAGGAAGGTTGCCACGTTGATCTAATTGGTCGATCATCAAGCTCCGATATTCTTGGGAATTATTTCCAAGCGCGTGTATATCAATTTCTCTTAAATAGCAAAGCCCCAAATTGGTATTTGATCTAGGGTTTGGGGTAAAGGTTAAAAGAGGTGACTGGTAATTACTTTTCTTGTTTCTATCGAATGTGAGAAAGTAAATGGTTGGTGTGTGTAGTTTGACCGAATGAGTTGAAAAGTGAAAATAACTTTTCACATATATCATTTGTTCCGTCCATGTATGTTTAAACCCTAATGGGCCTTGTGATCCAAGAGAATTCTTAATACGTCCCATGTCTCATACTTGCTATGATGTTGGGCTTTTGGCCCAAGAGATATTATTAAAACTCATTCGTCTCTTAAATGGGCCTTGTGTTGGGCTTTTGGGCAAAACATGAATTTATAACCCATAAATGGGCCTTCAAGCCCATTAAGCTAATGTGGGTCCCACAAAGGCCCAATTAACTTTGATTATATTAAATCCTCTTAAAACGAACTCGTCTTTTGGCTTCCAAGATCTTTCTTCGAATCCCGTGTCATTTTTGCTGATTTTCGTGATCTTGGTTTCTTTGGAATTTTTGCACTTTTGGTTCTTTGACTTTGACTTTGTCTCTTTCTTTGACTTTTTCTTCAACAATTGACCGTGAAATCCCGTGTTTTCTTTTCCTTTGATCTTTTGTACCTATTTCACACAAAAACACAAAACCACACGTAATTCTGACTTTTACGATATTAAACACATGATTAGGTCTTGTTTTACATTGATTTTAGTTGTAAAAGGATATGTGTTTACACACATATTAAATCCCCTACACTTGAGCATTGTAATGATCCCATGCAATGCATAATTTTTAAGCATAAAGTTACATTTCCTCATAATTAACCCATCTTAGCCTTTATTACGATACACTATTACTACTAAAGAACGACGAAAAGATAAAAACTTTATTAAAGGAAACAAAAGTTATAACAATTTCCACTTTACTTGAAATCATTTTATGGAAGAAACTCGTAAAGAAATCTAAGACTTACATTAGGTCTTTGGTGTCATGAATATTAATCATCCTCAAGTTTTACGTTCTCAATACCAAGCTTAAAAACAAGATCATTGTTTACCATAAGTTCTCAAGTTAAAACCACTTATATAAGACAATTGTGTAATACTCCTTCTCCAATCCCTAAGTTGTATCTCTAAATTTTAAAGATTGGCATTCACCCGTAGGCTCATTTGACTTATTTAATAATCTTTAGTCCAAAAATGAAGGCAAAACGGTGCAAACCCAAAACTCAGAACCTAACCTCGTCCTCAAAAACGTTGTCACTAAAGTAAGCCCATATCAAGGATAATTTAACACGATTTGGGAATAAATTCCCGGATCCGAAATTTGGCAAATAGTACTACCTATTAATTCCTCAAAAGTCATGTAGACTTTATGTGTAGTTTAGCAAGTTCACATCATATACCCTTTAGGCTCTTTAAGATGTAAAAATGCTCCTCATCTATGGTCCACACCCTAAGGCTCCTTGAACCATAAACAAGGGAATTGATTATTGATCAATTTTTATTCAACACTTACCATGCCATACACCCTAAGGCTCTAATGACAAGGTTCGTGCTACATGCCCCACACCCTAAGGCTCCTTGAGGTCATGTTTTAATCTTATTCTTTCTTTATTTATGATATATATTAGGCCTAATTTCGCGGTCCCATGGTCTGAATACCTCCTACTTAGTGGTTATGAGCCACCTTAGTCGGAAGTCCACAACGCTGGCATCCTCAATGTGTTCATGCTTTAATTACAAGGAGATAAAAGATTTGGCTAAGAGCTAAGATATCGAATCTACACCGCAAAAATCCTCATTTATTAAGCAATTAAATATACAAGCGGGAAGAAAGAGCCACAAAAATTCATATAACCAAGAATTAACCCTTAAACTTATTATCAACTCTATCATTTCTCGTTCTCTACAATTTAAAATCTCAAGGAATAAGACTCGTGGATGCTTAGCCTAATAAACCAATTAAGGTCCATATGGTTAAGTATACTAGCTAGAGTAAACTTGGATAAGTAAACTCGGGTTGAGTCAAAATATTCACGACGGGCCTAATATATCAAAGATATCTAAACTTGTTAAAACCATTTTATGTATTTATTTATTTTTTACTTTATTCTTGAAATGGAATATATACATACGACGTGATGACAAATGGAAAGAAAATAAAAGAAAATAAATGGAAAATACTATTAGGCCATAATAGATCAAAAATTTGAAAAACGTTGAAAAATATAATTTTCCGGTTAAATGAGGTCAAATTCATGGAAAAGTCCACTAAAATTTGATTGAAGTCCCCCCACACTTAATATAAACATTGTCCTCAATGTTTAAGCATGTGGAAGTAAACTCCCCTACACTTAGGACATTATGCACGTTGTTTAAATCTTGCAAAGGAAGAGATAACTAAAGTGATCAAATTTTCACGTTTTATTTATATACAAAGTTGAATCACTATAGCAAAAACGAATCGAAGAAACCAGGTACACGGGATCACGGGTCGCGTCAAAAGCACCAAAAGTATATCATTAAAGCACACATCCCTGTACAACATCACAACACATAACCTACTTGGCTCCCCTACACTTATTGGTGGAAATGGGTGAAGGTTAAAAAGGGTGGAAAAGGTAAAAATCTAATCTAGTTATACGATGCTTGATTTATTTATCACTAGTCTCTAGTTCGACTCGATTTCCCAAATTAATTTAAGGGAAACGTGGAGAGGGATGGAATCATCTCGTGAGAGATGTCCTCTCCAAAGTACAACTTAACCCGTTGGCCATTCACCTTAAAAATAGGCACATTTGGTTGAGATAGCTCAATGGTACCATATAGGAAAATTTGTGCCACGGTGAATGGACCAGACCAACGGCTCTTAAGTTTACCCGAAAAGATTTTCAACCGAGAGTTAAAGAGTAAAACTTGATCACCAACGTGGAACTATCGGTTCTTGATCTTGGAATCATGAATGAGCTTAGTCTTCTCCTTGTAGATCAATGAATTCTCATAAGCCTCATTCCGAAGTTCATTGAGTTGGATTTTCCTAAGATCACTGGTTTTGTTTATGACAAAATTAGCCCATTTCAAGGCCCATTAAGCCTTATGCTCCAACTCAATGGGGAGGTGGCACGACTTTCCGTACACAAGACGATAAGGAGTACAACCTATAGGTGTTCTATAAGCGGTACGGAAAGCCCACAAAGCGTCATCTAATTTATTGGCCCATGAGGCACGATGCTCTCCCACGGTACGCTCTAAGATTCGCTTAAGTCCATGGTTGGAAACTTCGGCTTGACCATTAGTTTGTGGATGATACGCGGTGGAAAGTCGGTGATTGACACCATACTTAGCCATGACTCGTGCGAATTGATCATTACAAAAATGAGTCCCGCAATCACTAATAATAGCACGAGGCATACCGAATCGAGAAAACAATTGTTTCAAGAAGTTCACAACCACCCTCGCATAGTTAGTAGGTAAAGTATTTGCTTCAACCCATTTTGATACGTAGTCAACGGCTACGAGGATGTACTTGTTCCCTTTGGATGATGGAAATGGCCCCATAAAGTCAATGCCTCATACGTCAAAGATTTTACACTCTTGGATGAAATTTTGAGGCATCTCATCTTTATGTGTGATCTGGCCTTGTCTTTGGCAAGCATCACAATACTTAACCATTTCATGAGCGTCATGCTAAATGGTGGTCCAGTAGAATCCGGCGTCAAAAACTTTCTTAGCGGTGTAGTTAGGACCAAAGTGGCCACCGGTGGGTCCTTTGTGGCAAGCTTCAAGGATTTGTAAAGCAGTCGACCCATCAACACACCTACGAATGATAAGATCCGCATATTGCTTGAAAAGATAAGGGTCGTCCCAATAATAGTGCTTAACATCCTTAAAGAATTTTTTATTTTGTTGGGACGTTAACCCTTCGATAAGAACACCACCCGCCAAATAGTTTGCAATGTCCGCAAACCATGGGGTATCATCAATATTGGAATTAATAGACATTAAGGTCTCAAGGGGAAAAGATTCATTAATCTCTTGATTTGGAAGTTCCCATTGATAAGGATCCTCGAGTCTACTAAGATGATCCACGGCTAGGTTTTCTGCTCCCTTTTTATCACGAATTTCGATTTTATATTCTTATAGGAGAAAAACCCAACGAAGGAGTCTCGGTTTAGCATCTTGCTTGGTCAACAAGTATTTCAAGGCGGAATGGTCGGTGTAAACGATGGTGGTGGAAAGCACAAGATAGGGGCAGAATTTCTCAAAAGCATACACTATAGCTAAAAGCTCTTTTTCGGTAGTGGTATAATGAAATTGAGCACCCGTCATTGTCTTACTATCATAATGGATCGATTGGAAGTGTTTGTTCACTCGTTGACCTAAAACCGCTCCTACCGTGAAATCACTAGCATCGCACCTCGAAAGGTAACTCCTAATTTGGAGAGACTAAGACCGGTGCCTTAGTTAATTTATCTTTAAGATGTTTGAAAGAGTCGAGACAATCTTGAGAAAAGATGAAAGGAGCATATTTCTCTAAGAGATGAGCCATTGGTCGAGTTATCTTAGACAAATCTTGAATGAAACGTCGATAAAATCCCGCATGACCTAAAAAACTTCTAACTCCTTTGACGGTGGTAGGTGGAGGCAACTTAGCAATGACGTTAACTTTAGCACGGTCGAACTCGATACCGGCTTTTGAAATTCTGTGACCGAGGACGATGCCTTCTTCTACCATGAAATGGCATTTTTCCCAATTAAGAACGAGACGAGTGTCTTCACACCGTTTAAGCATACGTTCTAAATTGGCAAGGCAAGATGAGAAAGAATCACCATAGACCGAGAAACTGTCCATAAAGACTTCTATAGTTTCTTCAACCGTGTCATGGAATATAGCCATCATACACCTTTGGAAAGTCCCGAGAGCATTGCATAAGCCGAAAGGCATTCTTTTGTAAGCAAATGTTCCATAAGGACAACTGAATGTGGTTTTCTCTTGGTCTTTTGGATCGATAGGGATTTGAAAATATCCGGAGAAACCATCTAAGAAGCAATAATAGTCATTACCCGCTAAACGCTCGAGCATTTGATCCATGAAAGGAAGAGGAAAATTATCCTTACGAGTGGCATCATTGAGCTAACGATAGTCTATGCAAACTCGCCAACCCGTTACGAGTCAAGTAGGAATCAACTCGTTTTTTCATTGGGAACAACGGTTATTCCGCCTTTCTTAGGAACACAATGGACGGGACTAACCCATGGCGAATCCGAAATAGGGTAAATCATGCCGGCATCTAGAACTTTGATAACTTCTTTCTTAATGACTTCATGAATTTTTTGATTTACCCTTCTTTTATTTTGGATTGCGGGTTTAAAGTCATCTTCCTTGAGAATTTTATGAGTGCAAAAGTTAGGATCAGTTCCGCGGATGTCAGAGATTTTCCAAGCAATTGCTTTCTTATGATTTTTGAGCACTTCGATAAGTCGATATTTTTCATCCTCTTTTTAGTCCTTAGCAATTATGACGGGTAACTTATCATTGTCTTCTAGGAAAACGTATTCTAAATGAGACGGTAAATCCTTAAGCTCTAAATCCGGTGGATTGTCGGTGGAAGGCTTAGTTAAATTTGGATCATCGTTTGTAACTTCCTTAGGAGTAGGTGGAGAAATATGGTCCTTATTGAGAAGTCTCTCAATGGTACGAATGTCTTCTTCCCAATCGGTGGGACAGTCGTCATATTTTAAATCCACATCCCCTAAACTTGCTTCAAATTCTTGTAAAAAAAGTCACTTTCTCCAAATGGAGTCAATTATGGAGCAATAGAATCTATGGTTTCAACATGAGGTAAATGAGAAATCCCGTTCTTACAAGCCTCGTGAAAACGTTCTTCTCATGCTTCATCGAGCACATCGATGTAATTCACGGATTCGGGCTTATCGGGAAGTTTGGAAAGTTTACCCATGTTAAAGATGATTTTGTCATCCCCGACCCTCATGATAAGTTCACCCACGACTACATCAATCAATGTACGCTCGGTTCTCATGAAGGGTCGTCCCGTAATTAAGGGAACACGGGGATCCATCTCATAGTCGACTACAATGAAATCGGCGGTAAAAGTGAATTTGTCGACTCCTACGAAAACATCCTCGGCTATCCCCACCAGATAAGCAACCGTACGGTTAGCTAATTCCAAGGTCATACGAGTGGGGACTAGCTCGGGTAAAGATAATTGTTTCCACACGGACAATGGCATAAGATTGATATTCGCTCCGAGATCCGCCAAGGCCATACAATTCTTAATACCCAAAAAATTACAAGGAATAAGGAATCGACCGGGATCTCCTAACTTAACCGGTATTTTTCTCAAAAGAACCGCGAAACAATTCTCATTCAATTAGGTATTGGCAATATCGAGCAATTTTTCCTTATCACTTAAAAGGTCCTTAAACATCTTAGAATACTTAGGCATGTGAGCGAGAGCCTCGGCAAATGTGATATTAAAATTTAATTGTTTGAACATTTTTAGGAAGTTCGAAACTTGAATATCATCCTTATTCTTCAATTTCTCTTTCCTCAACCTTGAGGGATAAGGTATATTGGGTTGAGATGAAGGCTTTGGAGTGGATTTCTCACTCACATCCTTTGGTGGAGGAGGGGTAGAAATTGAAGGTGAAGGAACCGGTTTGGTAACCGAAGTTGTGGTATAAGATTGAGGTAAAGGTGGAACATAAGGTGTAGACGAAGGTATTAAGGGTGGTATCTCACAAGTAGAAGGTGAAGGAGGGTGTGTAGAAGTAGAAGAATCTCGGGTCATTGGTTAGGTGGGGAATAAGAAGGTTCTTCGGTGGTCTTACAGCTCCTAGTAGTGATGGCATTAACGTTATCCCTAGGATTGGTCACGGTATTAGAATGGAGGGCACCTTGGGGACGAAGGGTTTGAATCATTTGCATAAATTTCCTATCGGTCGATTCTTGCATCTCTTTCATGGTTCGCTCATGTTCGGTTAATTTTTGTAGAACCAATTCCATTTGAGGATTATGCATGTTCATTTGATTATACCCTTGATTGTTAAACCCTTGATTATGAAAACCTTGGTTTGGATTATAATTTTGAAAACCTTGATTAAAACCTTGATTAAAACCTTGATTTTGAAAACCTTGGTTATTAAATCCTTGATTTTGATTATTAAACCCTTGGTTTTGCCCTTGAAAATTCCCTTGATTTTGATTAAACCCCCTTATATTTGAATTCCCTTGAAAATTACCCCGTTGAGGACCTTGGTTCCTATTTTGGGTGGGTGGGGGTGGTCTTTGTGGAGCTACAAAACCCGGGGGAGCCAAATAGTTATTAGACTTATAAGACAAATGGTTAACATCAACATTTGGTTTGAAATGAACCCGCTCATTTTCATTGTTGTTATAAGCATAAACTTCTTGTTGTTGATTGTCAACCTTGTCACAATTATAGTACGAATGTGGTCCACCACAAGTTTCAAACGTTTCACAAGTCTCTTTTAAGGCATCTACTTGCACATTCTTCTTAACATGTAAAGCAAGGTCGGTCATGATTGAAGTAAGCGCGTCAATTTTCTTGTCGGTCTCACTAGTACTAGCACTAGCCATAATAGCCCTTACACTCTTGGTTTGAACTTTTGCCTTGTTTTCAATTATTGCCCAAGCCTCGTTCATGGATTTCACAACAATATTACCCCCCCCCCCCCCCCCCCCCCGCGACACTATTAAGTGAGTCTTGGTCATTAAGAGTTAAACCATTGTAAAACGTATTGATTTGATGCACTTTTGTAAAACCATGTTGTGGAAATTTTCGTAAAATCTCCTTAAAGCGGTCCCAAGACTCACTAAACGTTTCCCCATATTTTTGTTCAAAGGTAATGATTTCATTCCTTAAAGCGGTGGTCCGTGATGGTGGGAAAAAGTAGTTAATGAACGTGGTCTCTAAATCCGCCCATGTAAGAATACTTTGGGGTGGTTCCTTATCAAGCTAAATCCGGGCTTCTCCCTCTAGGGAAAAAGGAAAGACGAGTAAACGAATGGCCTCTTGTGGGACCCCATTGTATTTGACGGTGTTTGCCAATTGTATGAAACGTTTTATATGAGCGTGTGGGTCATCATGAGTACGGCCTAAAAATGGTGCGGAAACGATTTGAATAAGAACCCGTTTTTAGTTCAAAATTAGTCGCTCCAATATCCGGCACCACAATCGCGTCATCATTTCCCTCAACGTGAGATTGTAAAATCTCAATCATGGGTCGATTATTCGTTGCCATCGTGTTGTTCAAAGCTCGATTCTCGGGATCGGCTTAATTGACGGTCTTTTTGTTCTTCTACTTCTTTTTGGAAGAATTACAAGTATTTTGTACACCAACCGGTATGTGTGCACGCGCGCGAGTGCGCATACAACTAAACTCGAGGAATAAGGTAGGAGACCTCGGTCGACTTTGAGAGGAAATGGATTATCCCTCTCGAGGTTCAATATTAAAAAGCTACAAAAAATATATACGTAATACTACATTGGTGGCAAAACCCTCGATTATCCTTCCTTCTCAAAATACTCACAAGTAAACGGGGAGAATGAGGTGGCACGAAGCACTTAAGTACCTAGCTTCCCTCGACGGCCTTTTATAGCGCGTCGCCTATCTATTCACCTTAAAGTTCGTATTTTCGAATTATTGCTTAACGAAAGTATTTGTCTATTTTGCCTTTATTTTTCTTTGATCAATACACGTATAAGGAACCGGAACGCCTCCAAATACGGTGTAATGCCTCGGCAATACTTTGGAATATTGTGTATTAAAGTTCGTATACGTAATATCTTATAGTAAAAGAAAAATCTTTTTGTATTTTTTAGAAAAATATATATTCACAATAAAAAGCGAAAAAAAAATTGAAATAAGAAAAATAACAATAATACGTAATATTTTTGGTGTAATACTTTAGGAAAAGTATTACTTTTGGATTTTTTTTTTATTTTTTGGTGCAAATCTTAGGAAAGAATTTGCTTTTGTGATTTTTAATTTTTTTGTATTTTTATCTTTTTAATTTTTTTATGTTTTTGATATTTTTAACAAGAAAAATAACGTTCAAAAGTGAACGGATCCCAAAATCCAAATCTTCTCACGAAAATTCGTCAATTGTAACGAGCGAAGCTGCAGCGGCGCCAATTTAATATCCGATTTTTTCAATTCTTTTTATCTCTATTTATCGTTCCTCAAATCGTCTCGAATTGATCTCAAATAATTCACAAGATTTATTCATTTTTGGTTAAGATATATTTTTGGTATTTATGTTACTTGAATGCACGTAAAGAAATAAAATTAATACTATTAATACGTAAATACTTACTATTCTAAAACAAATTGCAATTACGGCAAGTGAAGCACAAAGAACGAAATTAAAATGCACAATTAAAACGCGAACGAAAATTAAAATGCTAGACAAAAATGAAATAACAAATGCAAAATATTAAAATGCTAGAAATGTAAATGCAAATTTATACCTAAATTGAAAATACCAAATTTATTTTAAAAATGTAAAAAACTATTTTTACTTTTTAATTAACAAAATCTAGTTAAAACTAATTTTATTTAAAACAAAATTAATTATCTAATTATTTAAATCAATTTCAAAACTGACAGCCTAAATTAACTCAAACTATATTAATTATAGGGACTGTTATTACTCACAAACAGATGGCTAGATAAGATGGTTAACACCTTTTGCCCATGGTCATGGGTGCGAGTCCCATAGTGGACATTTTTTTGTGAATTAATTTTTTGGACAGATTAGTGACAGATTTTATATACCAGCAAACCAAATTTCAATTACTAAAAATCAGATTTAAAACAACTTTCAACCAATATCATATTTAAAATAACAAATGCAGGCCTAAAGTTTTATAAAAACTGATATCTAGATGAAATTTAAAAAAGCAAGCATAGAAAACAAAATTTAAAAGAATATTTATAAATCCTTTCAATTTAAGAAATCAGTAACACATCAATAGGTTTCCCTACAACTACAAAAACCAAAATAGACTTAACAGTTAAATCCTATCAAGACAATTAAACTAAGAAAATTTATATTAGAAGAACATTAACTTTATCCAAGCAGATAATAAAACCTAAAACAAACTAACAGTCTAAATCACTCAAATAAGCATTCAATCATTTAAACAGATTAATCTAAAAATATTTATAACATAAAAATTAAAGTGAATAAAAACTTTTTGAAGAAAACCTTTGAGAAGAGGTGCAGCGCTGAGCTGACCTAGTTAACCGAATCAACACCACCGTTCAATCTAACACCACCGGACTCCAAACTCGAACCAAAATGATCAAAGATTCGAACCAGGTACAACAAATCGAACCACAACAGCTTTTAGGAGTCAAACCATTGGGGTTTTACTAAATTCCAAATTTCACTTTGATTATTTAATTAAACTATTCTTTTAGTTTAATAAAATAATTTTATATCATAACATTAAATAGACAGAATAATTATTTAATAAAAAACTTAAACAGAAATTAATTGAAACAAAGAGATCTTGCTAAATTTAACTTTTATAAATCCAATAAAAACATTACAATACTATGAAAAAGAAAAATACAATTATTCCTAATCTAAGTAAAAAAATGGAATGATAATAAATTATAGATTTGGGGATTTTTATAGGCAAACCCTAAAACCTGCTGATGAAGTTTGTTGAGGCTAAAAACTAATCTTGACCCTTCGAATCCATCTCTTCTGTTTCTTCTCTTGATCTTGCGGTCGATAATTACACACTAGCACACGGATCGCCAATGTGGCTTGATTGTGTGCTAGTTGTGCTTCTTTGAAGTTGACATGGCATCTCTTGATTGGAGGATTGAGGAGAATGATGTGTAACAACCAATCACAGGAGAGGAAGGTTGCCACGTTGATCTAATTGGTCCATCATCAAGCTCCGATATTCTTGGGAATTATTTCCACGCGAGTGAATATCAATTTCTCTTAAATAGCAAAGCCCCAAATTGGTATTTGATCTAGGGTTTGGGGTAAAGGGTAAAAGAGGTGACTGGTTATTACTTTTCTTGTTCTATCGAATGTGAGAAAGTATATGGTTGGTGTGTGGAGTTTGACCGAATGAAGTGAAAAGTGAAAATAACTTTTCACTTATATCATTTGTTCCGTCCATGTATGTTTAAACCCTAATGGGCCTTGTGATCCAAGAGACTTCTTAATATGTCCCATGTCTCATACTTGCTATGATGTTGGGCTCTTGGCCCAAGAGATATTATTAAAACTCATCTGTCTCTTAAATGGGCTTTGTGTTGGGGTTTTGGGCAAAACATGAATTTATAACCTATAAATGGGCCTTCAAGTCCATTAAGCTAATGTGGGTCTCACAAAGGCCCAATTAACTTTGATTATATTAAATCCTCTTAAAACGAACTCGTCTTTTGGCTTCCCTGATCTTTCTTCGAATCCCGTGTCGTTTATGCCGATTTTCGTGATCTTGGTTTCTTTGGAATTATTGCACTTTTTGTTCTTTGACTTTGACTTTGTCTCTTTCTTTGACTTTTTCTTCAATAATTGACCGCGAAATCCCGTGTTTTCTTTCCCTTTGATCTTTTGTACCTATTTCACACAAAAACATAAAACCACGCATAATTCTGACTTTTATGATATTAAACACATGATTAGGTCTTGTTTTTCATTAATTTTAGGTAAAAGGATAAGTGTTTACACACTTATTAATACTTTGCTCCTATTTTGAAATAGAACAAGACTACTCTTGAAGCTGATCTTATTCTATGTTATAAAATTGCTTGGTATAGTTCATTACCGAAGTCGTTTAGACTTTCGCCGGAAAGGAACGTCTTAAACCACTATATATGACACAAGCTCTTCGTCTCCTCGATTTGAAGAATGTCATTTGTCTCTTGAGAAATGTTCTTGGTCTTGATTCACTTCTCTTGACTCCTCTCCTCTTTGCTTCTTTGCTACGAGTAGTCGCTTGTCCGTTTTGGTCTTTTCCTATCTTGATTCAACTCGTAATCCTTCAAAAAAGCATTATTACCTAGTGTTATGGTGGTCCAATGATTTCCTAAAGGCTTAAGACATATTTTATGGTTTTAATAAAAATTTTGTTTTGAAATTTTCTTTTATTTTCCTTGATTTAAACACCTCACTGTAGGCGGTTCCTTATTGACGCGGTTCAAAGAGGCAGTTCCTTATCGATAAGGAACCGCGTCCAGTACTCGCGACTAAAGAGTCAGATTTTATTAAAAATCACTTTTTCAAAAACTCCTTCTCTCTCTTCTCCAACATAGCGACGAGAACACCCAATTTTCCACCATTGTTAAATTTCCAAAACCTTCAATCACTCAAGATTAATTTATTTCGATTTGTGGGTTTCACTCATCCTTCATCCAAGATCAATTATCTGTAAGTCATTTCTTTCAATTTCATCTAATTTGTTATAGGGTTTATACATTCATAATTGGGGATTTTTAAAATTGACATTGAATTAGAACCTTACTAGGAATAAGAGTTGACATAGTATTGTTACTATGATTCTTTAGGTTCATATTCATTGAGATTTCACATTCTCATATTTTTTTATTTTTGGTTTATATGTAACATATGAGTAATTGGGGAAATATGTTTGTATGTTATTTTTAGGTACTGTCATGACTTCGGGATATCAAAATGACCACCAACGTACTAGAGAATACATGCTTAATCTTTCTTTGTTGAGTCAAACTCGCTCTACTCAAAACACTTATCATAGTCTTGAATCTTGTTGTTTTTATGAAGGACGCATTGTTCCTTCTAACTTTCTTAGACTTGACTTCATTCGATTCATGTTCAATACCATTGGCTTTGATTGTTTACTTGATATAGATGAGCCAATCTTTCCTTCTTTCCTCATGGAATTCTTTAACTCCTACACACTAATGTGCATCAATAATGGTTTATCTATTAGATTTTCCATCAAGGGGAAAACCTTTGTATACACTCTTGAGGAATTTGGTAAGATTCTCAGAGTTCCATACGAAGGTCAATGTAGGTTCACCGATGCTTGGGGTTTAAACTACTTAAAATCGACCCCTATTAATGTGCATTATGTGACCGAGATACCTTCGGCTTCGGCCATCTCTTGTGCCATTGCTAAACGTCGTGAACATTCTATTCTTAATAATTTTGAGGGAGAATTTTGTACTCTCGCTCCTTTGGAATTACTAACTAGCGATCTTAGTGATTTTATGATCCCTTGGGCCGAAATCATTAGGGAAAATGCAATGTGCTTGGATAGTAATCGCAACCATGTGCCCGCTTGTCTTGCACATATGTTGTATTGTGTTGCTACCACCACTCCATACAACCTTGCATTTTTCATAGCTAGAAGAACAATATTTGTTCTTAGTGGATCTCGTTCTAGTCTTCCATATGCCATGATTCTCTCACGGTTTCTTAAGAAACTTCTTCTTGATTTTCCACCTTTAAATGCTTCATCATTTCACTCCGTGGATCGAGTCATGCTTCCTATTGAAGGGAATGTCTCTTCTGTACCCACGCATGATTTAAATGAAGATGGAAATGTCTCTCAAGACAACTCTCTCAATCCTTGTTATGACTTGTCATCCTCGATCTCTCAGTTTTCTTCTCTAGACATTGATTCAGACTATCAATATTGTCTCAATCTTCATCTTCAAGATCAAATAAGAAGTGAATCAAGGCAAGGAGGAAATGCTCATAAATGAATGATATATCCCACTCTTGAATGATTAACATGTGTGTAAACATGTTTGGATTGTTGTACTTCTTCTCCTTTATCTTTATTCTTAGGATATTACTTGTTCATTAACTAATACTCTTTGTTTGGATTTTCTAGTATTTGATCCTAATTTTCTATGCTATCGATCTTTCGATTTGCATGGCGTTGTGCATCTTATGTGTTAGTTAGCTTCATAAACCTTGAATTATAGTCCATTTTGGCTTGATAATCCTTTTTGTTAAATCTGGGCTAGCAATAATTTTTGGAAGTGCCTTTTATCAAAGCCACTGGGCGGCTCCTTATCTAGGACGCGGTTCCTTAGCGATAAAGAACCGCGCCTTTCTATAAGGAACCGCCTCTGTATATTCCAAGAAGAATTTTTGCTTTACACTATTGTGATAACCCGAACCCGCGGTCATTATTTAATATTATATAATATTATTTTACGAATAATTTTGAAAGTTTTGATGAGTTGAATGAAATGACGGTTGATGGTTTTATTTAAAACCGACGTTGGAGGTCTTATTTTTATCTTTTTACTAATAGAGAGGATTATTAGTGATCACGATATCGACGGATGCCTGAGATTTTATGTTTAATTATTTGTTGTCTCGATGTTTATATTATTGACGTTTTTATTTTATGTTCGTATTAAGTCGAACCGGGATCATATTATTATCATATTTTGAGTTCGTTTTAACTTTTGAAAAGTATTTTTACGAAACCCGAGCCTCGTAAATATTGTCAAAATTGACAATTTACATGTTCTACCCTTACAACTATTTAATTGCATTTTAGAGCAAAACTTTCACAAATTGGAAAAACTAGTCCCTCCACCCACCATATATAAACCAAATTTTCACATAGAGTGCTCACCAACAAAAATGTTCCATTTCTTCTCTCTCTCTAGCAAATTCCGCCACCCCTCCCACATGAAAACTCTTTTGATTTTCAAAATTTAGTTTGAATCAATGAAAACTAATTCATATCACACTCTTATAACTTGATGGTGATCATTTTGGTGTAATTTTTACACACATGCAAGAACTTTCAAAATTTGATGATGATCCATGAAGGTTTGATCCATTTTTATGATTGTATATGGGTGTTATTATTATTATATACATATTTTAATTATTGCATGTTTGAAATTTTGAGTGGGTAAAATTTTGAATGATTATTCAAGGGTGTTATGGGTTAGCTAAGTTGTTTAAAATGATAGTAGGATGATTTTAGGCATATGAGCTTAATCAAAATGGGTTGAAAAATTGATTTAACATGATTTTAAACAGACATTTTAGATCAGTAGGTTCAAGGCCAATTTTGGGTACCTTACAGTTTGAAAATGATTAAACTAATAGCATAGGGTTGTAGAGAATTAATTTATCTTTGATTTGATATAAGGTACAGCTTCTAGCTCCAAACGAGCGAGAAGTTATGATGATTTGATTATTCGTGTACCGGGAGACCAGTATCGACACAATCCGAAGTTGTTGTCGATATTTGGATCGAATATCTGGGACTATAGAACGAGTTGTGAAAATGGTCAAGGTCTGATGTTTGGTTCTAAACTTAGGGTTGTGAGTCTATTTTCAAACCCAAGTGTCGGATTTGTAAACGGGATTGTTTAGAATGGTCAAAATGATTGTATGAGTCGGTGATGTAAAACTGTCCGGTTTTTGTAGTTCAAAGATGTGTCGGGCAGGGAACTTTAAAAGAAAAATCTTTTGATGGGCTTTTAACACTTCTTTCTATATATAGTAAGTGATATGTCGGAGTAGTATCATAAGCATTTGACGTGTTTAAAGGGGGTAAATGAGCTTGTACATTTGGTGTGTACCGGCAGATTTTTATCGAAAGAATTAACTAATAGAATAAACATATAGAAGGAAGTAATCGTATCACTTGTATTGTTTTCTTTTGGGTTTGTCGTGATTTCATGATTTTGAGTTTGATGTTATTAAGTATGGATTTTATTCGAGTTTATAATTAACGAACGCACCTTATTTGATAGGTTGCGGTTTTTGTGTTTATTGGGCATCAACTATCGTCGAAGGTCGTCTTGCTACTGCTATTACTCAAGGTGAGTCTATAGCCTCGCTTTTGTAATTGTTTTGAATTATTTTAAAACCCGCGATGGGGATACATGCTATTTGAAAGTAAAATGAACACAAGTCATGATTGATTGTTTGGACCCGATTGTTGCCTGTTGTTGCCTTGAATTGTATAAGTACCTAAATTGCAAAAGTCCCTAAATTCATGAGCCGTTAACTATATTCTAACTTTATGTTGTGAGTTGGGAATAGCCGCTTATTCTAATAATAGTACTATTGGGCTGACGACCCTATCTGAGACCAGGGCTTTACGCTGAGTAACCTCTGGGAAGGATAATTTTACGAGAATGAGAATGTGGTATACTTGCAATTGATACCCTAGTAGGAGCACTGGAATTCATCTATGTTGGGAATAAAATGTAGCTGGTACACTTGGACGCTGACAAGAGCAATCGAAGCGTTGTTAAGAAGAAATCAAGCGTTGACAGGACAAGTGTTGACAGGAAGAACTCAAGCGTTGATAAGAAGAAGTCAAGCACTGATAGAAGACTTAGTCTACACGTATTATGTTTCTAGTTTGTTTCTAGTAAAGATATGATCAACAATGTATTTTCTATGTTTATCTTTACCTAAAAAAGCTGATACGTAGACTCTTGTACAAGGCTTCTTATTCTATAAAAGAAGATCTTTAGGGTTATGTTTTATATACGTTTTCGCACTTTCATTGTACTCAAGTTTGCTTTATCAATCAAGTGAAAGTTTGATTTACATTGTTTGTGTGTTCTTGTTTGAGTATTAATTATGCATAATACTTAAGTTGTTTTATACACAACAAAGTTTCTCTATGTGTTTAACTTGATTTAATCTTTTTTACACAAGCTAAATCGATCTAAGTTTGGAATCAACAAGTGGTATCAGAGCTTGTTGAGAAACTTTGATCTAAAGAACACAAAAACCCTAAATCGCCAAAAACCCTAATTTTCAAGAAACCCTAAAAACAACATGTCTACTCCAGAGTTTAACTCTACCTCCTCCTCAACCCCAAACATCAAGATTCCCATGCTAGACCCAGACAATTTTGAGATATGGAAGTTTAACTTTGAACAGTATCTTCAAATTCATGACTACACCTTATTGGAAATCATTGAATTTGGAAACACATTCAATAAGGCTGAAAAGATTGTAGCTGCTATCTTGACAAGAACAAATGTTCAAGACTCTACTAAAGAGGATCAAAAAGAAAAACTTGAAGATGGTAGAGCTGTCTTAGCTGAGGACATAGCAAAGAGAAGGAATGACATGAAAACCCTAAGCATTCTCAAACTCTATTTGGGACAAGCCAATCAACACAAATACAGAAGCTATGAGTCTACAAAAGATCTTTGCGCAGCCCTTGAAGTTGCTTATGGTGGTAATGCTGATACTGTACAAGAGAAAAAGAAGCAACTCTTGCATGAGTATGTTGTTTTTAAAAGCTCAACATAATGAAAAGCTAAGTGGAGTGAGAAGCAGACTTCTTGACATCACAAGCAAGCTGTCCTTTATAGGAACAGTGCTTGGTGATGTTGATATCATCACCACTTTTCTTAAAAGTCTTGGTGATGTATGGAAGATTGAAGCAAGGTCTATAATTGCTAATAATACTCACAAAAGTTCTACTTTTGATGATGTTTACAATAAACTAAGGCTGGTAGAGAATGAAACTCTTTTGGATCAAGGAAGCAAGTCTACCAATGGAAATATGGCCTTCTTCTCACATAGTGAAGGTCAATTTGATCAAAAGGAGTCATACATGCACCCCGTTACTGGATCAACCTGTGTCAACGCTAGATTAAGCTTTGTCAACGTCTCACATTCAGACGCTGACACATACAAAGTTGACTCACCAAGAGTTAAGCCTGCTAGTATTGATCTAGATACTGCGTGTGCATACATTGCTTCATTGCCTAATGGTTCAGTGATTACATATGAGGACCTTGAGCAAATTAGTGATGAGTATTTGGAGGAGATGGACATAAAGTGGAATATGGCTCTTGCAAGTATAAGAGTAAATAGATGGAATCAAAGATTCAAGAAGAAGATGACTTTTAATGCTAAGGACACTGCTGGATTTGATAAATCCAAGGTTGAGTGTTATAATTGTCATCGAATGGGACACTTTATGAGAGAATGCAGATCTCCAAGATGATCTGATGCTGGAAAACCCTTAAGACAAATCATCAAGGCTCAGGATTCCAAAGCTATGGTTGCCATGCAAGATATTGATAGTGTTGGCTGGGATTGGAGCTATTTGGGCAAGGATGAGGAAGAGAACAAAGCTTTGGTTGCAGAAAAGGAAGAAGAAGAGCATGTTCATTATGCTCGCACTACACACTCCTCATCTTCATCAGACAATGAGGTATATGATGATGCATTTTGTAGTAAGGGTTGTCGTCTAAATACTGAAAAACTTAACAAAGAAGTTTTAAAATTGACAACAGATGTGGTTAATGAAAGATGCAAGTTGTCTAACTATCAACTTGCTCTTACTCAAACTGAAAAGACTGTAGCTGAGTATAAGAAAATGGAGTTTGACCTAAAAGATCAAATCAATATTTTAACTCATGATTTAAATGCTAGTGTTGAGATTAGAAATATCATGGAGAGGGCTAATAGTACTTTACAGGCTAAATTAGATGAGGCTATCAAAAATAAAGATAATGTAGATCTTAAAATTTAGAGATTTGATAAAGCTTCACAAACCCTAGAAAAATGTGTTAGTGAACAAAGGGATTCTAGGGATATGACTGGGATTGGGATGAAAGAGTATGTTGGTGTTCCACCACCTGCTGGGAACTTCTATGGTGTTCCTAGAAAGGACTTGTCTTGGACTAGTATACCAGAACTCCAAGAAGAGGAATTTATTCCTCCACCAAGAGTTCTTACCCCAATAGAGGAATACAAGCAGAAGTTGACTGATTTGGACAAATTGAAGAAAGCCAACCCTACCTTGTTTGTTAAGGGTGGCATGCTTAGTGACAGCCCAAATGAGTCTACACCCATCAAAGTGACAAACCCAACCACTAGCAAGACTGTTGACCTTGGCTTAAATGTTGATAGAAAACCTAGTATTAAATATGCAGAAATGTATAGAAAACCTAGGTCACCAAAAAGCCAAATTAGTGATAATGGGACAGGTTTCTTTTCTTCTAGACCTAGAGCTATGTTTAGAAAAGCCTGTTATACTTGTGGAAGTTTTTCACATTTAGCCTATAAGTGTGTCAATTCTTCAAAGGTCAATGCTGACAAAAAGTCAAACACTGTCAAACCCAAATCTTTTGTCCAACAAAGTTCACAAGTTGTAGAAAACCCTAGGTTCAACGCTGATAAGTGTAATTTCAGCATTGACAAGACCAAATTAAACGCTGACAGAAACGTTGCCAGACCAAATAATGGTAAATATTTGCAACCAAAGGGAAAGGGGTCTAAAGCTTCTTCTAGCTTGACATGGAGACCTAAGCTAGACCAAAACCCTAATTCAGATGAGATTTCTATGACCTGTAACTGATTTCATTATATTTCAAAGGTCATAACAAAAACAGTTGGGGTTAATTAGGTGTTTAATCCAAAAAGGGATGAACAAGGGGTTGTCATAAGGCCTAAGTCTGTTCTTGTTGAACAACCAAATGAATCCAAGTCTGCTCAGGCTTAGGTTCCCAAAGAAAACTAATTTGTTTTCTTTATGTGCATGGCATTCAAAAGCAGGTTAATGATTATGGCTATTGGGATAGTGGATGCTCTAGGCACATGACTGGGAAGGAAGATTATCTTACAAACTTCACTCCCAATAAGGACGGTCACAAAGTTTACTTTGGAGGCGGATATGGAACTATCACTGGAAAAGGAACTCTTCTCACCAACAATTTGCGTTTTGAAAACGTGTTTCTGGTAAAAGAACTTGACTATAATCTGTTTAGTGTATCACAGGTTTGTGATAACAAAAATTAGGTTCTTTTCACTGATACTGAATGCTTGGTGTTGAGCAAAAGATTTTAAACTACCAGATGAGAAATTCATTGATTATAGAACACCTAGGCATAAGGACATTTATAATGTGAATCTTAATGGAATTAGGATGAATAATAATCTTGCATGTCTATATGCTAAGGATTCAGTTCACAACAAAACACCTTATGAGTTACTTTGGGGAAGGAAACCTAATACTGGTTTTCTTAAACCTTATGGATGTCATGTAGTTGTGCTGGATACTAGTGATGCCTTAGGTAAGTTTAGTGCTAAAGGTGATGAAGGTTACTTCATGCGCTATTCTCTACAGAGTAGAGGATATAGAGTTTACCTTAAGAAAGAAAAACGTATACTTGAAAAAGTACATGTTAGGTTTTTAGAAAGTAAACCTAGTGATCCTGAAAGTGGTCCAAATTGGTTAGTTGACTTGGAACCTCTATCTAGGACTTTGAATTATATGCCTGTTACTAATCCAAACATTATGAAGGTAACTTCAAATGTTGTGGAAGAATCAGTTGTTGATGTTTCAGGTAAACAGGTTGATGAAGAGGTTGGATCACAAGCAGACAAATCAGCACCTATACTTGAGTATGTTACCATTCCCATATGGACAGATGCATTTGTTGTTGTTGCTGCTGCTGGAAAGGAAAAAGGTGGTACCCAAGTATCACCATTTGACAACATGCATGATCTTTCAGGCGCTGACAAAGGAAATTCTGGCGTTGACAAGACAAATTCAGGCGTTGATGGCTCAAACGTTGACAGCTTTGGTCCAGGTGTTGACAGATCTTTTGACCATATTTTCTCTTCCAATAATTTTGAACAAGGTGAACCTTCAAACAGAAATGGAGAGGTTCATTCAGATAATGATGGAAGAGAGTCTGAAGAGGATATTGGTAACATGGAAGATGAGATTGAGGACAACACAATTATTGAGGGAGGAGTGCTTACTTCTACAATCAAAAATCACCCTCCTTCTCTAATTATTGGTGATGTGATGACTCCTGTGCAAACTATAAGATCTCATCAGAATCTTGGTGGATTTATTGCCAATATTCACAAGAAGGTTGATACCCCTCTTGTTCAAGCATGTTTGTTTGCCTGTTTTCTGTCACAACAGGAACCTAAGAAGATTTTTGATGCTCTCAAAGAACCAAGTTGGGTGGAAGCAATGCAAGATGAGCTTCACCAATTTGCTATTCAGGATGTTTGGGAGTTGGTTGATTGTCCCAGACATGTCAGACCTATTGGGACAAGATGGGTTCTTAGGAACAAAAAGGATGAAAGAGGCATTGTGGTCAGAAACAAGGCACGTTTAGTGGCTCAAGGATATACACAAGAGGAAGGGATAGACTATGAGGAGGTCTTTTGATTTCAGTGTTTTACCACACCTTGTTTAGGAAAACAAAGAGCGTAAAGTACGGAAAGTTTTAAGTGATGATTTAGGAAAATCAACCACTAATGACCCTTATGAAGTTCAAGTTCGTTTCCCAAGGAGGTATATGTGTGTGAATAATTCGTAATTGGTTTGAGATTAATATTGGTTAGAAGGGGATGAGAAAATAGGATGACGAAGACGTGAAATTAATTACTACTACGACTACACGTAAAATCGTAAAAAGTACAAATATAAAAATTAATTCTAAAAATTACCAAAAATTCACCAAAAATCAAAATAAATAAACAAAGAGTCTACCAATGATTAAAACTTTTTCAAACCTTTTAATTAATTAAATATTAATTTTTAAATGCTAATTAAAGCCCTAAAATCAAATTAATTATCAAAAAGCCCAAATAAAGATTTTTCAATTGGTAAACCTCTAAAATGACCTAAAAAGATTAAAAACTATTTTTAAAAATTTTTAAACTAAGAAAAACTATTTAAAATGATTTAAAATCTATTAAAACTTAAAATAATTATAAAAATTAATCTAAAGATGATAAAATTAATCTAAAAGTTGCAAAATTCCTATTTTAATGTAGTTAAGCTAAGAAAAATATAAAAAGTGCAAAAATGTGAAATTTGAAAAATAATAATAAAATAATATTAAAATAATATTAAAATCCAAAAATTATAAAAAATTCTAAAAACTTGCAAACTAGTTTATTTTAACCTAAATAATCAGAAAATGAAAGTGAAATCACCAAATACCCCTATTGGGCCCCTAAATGGGCTAAAAGCAAAAACAGTCCACCTTGTGGGCTTTTTAGCCCAAAAAGTCAAAATAAGCCCAAATGACTTAGAAAAGCACTTATCTGACTCAAAATTCAATTCTAAACACAAAACTCTGAAGGCCCAAAAGCTGAAAGTGAGCTTATCACAGCTTAATGAACAAACAGCTTATTCTTATTGGGCCAATAAGCCCATTAAGCAATAAGCCAATGCCATAAGCTCTAATTTGACACACAACCTTCTATTGGGATACTAAAGAGATCTGTAAAAAGAAATTTTGAAAAAGCTCACTCAATAAGCCAGAAATAAGTAAAGAACAATTCCACTAAAAGATAAAATAGTCGGGATAGAGTTATAGGCTGTTTTAGAAGCTCTAGTTTGTTGGAAAAGCTCACAAGTAGCTTAACTAAGAATAATCAATCAAGAAAATCACAAAAAGCCAAGTAGAATAAGCTGTAAGAACCAATAAGCTGGCTGAAAAAGCCAAATAAGCTAGTTTTCTAGCAAAAGCTTAACCAAAAGACTTGTAACCTTCCAGACTTGTTATTAAGCTGAGAAAAATGAGTTCTATTACAAAAACTAAGTTGTTGCATGTACCAATAAGCAAAACAGATTCAATAAGCTATGTGACCAAGTTTGACCAAAAGTCAAACGCTGACAAGTGTAAATCAAACGCTGACAAGCACAAATTGGACGTTGACAGACTTAATGATGTGTTTAGACTTGTTTTTCACCCTGTTGGTCAAGGCTTGAGTACAAACCTTGTGAATCAAGGTCTACTAGTTGGGCAGACTTGATAAGTTTTGGCACAAATAAGCCAATAAGCAAGTGAGCTTATAAGCTTTTAACAAAGCAATCCAAGTAGCCAAATAAACTCACAAGCAGCACACAAATAGGATCCAAGCAACAAAACAACAATCCTTACACTAGAAATACCAATGCAAACACCAAATGAGGTGGTCACTTTGCTGATGCAAATGACCACTTCAGCCAACTTTGATAAGCTATAACAAACACAATAAGCCACCAAATTCAACAACCAGATAACCAATAGATAGGTTATCACCCAAACTATTCCCAAACCTGATTTCAGACCTTAGATTCAACTAACAAAGAAGTTATTGGATCTGATGTGTTTAACCAATTCCAAAACACTTTATATCAGATTTTTGCAAAACTTCAAATCCTTTTCCTAAACATTCAGAAACTTAACCAATGACTAAAACATGTTCAAAATGACTTGTTTACACTTCCCAAACCCTAAGAACCAAGGTCACAAGGCCACAAGGCCTTATGAACCAGTAATCCCAAACAGTCCTTTAATAAGCACTTTTCAAATAAACTTGTGATTTTTAAACACAACCTACAGATTTTATGATTCAAAAAGCTACACTAGGTGACAACTAAAAGATTGCAACCATAAAACACAAAGCACAAACACAAAATCACCAAATCACATGCCAAAATACAAAACAGACAATATCATATGATTTTTTTGAGAGGAATCTTAACAAGAGGTTATACCTGTCCTCCACAACATCCTAGGAGGACCAGCAATGCTCCTTGGACCTTGTTCAAAAACTAGAACAAGACCAAGGTACTTAAACAAGAAAGATGGATGACTACCTTGGTTGATGTTTCAAAGCAGAAACTCAAGGGCTTGATTTCTTCAACACAATGAACAAACAGCCCAACCAAAGGCCCTAATCCCTTCACAAGCTTGGTGTCAACAAGCTTGCAAGAGCTTATAGCTTTTGGTTAAGGATTATGATGTTGAGTAAAACTCACACTTTTGTGGAAAAACGTGAATCGCGGTAAGTATTAAGTAAATACGTTAGGAAACGTAAAAACCGACAATCGAGTTCGTTCTCGGTGGAGGTGTGGTTGTTTAGCCAAATTAGTTATAGATGTTATTTATTATGAGTCGTTACGCTTTTGGAAAGTAAAAGAAAAAAGGAAGACGGATTACGCTAAAGGTTAAAACTACGACGCAATGTAAAAACGTAAAACGACACAAAAATTCGACAAAATTTAAAAAATTCTAAAAAATTAAAAATAAATCTAGAAAAATGTAATTAAGATAGAAAAATAAACGAAACTTTTTTAAACCTTTTATTTTCCGAGTTATTTGATTTTGAAGTTCGTTTAGAACTCGAAAAATTAAAAAAACGTTAACGAAAAGGACAAAATTCAGTTTTTTCTATTTCTTAACCTTAAAAACATTAATTAAAAACAACAAAAAATATTTTTTGAAACTTTTTCTACACGTTTTTCTATTTTTAAAGCCCAAAAATGATTTAAAATGAAAATAATCCTAATAAATAAAATAATAAACGGAAAATTATAAAAGCTAAAGTGAAAAGTCTGAAAAGTAATTATAAACGAAGGAAAAGTAATAAATACCGAAAACCAAGAGTTAATAAGCCAGAAATTAGCTGCTAAGCTACGGCTTTATAAAAATGAAAGAAAATAAAAAAGGTATAAAGGGAAAATAAAAGAAAAGAGTAACCAAAAGATGTTACTGAGCATATGGTCGTTGGGCTAGTTGTTGCGTCTGTTGCGGTGCTATGGTCAGGTGTTCGAATCCTGCTGCTGCCCCCTTCTTCTTTTTCTTTTCTTTTTGTGTCAGTGTTCAAAAATAGCTAATATAAAGGAAAAGAATAGGAGTTTAAACGAAACAGGTTTATAGGGCATATGGTGTTGCAGTGGGTGTTGCGTTTGAGCCTACAGACTGGTGGTCAGGGGATCAAGACCCACTGTTGGCAGTTTCTCTTTTTTTTTGTGCTGCTAGCAGCTTTTTGGCAGAAAGCAGCAAGCCAGCAATTGGCTAGTAGTTGTGTTGCGTCTGGTATGATTATTGTATAGAGGTCAGGTGTTCAAACCCTGCTTCTTTCACATTTGCTACTTTTATTTTGCTTCTAAGTATTTTTGGGAGAGTTAAGCAATAAGAACTCTACAAGCAGTTGGCTTGTGGAGTGAATAAGTGACGAAAAGCAACACAAATGCGCAGCAGTTTTAATACGGAAACAATCAAAACAAAGCAGTACTCAAAGAAAATCCGAAAGTGCATAAGATGAACAGTAGCAGGCCTTTAACTAAAAAACTAGTGAAAGTCGAGCTTATTTATAAGGCATAAAATGCTGTAAAATCCTTGAATTATTAAAAACAGAAAACAACCTATCCTTAAACTAGTAAAATCATGAAATACAAAACCTTAAAACTCAAATTCAAACCTTTATTCCTGCTGATATGTATTTCTTGTTTAAGGCATAAGCATGAGCAAATATACACAGGATTCTTTTCTCAAAGCAAGTATACAAGTATAAATGAATAAAACACAACTATAACGTGGTGTCATCAAACCATTAAACACAGCAACACGAATCACTCACACAATTTCAGCACTTTTATGCACCCAGTTTAGTACAAAAGAAACAAGCAGGTGCTTTTTTATTTCTTTTTCTTGTGGTGACGTTGGGAGGAAAATGCACCCTTTTAACACCAGCAGATTAAACGCCTCCAATTGGTTAGACAGTGGCCTAAAGACTTGCTTTTTGGTGACTCTTAGAAGCTCCTAAGGACCTAAACCAGCTAGCAGGTAATCACACCAAAACTCAGCAACCTAAAGGTACCCAAAACTCTAAAAACTTAAATATCCGGCAACTCAATTCATTAAGCAATGAGATCAATCTAGCCTACTGCTAGCAGAGATGTCTACAATGTTTCATACTAAAAACGTCCACCAATTAAAGAGACTAACAGATGTGTGTATGCAGTTCTTGGGAAAGAACACTTGTAAACTTGAGTCACCCTATAGCATTTCAAGCACAAAAGTTTATTCAATTAAATCCTAGGTTCTAACTATTGGGCAAGATTATATTACCTAGAGACAATTAAATGCAGGCCAAATCCACTGCTTGTATGAGTTTGTTTTGAAGAAAAGTTTGAACAAGGACTTGCATTCAAAACTCAACCAAACCTACCTCAACCTGTGAATCACCTACATACAAACCTACACTTCTTATACATAACACATAAGTGGATCAAACACACAAATTTACCCAAGACCTGTGACTATAAACAAGAAAATTATGATGTAAGCCAAATCTTACTTTTACTCTAAACCTACCAATCTATTTGCAGGAATCAACTAATCTTAGACAAAAAAAAATGAGCAGAGTACAGCAAGACTAAGTTAATGAATCACCACCTTAAATCTAAGCATTCCCAAACACTGGTTTAAGGTCTAAAACATAAAATTAGCAAAAAGACTAGCACACTTAAGCCTTAATCAGTGATTATAAAGCTACTATCATAAGATAAACACAATATTAACACCACACACAAACATGGTTTAATCATCAAATGAGCATCACTCAAATATCACACATCACCACAACTAGCATTTATCATACAAACCAAATCCAGGAAGAAAATAAGAAATAGGAAAAAAGAAAACGTGTACCTCAAGAGCATACTTCCATGCTCTCAGATGTGTGAGCTTTTGTGCACGCGCGTGCACAAGCAATCCACCCTGTTAAAACACAAACAGAAACGACAAATTCCAAACCAAGATTCAAGGAATCTTGATTTTAGTAACCAACAATAACAAACTTTCTGAGTTTTTCTTCGTTCTTTGAAAACCTTTTCAAACACGAAACACAAGAACAACTTTCAATATAGATAAAATGGAACTCAGATTTTCCTCAAGAAAACACCAACTTTTAAAATATATAAAAAGGAATTACATTTCATCAACAAAATCACCAACTTTTATTATTTATAAAAAGGAATTACAAAACTTGGAAAAATCTAGAACAATTGCAAATGAGAGATACCTATGCCTTATATAATGGCTACATGAATATTCTAGAATGCTAACCCTAAAAAGGACGAATTTCCATGAATGCCCTCATGGTTTGAAATGGTGTTGACTGATCTTGGTCAAATGAAGCATCTTGTGATTTGCCAGAGGACTTGTGGGATTGCCAACTGTTTGAATATCATCATGGCTGTTGGAGGACCATTGGAGAGCAAGAAAACCCTATGGGTCGTTGGATCTGCTGTCACACCTTGTTTGCTAGCCAAGTGTGGCTCAGGAATGGTTGGGTACATCACATGGGTGATGGTGATAGGTGATTAGGGGTGGGAATGAGATTGAGAGGTTCTTAATCATTATCCTGGAGAAGATTTAACCCTGATTCTTTGTCAATAAAAAGTGTAAGATTAGGGTTTATACCCAGGAACAATGTATAATTTAATCTGTGATTAGGGGTGTTTTGGTGTTTGCCGCCATGCTTTGTTATTATTAAAAAAGTTTAAAACGAGTTAAATAATAATAAACATGTGGCAGGTTTGTTGGATCGGGTTTTGGGTAAGGGTTTGGGTCGGTTTAGGGTGAGCTGGCAACAAGGTATTGGTAGGTTTGTGTAATGGGTTTATGTAATGGGTAAATGGTTTAAATGGTTAATTAGTTTTAGGTTTTGGCAATATTAGCCCCTCCCATTAACAACAGAATAGTGTAAACTTAACACCCTTGGTCCTTTTGACTTTTTTTCGTTAGTCCTTTGGCTGTTTCATCAATAGTCCTTTGTAACATTGGAGGACTTGTGTTGTCCTTTTTCAATCTTCAAGGGCTGGACTTGTAAATTTATCAAACTTTAGGGACCCCAAAGTATTTTTTTGATAGTTGAGGGGTATAAAATGTAATTCTCCAATTCTTGAGGGACCATTTTTGACAAATCGTCAAACTTGAGGGTCTTTTTGGAAAATTCAACACTCGGGTCCGGTTCATTGTGCGGCTTCGTTTCCCGTATTCGTTTTTGCTTCATTCTTGTGATCATTTGGTGAATTCATGATATCCGTACCTAAAATACACAAGACACAAATACAAGCATATATAGGGGTATTTTCATGATATTTTAAGCGTTTTAGACCCGATTTGGACGATGAGACTATGTATAATTGCAGTCTCATCAGATTAGTACACAAAAATAAGCAAATTCAGAAACCTCTTTTCAAGCTTTTTCAAACTTGAAAACCTTACCAAACATAAACATCTTTGAACCAAATGATTCAAGCACACTTATAACAACAAATGGAACTCATAATCACCTTTAAACAACACCAACATTCAAAAACATAAAAAGGAATTACAATTTTCTCAAAATACCAACTTTTATAAAATTTAAAAAGGAATTACAATGTTTAAAAGGTAAAACTGGAACAAAGGGACTCTCACAGGTTGAGGTCTACTTTTATAGGCAAATGCTTACATAACACTATTCATAAACCCTAGATGTGAATTCTCAAAAATGCCCCTGAAGTCTTCTAGATCTTTTGATGGAATGAGCTGTCCAAATGCATCATGGACGTTCATTTTAGCTTTGGGGTTAAGCTAAGAGTCTTAGCTGTTGATTTGGCCACGTCATTTGCCTTGGGGAGTAAGTTGGATATTGATTGGTTGACGTGTGAATGGGTGGGACCCTTTGGTGAGTGGAGATGAGGGTTTTGTGTGTGGGTTATGTTTCTGGGCGTGTGAATCAAGTGTGGGTATGGGTAATTGGGATTTACCCTTTGTTTTAAGTGGAATGGTAACTGGTGGTGAAATTGAATAGTAACCTTTTTGATCCGTTTTTTGTGGAAAGGTAAGTTGTTTGGCACATTTTCTCATTTTAATGTTCCAAATGCCCAACTTTAGTCCTTGTCTTTTGGGGAAAGTTGTAAAACGTGTTTTCAGCCAACCAAACTTGCATTCCTTTGTTATTAAAGTTCCAATCTTCACACTTTTGCCCCAAAACTTTGGCAAAAGTATTTCAAGGGTTATTTTTGCCATTTTTCAATATTTGTAGGACTGATTTTGGACTTTCTTGATCTTCAAAGGTCTTCAATGTATCTTTGACTTCATGAGGGACCATAATTGACAAATTAGAATTGATGAGGGACTAATCTTGCCAAATCTTCAAAGTTGAAGGACCTTTTTGTAATTTTGACAAACTTAAGGGACCAAACTTGTAATTATGAATTCACAAGGGTTTTAAGTGTCATTTCTTCATTGTTTGAGGATCAATCTTCCATATCTTCAAGTCTTCAAGGGTAAATCTTGGATAATCCATGAACTAGGGCCCGGTTCTTTGTACGGCTTCGTTTCTCGTGTCCGTTTTTCCTTGTTTCTTGTGATCTTTTATCTTTTTCACGATATCCATACCTAAAATACACAAGTAAACAAACACAAGCATATATATGGTATTTTATGACATTTTAGTGCATTTAAAGCCCGAAAAGAACGATGAGATCATGTATAAATGCCATCTCATCACTCCCCCATACTAAGCCATTGCCGTGCCCTTACGCAATTCTAGAACAAAGTATCTAAGCATCACCAAAATTCAATTTTAGTACCCTTTATTGAAAAGTAAAAGACTTGCAACAATACTACGAAGATGTGTAAAGACATAATGTATGATTTTCATCACGAATGTGACTTTTAGGGTTAATGAATAGAAACAAGTAAATGTACCTTAGAGTAAATTTGTCGTCCTTGATTGTCATACATTCCATGCTAAGTGCAAAAACGAGATCATTGTTGGTACAAGTCACAATGCTAACACTACTCATACGTCCAAATTGCGTAATACTTTTTCTCCCCGCAATCCTAGTTATTATAAAAGGAAATGGGTTACTAGCATTTTTTTAACTATTTTTCATGGATCACAAGTGACTCATATTGACTTATTTGAGTAGTTATTAGTCCGAAAGCAAAGTAGCACGATTTAATCGATAGTTAGCCGAAGGACAAAATCTTTTAAAACGGCTTCTCGTGTATCTCCTTAAGTTCATATCTTGGCATAACTCGTTTCACGATTTGAGACCTTTCTCGGACCGATATTTGGCATGTACTTCATACTACAAATCTTGGGAAGACGTTCTTGAAATTATGGTCTTCTCTTCATATTTTGGAATTTCTTCACTTGACTATTTTGAGAGATTCTTCATATTAGGACCACGACTTCATCATTTTTCTTCAATCTTTATTTTGGACTTTGATATACAACGATCCGCCTCCTTTTCGGACTTGGATATATTTATCCTCATACCTTGTAAGGGTCTTTTTGGATAGACTTTCTCCATGTTCTTTGGGGGAGTAATTGCTTTTCGTCGTGTGTCTCGATCCTTTATATTGATTTAGGAATAATGATACTTCACATCATCTTGGATATTTAGCAAAAATAAAGCTCCTCATGCCTTGTTAGGGCCTTTTTGGATCTTCACCAATCTTCGCGTCCTGCTTCAATAAGTTATGCCTTGGCTATGAACTCTATTCAACCCCGATCAACTTTTAAACGATCTTGCGCTAAAGGCTAAGTAACCTTTCAAATCATACGACCTTACTTATTGCAATTATTATTATTCCTAATGCATTGATCTTATGGGAAGAAAAAGCCACAATTAAAAACATATGAGTTTTTGAAAGAACATTTTCGTGTTCTACGTTTAGCATGATCACTTGTCTAACTCTATCATCTCTCGTTCTTCACTATATAAAGACCTCTAATTAAAGAGACTCGTGAATACTTAGCCATGCAAGTCAAAATTAAGCCAAATTTGGATTAGCTTTCACTAAGACTATATCAAATCAAAGTTTTGGGTTTTCAAACCACCTATAGGATCTTGCACTTTGTTGGACTTTTTCAAATTTAGAGAATGCATTTTATAGTTCCCTTGATAAGTGACTTTCTAGGATCAATTATAGAAACTTGCGAAAAGTTCTTGTTCTTAACCCGAATGAGCTAAGACTTTCGCGTTTTAAAGTTCCCTATATAAAAGTCTAGCAAAACTTGAATTGAGCGGGTTAAGGAATGTAAAGGGCTCCAAATGCCCATCAAGTCAAAAATTAGCTCTTATTCTACCCATCGGAAAATATACATTCGTGTCTTAAAAACACATATGAAGACTAAGAAAAATTTTAAAATTTGGCCATTTTTAGCCTTATTAGCAACAAAACATTGAAAGTTGGAAAACGTGAGGGCGTAGCAAAGCAAGTATCTATTCACCCCTAATAAGTGTGAAAACACTTATTCTTTTACCACTTATTTCCAATAATAACATGACCAAAACGTGTATTTTATGTCGTAAAAGTCAGAATTATGTGTGGTTTGTGTTTTTATTTTGTTTTAGGACCAAAAGATGAAAAAGGAAGAAAACACGGGCTTTCATGGGCTTTTATCGAAGAAAACGAGAAAAGACGAAGTCAAGAGATCAAGAGTGCTTAAAGAACGGATGTCCAAGACCTATTCTGAAGATTTATCGAAGAAACAGTCAAAAGACGGAAGTTTAATGAAGTCGAAGAACTCAAGTCTAAATTAAAGAAGAAAATTATTAAGACAAGTTCAAATCCCGAGACGACGTCGAGAAAAGACAAAGACTTAAATCAAGTCGAGAAGAAAGAAAGAAGGAATCACATCACACATGCACCTCCCACTTAGCCTATAAATACCCTCCTAATCGCATTAGGAAGGTGGTTAGCTAGTTAATTAATTTATTTAGTTTTTAATTATTAGTTCTTATGTTTTTAAGCACTTTCTCTCTCTAGTTTTATATTAAGTTTTGTACTTTTGAATCTTAATCTTTTAATTCAAGCAATCTTTTGATTATCTCTCATTCTTCCTTTCTTAATAATCTATGGTTTGATTTAATAAGCATGTAGTGGTTGTGATTTGGTTGATTTTGTGTTGGCTTATTGATAATAAGTTGATTTAATAAGTTTAAGTTTTTGATCAGAAAAGTGATTTTTGATTTCTAGCTTATTAAGGTTTTAAAAGTTTTTAAATTTTAGCTTAATCATCTTTTACTAAAAATCGTTTGGTTTAGCTTTTGGCAAAGTGCTTATTAGGATTTGGCTTATTTTCTTCTTAAACAAGTTTCGGATCTTAAAACCGTATTATTCCGGATAAGGAAATCAATTCCTTATTCCTGATTAGGTTTCTTTCATTATTGCAGACAAGAGTAAAAGGATACATTATTCTGGATAAGGGATTAAAACCCTTATTCCGGACAAGGTTCATTTGGTATTATTCCGGATAAGAATTCCGGATAAGGATCCTTAGTAATTTTCGTTTTCCGGATTAGAAGAGTAATTGTGTTTTCCGGATAAGGGTACATTAATGTTTTCCGGATAAGGTAATAAGTCGTATTGCGGATAAGCCTCTTCGCCACGTTTTCCGGATAAGCAAATCTAGGGTGTTTTGCGGATAAGAAGTTGGAGTCACTTTCCGGATAAGAGATTGTTGACGGATTCCAGATAGTGTATTGCGGATAAGCTTTCTTAATACGTTTTGCGGATTACGTATTCCGGATAAGGGTATACTGCATGTTTTCCGGATAAGCCACTTTACGTATTCCGGATAAAGGTCACGAAACGGATTACGGATAAGGAGTAGAGAATTGTTTTCCGGATAGCAGCTCTCAAGTATTTTCCGGATAAGGCTAATAAATCGTTTTGCGGATAAGGGTTGTAAAGACGTTTTCAGGATAACATATTACGGATAAGATTTCAAGTTGTTTTCCGGATTAGAAGTTTTATTGTCTTATTTCGGATAAAGAGTAGAAGGCACATTCCGGATTATAAGATTTTTATGTTCGTCCCATTTTCATCTTTAATTTTATCTTTTCTCGCCAAGTAAGGTTCGTTTAATTCACTTTATTTTTATCTTGCCAGTTAATTATTTTATCGTTTAATTTACGCTTAGAAATAGATAACCCAAAGCTCCCCCTTTTAGTGACCAAGAACAACTATTCCACTTTGAACCGTGATCAATTTGAAGAGATACCGAGAATGAAACAACGACAAATATAATTGGGTACGAGCAACACAAAGAAAGATCTTGCAACAAACCTTTTTATTAACTAACCAAAAATCAGTTATTAAAATGGCGCCACTGCCGGCTCTTTTCGTAAGGATCAACGGTTTTTGTGAGAAAATTTGGATTTTGGGATCCGTTCTTTCGGGAACGTTATTTTCAAGTTCAAAAATTTCAAAAACCCATAAAATATAAAATTTTCAAAAATACAAAAAAATTAAAAAAAACTATAAAAACCAAAAATATTTTCTCTTGCATTTTCTTTTTAGTGTATGCGTACTCGATCAACGTCTTATCCCGAGCCGAGACTCTTGATAATTTAGACATGGCCGGTGTACACAACAACAATAATAATCCACCCGACCCCAACATGAATAATCTACCCCAACCCGATTTACGAACCATGGAGGAGCTATGCCAACCCACAATGAATGGACGTGGAGGCCCGATTGCGCCGATGCAAATCACGGCTCAGGAGTTTTCGTTGAAACATCACATGATCCAACAAGTGCAAACTAATCCATTTCGCGAATTGCCGGATGATGATGCAAACAAGCACCTCGACAAATTCATTACCATTACCCAAAGCATGAAGATGCCCGGTGTTTCTATGGATGTCCTTCGCCTTTAACTCTTTCCACACACGCTTTCTCACCATGCCGAAAAATGGTTTGACCGTCTCCCAAAGAATTCTATTCATACTTGGGACGACATGACTCAACGCTTTTTGTCGCGCTACTTTCCACCATCCATGGTCACGAGCCTTCGTAACCAAATTAGTGGATTCATGCAAGACAATGATAAATCGCTCTTTGATGCTTGGGAACGATACAATGATTTGATCGACCATTGTCCAAATCACAACATGCTCCCCGTCACTCTCATTGATACTTTCTACAATGGTCTCACTTTTCGTGATCGTGACACGATCAACTCCGCCGCCGGTGGTACTTTTATGAAAAGGAGACCGGAGGAGTGTAGAGAGTTGATTGAAAACATGACTACTCACCACAAGAATTGGGATTCATCCGCATCCTCAAGATCTAATCCGAGAGTCAATGTTTCATCTACTTCTTCCACCACCGACATGTCCTCCATGGAACGTGCTTTTCTTGATATTAGCAAAATATGCAAATTTTGGCTAATAACCACACTCAACAAGCTAAAGTCGTTGCTATTTCTTGTGACACATGTGGTGGTCCTCATTCTTACAATGATTGTCCTTCTACTCAAGGCAATTTTTGTGAAAACGTTAACGCGGCATACGGTACTTATCCCACGGGAGGCTATCAAGCTCGTCCTCAAGGAGACCGTAACTTGCTAAGTTATCGTTCAAACAACTATCTTGCACCACCCGGTTTTACTCCTCAAAACCAAAACCAACAACAAAGCTATAACCGAAATAACCAATCCCAACCTCGTGCTAATAATTAATATCAATCCCAAAGAAACCCATATCCACCTCAAGGAAATTCTCAAGCTTACCAAGCTCCACCTCTCAATCAACCAACGGCGTTGAATCAAGACATCGAGACGTTCATGAGGACTAATAGAGAGATGATGACGAATCTTCAAAGTCAATTCATCAACTTGAAGGGAGACATGGCGAAACAAGGGAGCGATATTCGAGCTGAGCTAAGGAATGACATGGCGAAACAAGAAAATGATATTCGCGCAGACATGAGAGAATCTTTCAGAACTCAAGCGGATAATATACGTGATATGATCGGTTCGCTTTTCCAAGGTAATCAACCCTCTTCTTCGGGTACTCTTCCGAGTAATACCGTTGCTAATCCAAGAGGGGAGATGAAAGCAATCACCACTCGTAGTGGAAAAGGTTATACGGAACCCGAGCTTCCTACACCTCCACCCGTGATTGTGAACAAGGAAAAAGAGCAACTTTCCTCACCTCCTTTTCCTTCTACCCCATTCCCCCACCACCCGCGGTTGTGAGTGATCCTACTCCCCTACAGCCTTCCTCTTCATCTGATATACCTTATCCTTCAAGGTTAAGGAAAGAGAAGCAAAAGAGCAAGGATGATATTCAAGTTTCAAACTTTTTCAAAATGTTTAAACAATTGAATTTTAACATCTCCTTTGCCGAGGCTCTCGCTCACATGCCTAAATATGCGAAGATGTTTATATATCTTCTTAGTGACAAGGAAAAGCTTCTTGACATCGATCAGACCCAACTTAATGAGAATTGCTCCGCGGTTCTCTTAAAGAAATTGCCTACCAAACTTGGTGATCCGGGTCGCTTCTTGATTCCTTGTAACTTCTCAGGAGTAGAGAATTGCATGGCCCTAGCCGATCTAGGTGCTAGTATAAACTTAATGCCTTTAAGTGTTTGGAAACAATTATCTCTCCCCGAGCTAGTCCCCACAAAAATGACTATGGAATTAGCTAACCGTACGGTTGCTTATCCAATGGGGATAGCCGAAGCCGTCTTCGTTGGTGTTGACAAACTCACCTTCCCGGTGGATTTTGTTGTCGTTGACTACGAGATGGATCCCCGTGTTCCATTAATCGTTGGACGTCCCTTCTTGAGGACCGGTCGCACTCTCATTGATGTAGCCGCGGGCAAAATAATCATGAGAGTTGGTGACGATAAAATTGTCTTCAACATGGGTAAGATTTCTAAGCAACCTTATTCATATGAGAGTGTTAATACTATTGATGTTCTTGATGAGGCTTGTGAAGAACACTTTAATGATGCTTGCAAAAGTAATCTCTCCTCTCTACCCAATGTTGAGACCGTTGCCTCAATTGCTCCGTCATTGACTCCTTTTGGAGAAAGTGACTTTCTTTTGGATGATTTTGAAGCTAGCTTGGGTCCACTTGATCTTAAGCATGATGATTCTCCCACCGATTGGGAAGAAGACATTCGTACAATTGAGAAACTTCTCAATGAATACCCTTCTTCTGCTCCTTCTCCTAAAGAGGTGACTAATGATGATCCATCGTTAGTTTCACCATCTATTGAGGATCCTCGCACTCTTGAGCTTAAGGACTTACCTCCTCATCTCGAGCATGTTTTCTTAGAAGGCATTGATCAACTTCTCGTTATCATTGCTAAAGACTTAAAAGCCGATGAGAAAACTCGTCTCATTGAAGTTCTCAAGAAACATAAAAGAGCTATCGCTTGGAAATCTCCGATATTCGCGGAATTGATCCTCACTTTCGCACACATAAAATTCTCATGGAGGACAACTTTAAGCCCACCATTCAAAGCCAACGAAGGGTGAATCCTAAAATCCATGACGTTATCAAAAAAGAGGTTATCAAACTTCTTGATGTGGGCATGATTTACCCTATCTCGGATTCACCATGGGTTAGTCCAGTCCATTGTATGCCTAAGAAAGGCGGAATCACCGTTGTGCCCAATCAAAACAACGAGTTGATTCCTACACGTCTTGTTACTGGGTGGAGAGTTTGTATAGACTATCACAAACTCAACGATGCCACGAGAAAGGATCATTTTCCTCTTCCTTTTATGGACCAAATGCTTGAACGTTTAGCAGGTAATGAGTATTACTGCTTTCTAGATGGTTTCTCGGGTTATTTCCAAATACCCATCGATCCCCAAGATCAAGAGAAGACAACATTCACTTGTCCCTATGGCACATTTGCCTACAAAAGAATGCCTTTTGGCTTATGCAATGCCCCCGGGACTTTCCAAAGGTGCATGTTGGCTATCTTCCATGACATGGTTGAGCAAACCATGGAAGTCGACATGGATGATTTCTCAGTCTTTGGGGATTCATTCTCTTCTTGCCTTGCCAATTTAGAATGTATGCTTAAGCTGTGCGAAGACACTCGCCTTGTTCTGAATTGAGAAAAATGCCATTTTATGGTAAAAGAAGGCATTGTGCTAGGACACAAAATCTCAAAAGCCAGTCTTGAAGTCGACCGTGCTAAAGTGGATGTCATAGCCAAATTACCTCCACCTTCAACCGTGAAGGATGTGAGAATTTTTCTGGGCCATGCGGGCTTCTATCGTCGATTCATTCAGGATTTCTCTAAAATCGCTCGCCCGATGACCCACCTCTTGGAAAAAGATACTCCTTTTATCTTTTCTAAATAATGTATTGAAGCCTTCACTCTTCTTAAGGATAAGCTAACTAAGGCACCGGTCTGGTTACCCCTAATTGGGAGCTACCGTTTGAGTTGATGTGCGATGCTAGCGACTTTGCTATTGGAGCGGTTTTGGGCCAAAGAGTGAATAAACACTTCCAACCAATCCATTATGCTAGCAAGACAATGACGGGGGCTCAATTGCATTATACGACAACCAAAAAAGAGCTTTTAGCTGTTGTCTATGCTTTTGAAAAATTTCGCCCCTATCTTGTTTTATCCACCACCATTGTATACACGAACCATTCCGCGTTGAAGTTCTTGATGACTAAGCACGACTCTAAGCCAAGACTTCTTCGTTGGGTTTTACTCCTTCAAGAATTTAACATTGAAATTCATGACAAAAAGGGAGCTGAAAACTTAGCCACGGATTATCTCAGTAGACTTGAGGATCCTTATCAAGGGGATCATCCGAACAAAGAGATCAATGACTCTATTCCCCTTGTGACCTTAATGTCTATAAATTCCAATCTTGATGACACCCCATGGTTTGCCGACATTGCAAACTACTTAGCGGGTGGTGTTCTCATCAAAGGGTTAACATCCCAACAAAAGAAAAAGTTCTTGAATGATGTTAAGACCTACTTTTAGGATGACCCTTTTCTCTTCAAACAATGCGCTGACTTGATTATTCGCCAATGTGTTGACGGACCGGCAGCTTTAGACATTCTCGAGGCTTGCCACAAAGGACCCACTGGTGGTCACTTTGGTCCCAACTTCACCGCGAAGAAAGTGTTTGACTCGGGATTTTATTGGCCCACCATTTATCGTGATGCTCACGAGATGGTTAAACATTGTGATGCTTGCCAACGCCAAGGCAAGATCACACATAAAGATGAGATGCCTCATAATTTCATACAAGAATGTGAAATATTTGATGTATGGGGCATCGACTTTATGGGGCCATTCCCATCATCTAAAGGGAACAATTACATCCTCATAGCCGTTGACTACGTTTCTAAATGGGTTGAAGCCAAGGCTCTCCCTACTAACGATGCGAGGGTGGTTGTGAATTTTTTGAAGCAACTTTTTTCTCGATTCGGTGTTCCTCGTGCTATAATCAGTGACCGCGGGACTCATTTTTGCAATGATTAATTTGCAAGAGTCATGGCTAAGTATGGTGTCAATCACCGTCTTTCCACCGCTTATCATCCTCAAACCAACGGTCAAGCCGAGATTTCCAACCATCGATTGAAGCGAATTTTGGACTAAGTATGCTCTGTGGGCTTTCCGTACCGCCTATAAGACATCGATTGGTTGTACACCTTATCGTCTTGTGTAAGGGAAAGCATGCCACCTCCCAATCGAGTTGGATCATAAGGCATATTGGGCCTTGAAGTGGGCTAACTTCGACAACAACAAAGCCGCTGATATTCACAAGATTCAACTCAACAAGCTACATGAACTGAGGAATGAAGCTTACGAGAACTCATTGATCTACAAGGAGAAGACCAAGATTATCCACGATGCTAGAATTAAGAACCGAGAGTTCCACGTTGGTGATCAAGTCTTACTTTTTAACTCTCGGTTGAAGATCATCTCTGGCAAGTTGAAGAGCCGCTGGTCTGTTCCATTCACCGTCACCAAAGTCTTTCCCTATGGCACCATTGAGCTTTCTCAGCCAAATGGGACCAATTTTAAGGTGAATGGTCAGCGTTTGAAGTTGTACTTTGGAGAGGACATCTCTACTGAGATTCCATCCCTCTCCACCTTTCCTTTGAATTAATTCGGGACCGAGTCAGACTCGTGACTCGGTGAACAAAAACAAGCGCTCCTCGGGAGGCAACCCGTGTATCTACCCTTTCCCGTTTTTTTTACCCTAAGTATAGGGGGAGCTTGTAGGTGTTTGTTTCTTTGTTTCTTATGATGTGCAGGGATTCGACCTTTTAATGAAGCACTTTCGATGACTTTTGATGACCCGTGATCCCGTGTACCCGTCTTCCTGGTTCTATCCTTAAACTGTCATGATTCAATATTTCATATCTTATATGTTCACATTGAAATCACTATAGTTGTCCTTTCCTTAGCAAGATTTAAACAAAGTGCACAATGACATAAGTGTAGGGGAGTTTACTCCCACATGCTTAAACATTGAGGACAATGTTTATCTCAAGCGTAGGGGGGACTTCTATCGAAGTAAGTGGTCTTTTCCATGAATTTGTCCTCATTTTAACCAGAAAATTTGATTTTTTGACATTTTTCAAAAATTTTAATCTATTTTGGCCTAGTTGTATAGTTGTATTTTCCTTCGTTATGGTTATTTTCTTTCCTTGCTAGAATAAATTTTCAATAAAGTGGTTTTTAAATTTTTCAAAGTCGTGAACATTTTGACTCAACCCGAGTTTACTTATCTAAGTTTACTCTAGCTAGTATCCTTAACGTGTTTAAGTCAAGTTTTGCTAGGCTTTTATATAGGGAACTTTAAAACACGAAAATATTAACTCTCACGGGTTAAGAACAAGAACTTTTTGCAAGTTCCTATAATTGATCCTAGAGAGTCATTTATCAAGGGAACTTTAAAATGCGATTTCTAAACTTGAAAAAGTCTAAGAATTTGCAAGATCCTATAGATGACTCAAAAACCAAAACTTTGATTTAATTGGCTAAGCATCCACGAGTCTCATTCCTTGAGACTTTAAACTGTGGAGGACGAGAGATGATAGAGTCAATTATAAGTTTGGTATTCTTTCGTGAATTTATGTGAGTTGATTATAAGCCTATTCTCCCTTCGCTTGTTAATAAATTTATCTGCAATAAATAAGGTTGTACGATTTGAAAAGTTACTTAGCTTCTAGCCCAAGATCGTTTAAAAGTTGCTAGGTATTAATAAGAGTTCATAGCCAAGGCATAACTTATTGAAGCGGGATGCGAAGATTGGCGAGTCCGAAAAGGCCCTAACAGGGCATGAGGGCTAAATTTTGTTGCTAAAGATCCAAAAGTGATGTGAAGAATCATTTATCGAAAATCAATATGAAGGATCGAGACACACGACGAAAAGCAAAAACTCCCCAAAAGATCATGGAGAAGTCTATCCAAAAAGGCCCTAACAAGGTATGAGGATAAATAGATCCAAATCCTAAAAGGATGCGGATCGTTGTATATCAAAGTCCAAAATAAAGATTGGAGAAAAATAAAGAAGTCGTGGTCCAAAGATGAAGAATCTCTCAAAACTTCAAGTGAAGAAATTCCTATTATGAAGAGAAGACCATAATTTTAAGAACATCTCTCAAAGATTCGAAGTATGAAGTCGCTGCCAAATATCGGTCCGAGAAAGGTCTCAAATCGTGAAGCGAGTTATGCCAAGATATGAACTTTATGAGGTCCCGAGAAGCAGTTTTAAAATATTTTGTCCTTTGGCTAACTATTGATTAAATCGTCCACTTTATTTTCGGCCTAAATAACTATCAAAATAAGTCAAACAATGCATCCTCGTGATCATTCAAGACAACAATAAAATATAAGAGATACACCTAGGAATAAGGGAGTCTAAGTGAATAATTGGCCCACATAAATTCGTGTTAGTTTGCTAACTTATAATAACAATGATCTCGTTTTTAAGCTTGGTATGGGGAACGTGAAACTTGAGAATGATAAACGTTCATGGCAGCCAAAACCCAATGTAAGTCTTTGATTTCTTTACTTGTTTTTATCTTTTTACTTTCCCTAAATGTTTAGTATTTAATAAAGGCTAAGGTAGGTTATTTATGATGGAAAATGTAAATAGTGCTTTAAAATTAATGCATTGCATGAGGACATTTGCAATGGTCAAGTGTGGGGGATTTAATAAGTGTGAAAACACTTATTCTTTTACCACTTATTTCCAATAATAACATGACCAAAACGTGTATTTTATGTCGTAAAAGTCAGAATTATGCGTGGTTTGTGTTTTTATTGTGTTTTAGGACCAAAAGATGAAAAAGGAAGAAAACACGGGCTTTCACGGGCTTTTATCGAAGAAAACGAGAAAAGACGAAGTCAAGAGATCAAGAGTGCTTAAAGAACGGATGTCCAAGACCTATTCTGAAGATTTATCGAAGAAAAAGTATAAAGACGGAAGTTTAATGAAGTCGAAGAACTCAAGTCTAAATTAAAGAAGAAAATTATTAAGACAAGTTCAAATCCCGAGACGACGTCGAGAAAAGACAAAGACTTAAATCGAGTCGAGAAGAAAGAAAGAAAGAAAGAAAGAAGCACATCACACATGCACCTCCCACTTAGCCTATAAATACCCTCCTAATCGCATTAGGAGGGTGGTTAGCTAGTTAATTAATTTTTTTTTGTTTTTAATTATTAGTTCTTAAGTTTTTAAGCACTTTCTCTCTCTAGTTTTATATTAAGTTTTGTACTTTTGAATCTTAATCTTTTAATTCAAGCAATCTTTTTATTATCTCTCGTTCTTCCTTTCTTAATAATCTATGGTTTGATTTAATAAGCATGTAGTGGTTGTGATTTGGTTGATTTTTGTGTTGGCTTATGATAATAAGTTGATTTAATAAGTTTAAGTTTTTGATCAAAAAAGTGATTTTTGATTTCTAGCTTATTAAGGTTTTAAAAGTTTTTAAATTTTAGCTTAATCATCTTTTTCTAAAAATCTTTTGGTTTAGCTTTTGGCGAAGGGCTTATTGGGATTTGGCTTATTTTCTTCTTAAACAAGTTTCGGATCTTAAAACCCTATTATTCCGGATAAGGAAATCAATTCCTTATTCCGGATAAGGTTTCTTTCATTATTGCGGACAAGAGTAAAATGATACATTATTCCGGATAAGGGATTAAAACCCTTATTCAGGACAAGGTTCATTTGGTATTATTCATAAGAATTCGGGATAAGGATCCTTAGTAATTTTCGTTTTCCAGATTAGACGAGTAATTGTGTTTTCCGGATAAGGGTTCATTAATGTTTTCCGGATAAGGTAATAAGTCGTATTGCGGATAAGCCTCTTCGCCACGTTTTCCGGATAAGCAAATCTAGGGTGTTTTGCGGTTAAGAAGTTGGAGTCACTTTTCGGATAAGAGATTGTTGACGGATTCTGGATAGTGTATTGCGGATAAGCTTTCTTAATACGTTTTGCGGATTACGTATTCCGGATAAGGGTATACTGCATGTTTTCTGGATAAGCCACTTTACGTATTCCGGATAAAGGTCACGAAACGGATTGCGGATAAGGAGTAGAGAATTGTTTTCCGGATAGCAGCTCTCAAGTATTTTCTTGATAAGGCTAATAAATCGTTTTGCGGATAAGGGTTGTAAAGACGTTTTCGGGATAACATATTTCGGATAAGATTTCAAGTTGTTTTCTGGATTAGAAGTTTTATTGTATTATTTCAGATAAAGAGTAGAAGGCACATTCCGGATTAGAAGATTTTTATGTTCGTCCCATCTTCATCTTCAAGTTTTATCTTTTCTCTCCAAGTAAGGTTCGTTTAATTCACTTTATTTTTATCTTTCCAGTTAATTATTTTATCGTTTAATTGACGCTTAGAAATAGATAACCCAAAGCTCTCCCTTTTAGTGACCAAGAACAACTATTCCACTTTGAACCGTGATCAATTTGAAGAGATACCGAGAACGAAACAACGACAAATATAATTGGGTACGAGCAACACAAAGAAAGATCTTGCAACAAACCTTTTTATTAACTAACCAAAAATCAGTTATTAACCCCCCCATACTAAAAGTAAACATTGTTCTCAATGTTTCGAGTCTAAAGGTGGAGCACCCCCATACAAGAGACGAAGAATCGAATGCTTAGGATCTAGCATGGAAAGGGTGATCAACAATATATCTAAAGCCGTTTATGAATTATGCTAAGAGATAATTGTTAGAACAATAAAGGATATGTCATGGATTCGTAAAAAACTTTTTCAAGCAAACGATGGAGGCTCACGTAAACGAACACGAGAGTCTTCAATCGTAAATGATGATGATGATCCAGATAACACAATCACAAACAACTACGCGACAACGAGTTCGAAGGGCACAAATCCCCTCTGATTAGTTATTAGTAAGCATAAAAGGATAAGCATGGGATCTCCCCCACGAGGCACCTCGTTTTTTATTACCGAGTCATGAGCTCGACTCGATCCCCTCAATATGTGAACATTTAGGGAAAATCATGGTATGGTCAATTTTTTGTGGGGCTTACATGATAAACAAGGCCCAAAAAGCAACCGGTATTAAGGACTAAGTCCTTAAATGATGAAAAATACTAGGACCGAAGATGGCGTCTTCGTTTTCATTGGATAAACAAATCAACGCCACTTCAACATGTGCTAACACAAACCAAAAGGGTTTAAAGAAAATAGATGAGAAGAAATAGAAGGGTGGGACAATTGGTAAGACAAACTTTTGAGCTACTCGAGGTAGACTCGCACCAATCAAATAGAAAGATTTTCCATTTATTGCATCGGTGGAAGACCGAGATTTTCCTTTACATGAAATTCCGGGATCGAATAACTCGTAATCGGTGGACAAGGATAAGGGAACATAAGGGGCTTCCCCCATACTAAAACCACACAAAGCATCGTCAAAAGGAGTAGACGAGCTTGTAGCACTCAAAACACGTGCTGATGACGGAGTTAGATTTGTAGAAAAATCAATTAAATCACATTTAAAATCTTTTCCTTTTTTACCTTTTAAACTCTCCATATGAAAACCCTTTTTGATTATGTCAAAAATATTTGGTGTTTCTAAGACGATGTTAGTCACACTAAAAATTCTCACATTTGAAAACCGTTTTGGTTTTGGTCGTGGTAAGTTCTCAAAACGTTTATCGACAAAGAAAACCTCCCCATCGGGGTCAACATATTCGTCATCCAAAAGATCTTCCGTAGAAACCGAAGACTTATCAACACTTTTCAAGAATGAATGTTCGAGGTGAGGCGAAGGATTTTTCGATTCAAGTATTGACGGTTTCTTCTTTGTAGGCTTTACACTCATAACCTCCACCGGCGGAGGAAATGGTAAAAATATTTTGGCGACATTTCCTAAAACTATTGGTGAAAATTCTTTGCAAACGACTTTGGTTGAATTAACATGGTTTAAAGTTGCAATAGAATAGACATGAGAAAGATTGGAGTTTTGTGTTGCATTGATGACAAGTTCTTCCTCATTGAAACGAAGGGTGATTTTTCGAGCATGAACATCAATAAGTGCTCTTGATTTATCCAAAAATGAACGACCCAAAATGAGAGGGACTTTTCGATCGATAGGAATGTCTACAACGATGAAGTCAACGGGATAGTAAAACTTTACAAGTTTAACGAAAACGTCCTTGGCTACTCCACATGCTAAAATCGTAGAATGATCGGCCATCTCGATAGACATGTTCGAAGGAGTAAGAGCCGGAAGCGAAAGCGATTTGAAAATCTCGAGAGGCATTAAATTAATACTAGCACCAAGATCGGCCAAGGCGTAGCATTCCTCCATATATTGAATTGCACACGGAATCAAAAATTTACCGGGATCACCGACTTTTTGTGGTATGTGGCTAAGAAAAACCGATGAACAACTAGACGATTGTTGTAACTTCTCTTTGTTGTTTAGCATACTTTTGAAGTTTGAGGCGAATCGAGGCATCATGATTAAAGCATCGGCAAAGCTTATGTTAAAATGTATGTCACGAAACATTTTCATGAAAAGCTCAAATTGATAATTATTCCGTTCTTGTGCTTTTTCCTTGTCACGTCTCGAAGGGTAAGGTAAGGGTGGTGTGGGTTGGACGTTAGGCAACGGCCTTGGAATCTCGGGTTCCACAATTGGTATTGGTTCAACCGTAGGTGTGGTATGAGCGGTACTTTGTGGGCTTGTAATATGCTCCTTTTTGAGCATCACCTCGGGCTCTTTATCGATTTCCTTCTCTGTATAAGTACTTGGACGAGAGATTGGTTCCTTGAAAGTTTTACCACTTCGTGTAGTAATAACCTTCATTTCTCCCTTCGGGTTTGCAATGGTATCACTAGGAAGACCACCCGAGGAAGAGGGTTTACACATGATTGCTTCAAACATTTTTGCCATTCGGTCCTCAAATTTTGATTGCCTAGCATCCGCTCTTAACAATTCTTGCTTAATCTCATGTTGTCCTTGTTCCATATTTTGTTGATTTTGTTGAAGACGTTGAACATTTCCCTCCATTTTATTTGCATGAGTTTTAAGTTCATTAGCAAGTTCGTTTTTAAGCTCGTTTTTCAACTCGGATCTTAAGCTAATCATCTCAAGTTGCATGTTATCACACTTAGCATCATTTGCTTTAGCATAATCCAAAAATTCTCCTTGAAGATTTTTAGTGTGAGCTTTTTGAAAACCTTGTGTAGTGTTTTGAAAATCACGGTTTTGGTTTTGATTAGTGACTTGTCCATTCCCACTTTGATAATTCCCTTTGTTGTAGTTACGTGAATTGCCTTGATAATTACCACCTTGGTTGTTTCGATAGTTATTAGCATTTTGATTTGGTGGAGCTTGATTTGGGCGGGAACCTTGGCCGTTTTGGTTATAAGTTCTCGTTGCTACATAAGCACTCGAAGTGTTACCACCGGCGGTAATGCACTCGGAAAGATCATGAGCTCCACCACAAGACAAACAACTCTTTTCAACCGCTTTAACTTAAGCGGAATTCAAAGCATCTTGAGCCTTCCAATGAGTCATAAGATTAGCAAATCTATCTAAAACCATTTTTCCTCATTAGCTTCATCATGTAAGGCATTAATGCTACGAGATGATGACGACGATGACGAACCCAAATTGGCAACACTCGGTGTGTTACGAGGGCTATAAACCTTAGATCTATTCTCGATAATCTTTAAAGCTTCATCGGTCGTTTTGCACAAAAAATTACCACCCGCGGCGGCATTCAAGTAATCTCGTTCATGATCATTAAGCCCATTATAAAAAGTATCAATTTGATGAAATTCCGAAAAATCATGGTGTGGACAATCATGTAACATTTCTTTAAAGCGTTCCCATGCCATTGAAAAACTTTCATTATTTCGTTGTACAAATCTTGAAATCTCATTTTTCAAATGTGTTGTTTTAGATGGTGGAAAAAATTTGTTCACAAACATAGAAACGAGATCACCCCATGTCAAAATTGAATTTGGCGGTTCTTTCTCAAGCCAAATTCGGGTCCATCTAACGAGTATGGAAACAACATCATCTTAATGGCGTCATGTGGAACATCCCTAAACTTGCTAGTAGCGGTGAGACGATTAAAATTCCTTATGTGGTAATGCGGGTTGTCTTTCTCATGACCTCTAAACTTATTAGCTTGCAACATCGACATTAAACCCGTCTTAATTTCGAAATTCTCTGCAAGGATAGCGGGAATCACAATGGCCTCTCTAAAACCCTCGGTGGGTGCTTGTAGCAACTCCATCATAGTACGATTAGCCATGACGACTTCTTGTTCTACAATAGGTTCAACAATTGGAGTTTGTTCTTCAATCAACGCCTCTTGATTTGCTTGCTTTTGAAGACGGTTACGAGCTCGTTTTGCTTGATTACGAGTGATCATAAACTTCACGAAGAATGAGAGGTGAGCAAAGAAGATTCTTTTTGGGTGTTTTGTGAATTTTCAATTTTTTTGTGTTTTTAATTGTTTTTAATTATTATTTTTTGGATTTTGGTGTATCTTCGTAGACAACAATCTACCAAATCTCTCCTCGAATCAAACTCTTGATTAAAGAAGCCTCAAAGGAATGAAAACGATCACGTGGAGTGAACGCCTTCGAACGACTTTAGAACTTTGGTGAAAACCAAATTGTTCAAGAGGATTTATTCACAAAGAAACCAAGCAAATATATTATACGTAATAATACTTTGGGCGGCAAAACCCTCGATTAGCCTTCAATCTCAAAATACTCATAAGAAAGCGGGGAAACGAGGAGACGCGAAGCACTTAAGAGCCTTCTTCCTTAGAGTATATTTTATAATACCCGTAACAACTAAATTTTAGTTAGTTAATAAAAAGGTTTGTTGCAAGATCTTTCTTTGCGTTGCTCGTACCCAATTATATATGTCGTTGTTTCGTTCTTGGTATCTTCTCGAATCGATCACGGTTCAAAGTAGAATTGTTGTAATTGGTGACTAAAAAGGGGGAGCTTTTGATCTATGTCTACTAAAACGAAGAGTGCGAGAAGTAATAAAATTAAACTAAAAGAAATTACGAAAATAAAACTTGAATTAAAACTAAACAGTAAAATACCTAAACTTGGAAAAAACAGTTGATTCGGAATAATTGCTTGATCCGGGATATTTGGAATATTTGGCTCATTCGGAATAAATCAACTCATGCGGAATAACCTAAAAAACTGCTTCATTCGGAATAATTAACACCACCTTCATTCGGAATAATCGTTGACCCGGAATATTTGCTTGATGCTGAATGATAGCTTGACTCGGAATAAATATGGTTGATCCGGAATATCCTTTACTCGGAATAATGTTTATCCGGAATATATGGTTTATTCGGAATATTTCACTTGACTCGGAACATTTGCTTCATTCGGAACAACTAATAAAAAGGCTTGATTCGGAATATTGTTTTATTCGGAACTTTTGGTTCATTCGAAGAAATCACTGACTCGGAATAAATTAATTAAAATCTTTCATTCGGAATATCTAAAAAAAACTGATTCGGAATATTGTCTCAAAAACTTTGATTTGGAATAAACAAACTCATCCGGAATATTGATTATTCCGGATGAACTGCTGATTCGGAATACCTGAAAGAAATCTCTAATCCGAAATATTTAAAAAAAATTGTTGGGTCGGAATATCTTGCTAAAATCCTTGATTCGGAACATAGGGGTTCGTTCGGGATCTGGGGACATGAAGATGCGAAGAACAGGGATGTTAAATATCACGAATTAAACCAAAATCAACCAAGTTTTTAACCAAAACTTAAACCAATTTAATCACTAATCATTTACTAATGATAATCATCAATCCAAAACAACAAAAACACAAAACCCACTTACTTTTGAAGATCAAACTCAATAAAATGAAACTTAGAACTTTGAATCAAAAAAGAGAAGAAAGAAAGATTAAATGGAAACTTATATTAATGATTAAGATTCAAACAAACAAAATGGAAAGATTAAACTTACAAGATTGTGGAAGAAATCAAAGAAAATGAAAACCACCAATCTCCTTAAGGGAGTTGGTTCCTATGAACTAGGAAATGAAATAACCGAAATTAACTAGTCTAAAATTTGTGAAGGGAAGGGTATTTAAAGGGCTTGGCTTGGTTTGGTGAGTGGGCTTTCTCCTTTTCTTTTTGTCTTCTCGTCTTTTCAGAAAAGTTGACGTTTTCGATTTTTGATTCGGGATTTGTCGAGGAATAAATTCAACTCGTCTTTTAATTTCTTCATTTAATAGACTTGAGTTTCTTCGACATATGTAAATCTTCCATCTTTGGTCCTTTTCTTCGATAAATCTTCAAATAGGCCCATTGACTTCAAATCTTTTTCATCTCTTGGACTATAGACTTTGTCTTTTCGTCTTTTTCTTCGATAAAACCCGTGCAATCCCATGTTTTCTTCAATATTTATCCGGTTGGCTCTGAAAACAAAATAAACACAAAAACCGCGCATAATTCCAAACAAATGACATTAAATACGCGTTTTGGTCTCGTTTTAGCAAGAAATAAGTGGTAAAAGGATGGATGTTTTCACACCTATCAAATTCCCTACACTTAACCATTGCCGTGCCCTCATGTAATGCTACAATTTTAAAGCACGGTTTACATTTCTCATCATAAATAACCCGCCTTGGCCTTTATTAAATTCTAAACACTAACGAAACCAAAAGAACAAAATAAGTAAAGTATTTAAAGACTTACATCGGGGTTTTAGATTGTCATAAATGTTCATCATTCTCAAGTTTCACGTCCCCCATACCAAGCTTAAAAACGAGATCATTGTTATTATAAGTTAGCAAACTAACACGAACTCATGTGGCCCAATTATTCACTTAGACTCCCTTATTCCTAGGTTTATCTCTTATATTTTATTTTTGTCTTGAATGATCACGAGGATGCATTGTTTGACTTATTTCGATAGTTATTTAGGCTGAAAACAAAGTGGGACGATTTGATCAATAGTTAGCTTAAGGACAAAATATTTTAAAACTGCTTCTCGGGACCTCATAAATTTCATATCTTGGCATAACTCGCTTCACAATTTGAGACCTTTCTCGGACCGATATTTGGCAGCGACTTCAAACTTCGAATCTTTGAGAGACGTTCTTGAAATTATGGTCTTCTCTTCATAATAGGAATTTCTTCACTTGAAGTTTTGAGAGATTCTTCATCTTTGGACCACGACTTCTTTCATTTTTCTCCAATCTTTATTTTGGACTTTGATATACAACGATCCGCCTCCTTTTAGGACTTGGATCTATTTATCCTCATACCTTGCTAGAGTCTTTTCGGATAGACTTCTCCATGAATTTTGGGGAGTTTTTGCTTTTCGTCGTGTGTCTCGATCCTTCATATTGATTTTCGATAAATGATTCTTCACATCACTTTTGGATCTTTAGCAACAAAATGTAGCCCTCATGCCTTGTTAGGGCCTTTTCGGACTCGCTAATCTTCACATCCCGCTTCAATAAGTTATGCCTTGGCTATGAACTCTAAATAATACTGAGCAACTTTTAAACGATATTGGGCTAGAAGCTAAGTAACTTTTCAAATCGTACAACCTTATTTATTGCAGATAAATTTATTAGCAAGCGATGGAATAATAGGCTTATAATCAACTCACATAAATTCACGAAAGAATACCAAACTTATAATTGACTCTATCATCTCTCGTTCTCCACAATTTAAAATCTCAAAGAATGAGACTTGTGGATGCTTAGCCAATTAAATCAAATTTTTGGGTTTTTGAGTCGCCTATAGGATCTTGCATCTTCTTAGGCTCTTTTAAGTTTAGAATTTGCGTTTTAAAGTTCCCTTAATAAACGACTCTCTAGGATCAATTATAGGAACTTGCGAAAAGTTCTTGTTCTTAACCCGTGAGAGTTAAGACTTTCGCGTTTTAAAGCTCCCTAAATAAAATCCTATCAAAACTTGACTTAAACACGTTAAGGATACTAGCTAGAGTAAACTTAGATAAGTAAACTCGGGTTGAGTCAAAATATTCACGACTTTGAAAAATTTAAAACCACTTTATTGAAATTTTATTCTAGCAAGGAGAGAAAATAAACATAACAAAGGAAAATGAAACTATACAACTAGGCCAAAATAGATTAAAAATTTGAAAAATGTCAAAAAATCGAATTTTCCGGTTAAAAGAAGGCACTTTAATGGAAAATTCCACTTAAAACTTCGATAGAAGTCTCCCCTACACTTAAGATAAACATTGTCCTCAATGTTTAAGCATGTGGGAAAAGTCTCCCCTACACTTATGACATTGTGCAGTTTGGTTAAATCAAGTTAAGGAGGAGAAAACTAAAGTGATCAATTTCAAAATGAGTATGAAGAAGATTGAATCACGATAGTTGAGAGATAGAACCGGATTTGCGGATAACATAGGAGCACGGTTCTTCAAAGATCCCAAGAGTGCACTTATCCCTGTAATCACATCACCATACAAACACAAGCAACCTATATAGCTCCCCCTACACTTAGGATGAAAAACGAGAAAGGGGGATAGAAACTCGGGTTGCCTCCCGAGGAGCGCTTGTTTTTGTTAACCGAGTCCCGAGCCTGACTCGGTCCCGAACTAATTCATGGGAAACGTGGTGAGGGATGGAATCATCTCATGATAGATGTCCTCACCAAAGTACAACTTCAGACGCTGGCCATTCACCTTAAAATTTGGCCCATTTGGCTGAGAAAGCTCAATGGTGCCATATGGAAAGACATTGGCGATGGTGAATGGACCAGACCAACGGCTCTTCAACTTGCCCGAGAAGATCTTCAACCGAGAGTTAAAAAGTAAGACTTGATCACCAACGTGGAACTCTTGGTTTTTAATTCTAGCATCGTGGATAATCTTGGTCTTCTCCTTGTAGATCAATGAGTTCTCGTAAGCTTCATTCCTCAATTCATGTAGCTCGTTGAGTTGAATCTTGCGAAGATCACCAGCTTTATTGATGTCGAAGTTAGCCCACTTCAAGGCCCAGTATGCCTTATGTTCCAGCTCGATAGGGAGGTGGCATGATTTCCCGTACACAAGACGATAAGGTGTACAACCAATCGGTGTCTTATAGGCGGTACGGAAAGCCCACAGAGCATCATCAAGTTTATCAGCCCACGAGGCACGATGCTCTCCCACAGTACGTTCCAAAATTCGCTTCAATCCACGGTTGGATATCTCGGCTTGACCGTTGGTTTGAGGATGATAAGCGGTGGAAAGAAGGTGATTGACACCATACTTATCCATGACTCTTTCAAATTGATTATTGCAAAAATGAGTCCCGCGGTCACTGATTATAGCACGAGGAACACCGAATCGAGCAAGCAGTTGTTTCAAGAAATTACAAAACACCCTTGCGTCGTTAGTGGGTAAAGCTTTGGCTTCAACCCATTTAGAAACGTAGTCAACGGCGACAAGGATGTATTTGTTTCCTTTAGAAGAAGGGAATGGCCCCATAAAGTCGATGCCCTATACATCAAAGATTTCACTTTCTTGTATGAAATTTTGAGGCATCTCATCTTTATGTGTGGTCTTGCCTTATTTTTGGCAAGCATCACAATGTTTAACCATCTCGTGAGCATCACGATAAATGGTGGGCCAATAAAATCCCGAGTCAAACACTTTTTTGGCGGTGTAATTGGGACCAAAGTGACCACCGGTGGGTCCTTTGTGGCAAGCCTTGAGAATGTCTAAAGCTGCCGGTCCGTCAACATAGCAGCGAATAATCAAATCAGCGCATTGTTTGAAGAGAAAAGGGTCATCCCAAAAGTAAGTCTTAACATCATTCAAGAACTTCTTCTTTTGTTGGGATGTTAACCCTTTGATGAGAACACCACCCGCTAAGTAGTTTGCAATGTCGGCAAACCACGGGGTGTCATCAAGATTGGCACTAATAGACATTAAGGTCTCAAGGGGAAAAGAGTCATTGATCTCTTTGTTCGGATGATCCCCTTGATATGGATCCTCAAGTCTACTTAGATGATCCGCGGCTAGGTTTTTGGCTCCCTTCTTGTCACGAATTTCAATGTTAAATTCTTGAAGGAGTAAAACCCAACGAATAAGTCTTGGCTTAGAGTCGTGCTTAGTCATCAAGTACTTCAACGCGGAATGGTCCGTGTATACGATGGTGGTGGATAAAACAAGATAGGGGCAAAATTTTTCAAAAACATAGACAACAGCTAAAACTTTTTTTTCGGTTGTCGTATAATGCACTTGAGCCCCCGTCATTGTCTCGCTAGCATCGCACATCAACTCAAAAGGTAGCTCCCAATTAGGGGTAACCAAGACCGGTGCCTTAGTTAGCTTATCCTTAAGAAGATTGAAGGCTTCAATACACTCTTTAGAAAAGATAAAAGGAGTATCTTTTTCCAAGAGGTGGGTCATCGGGCAAGCCATTTTAGAGAAATCCTGAATGAATCGACGATAGAAGCCCGCATGACCCAGAAAACTTCTCACACCCTTCACGGTTGAAGGTGGAGGTAATTTGGCTATGACATCCACTTTAGCACGGTCGACTTCAAGACCGGCTTTTGAAATTTTGTGTCCTAGCACAATGCCTTCTTTTACCATAAAATGGCATTTTTCCCAATTTAGAACAAGGAGAGTGTCTTCGCACCGCTTAAGCATACGTTCTAAATTGGCAAGGCAAGAAGAGAATGAATCCCCAAAGACCGAGAAATCATCCATGAAGACTTCCATGGTTTGCTCAACCATGTCATGGAAGATATCCAACATGCACCTTTGGAAAGTCCTGGGGGCATTACATAAGCCAAAAGGCATCCTTTTGTAGGCAAATGTGCCATAGGGACAAGTGAATGTTGTCTTCTCTTGATATTGGGGATCGATGGGTATTTGGAAATAACCCGAGAAACCATCTAGAAAGCAGTAATATTCATTACCCGCTAAACGTTCAAGCATTTGGTCCATAAAAGGAAGAGGGAAATGATCCTTTCTCGTGGCATCATTGAGTTTGCGGTTGTCTATACAAAATCTCTACCCAGTAACGAGACATGTAGGAATCAACTCGTTGTTTTGATTTGGCACAACGGTGATTCCGCTTTTCTTAGGCACACAATGGACTGGACTAACCCATGGTGAATCCGAGATAGGATAAATCATGCCCGCATCAAGAAGTTTAATAACCTCTTTTTTGATAACGTCATGGATTTTAGGATTCACCCTTCGTTGGCTTTGAATTATGGGCTTAAAGTCGTCCTCCATGAGAATTTTATGTGTGCAAAAGTGAGGATCAATTCCGCGAATATCAGAGATTTTCCAAGCGATAGTTCTTTTATGTTTCTTGAGAACTTAAATGAGACGATTTTTCTCATCGGATTTTAAGTCCTTAGCAATGATAACAGGAAGTTGATCAATGCTTTCTAAGAAAACATACTCGAGATGAGGAGGTAGGTCCTTAAGCTCAAGAGTAGGAGGATCCTCAATAGATGGTGTAACTAACGATGGATCATCATTAGTCACCTCTTTAGGAGAAGGAGGAGAAAACGGGTCTTCATTGAGAAGTTTCTCAATTGTACGAATGTCTTCATCCCAAACGGTGGAAGAATCATCATACTTAAGATCGAGAGGACCCAAGCTAGCTTCAAAATCATCCAAGTCACTTTCTCCAAAAGGAGTCAATGACGGAGCAATTGAGGCAATGGTCTCAACATTGGGTAGAGAAGAGAGAGTACTTTTGAAAGCATCATGAAAGTGTTCTTCACAAGCCTCATCGAGAACATCAATAGCATTAACACTCTCATATGAATAAGGTTGCTTAGAAATCTTACCCATGTTGAAGACAATTTTATCGTCACCAACTCTCATAATTATTTCGCCCGCGGCGACATCAATGAGAGTGCGACCGGTCCTCAAGAAGGGACGTCCAACGATTAATGGAACACGAGGATCCATGTCGTAGTCAACGACAAAAAAATCCGCCGGGAAGGTGAATTTGTCAACGCCAACGAAGACGTCTTCAGCTATCCCCACTGGATAAGCAACCATACGGTTGGCTAATTCCAAAGTCATTTTGGTGGGGACTAGCTCGGGGAGAGATAATTGCTTCCAAACACTTAAAGGAATTAAGTTTATACTGGCACCTAGATCGGCTAGGGCCATGCAATTATTTACTCCCGGGAAGTTGCAAGGAATCAAGAAGCGACCCGGATCACCAAGTTTGGTGGGCAATTTCCTTAAGAGAACGGCGGAGCAATTCTCATTAAGTTGGGTATGAGTAATGTCAAGAAGCTTCTCCTTGTCACTTAGAAGATCTTTAAACATCTTCGTGTATTTAGGCATGTGAGCGAGAGCCTCGACAAAGGAGATGTTAAAATTCAATTTTTTAAACATTTTGAGAAAGTTTGAAACTTGAATATCATCCTTGCTCTTTTGCTTCTCTTTCCTCAACCTTGAAGGATAAGGTATATCGGATGAAGAGGAAGGCTTTAGGGGGGTAGGATCACTCACAACCACGGGTGGTGGGGAATGGGGGTAGAAGGCAAAGGAGGTGAGGAAAGTTGCTCTTTTTCCTTGTTCACAATCACGGGTAGAGGTGTAGGAAGCTCGGGTTCCGTATAACCTTTTCCACTACGAGTGGTGATTTCTTTCATCTCCCCTCTTGGATTCGCAACAGTGTTACTCGGAAGAGTACCCGAAGAAGAGGGTTGATTACCTTGGAAGAGCGAACCGAGCATATCACGTATGTTGTCCGCTTGAGTGCTGAAAGAGTCTCTCATGTCTGCACGAATATCATTGCTTTGTTTCGCCATGTCATTCCTTAGCTCGGCTCGAATATCGTTCCCTTGTTTTGCCATTTATCCCTTCAAGTTGACGAATTGACTCTAAAGATTCGTAACCATCTCTCTATTAGTCCTCATGAACATCTCGACGTCTTGATTCAATGCCATCGGTTGATTAAGAGGTGGAGCTTGGTAAGCTTGAGAATTTCCTTGAGGTGGGTATGGGTTTCTTTGGGATTGATATTGATTGTTAGCACGAGGTTGGGATTGGTTGTTTCGGTTATAGCTTTGTTGTTGGTTTTGGTTTGGAGGAGGAAAACCGGGTGGTGCAAGATAGTTGTTTGAACGATAACTTAGCAAACTACGGTCTCCTTGAGGACGAGCTTGATAGCCTCCTGCGGGATAAGTACCGTATGCCGCGTTAACGTTTTCACAAAAATTGCCTTGAGTAGAAGGACAATCATTGTAGGAATGAGGACTACCACATGTGTCACAAGAAATAGCAACGGCTTTAGCTTGTTGAGTTTGGTTAGAAGCCAAAATTTGCATACTTTTGCTAATATCAAGAAAAGCACGTTCCATGGCGGACATGTCGGTGGTGGAAGAAGTAGATGAAACATTGACTCTCGGATTAGATCTTGAGGATGCGGATGAATCCCAATTCTTGTGGTGAGTAGTCATGTTTTCAATCAACTCTCTACACTCCTCCGGTCTCCTTTTCATAAAAGTACCACCGGCGGCGGCGTTGATCGTGTCACGATCACGAAAAGTGAGACCATTGTAGAAAGTATCAATGAGAGTGACGGGGAGCATGTTGTGATTTGGACAACGGTCGATCAAATCATTGTATCGTTCCCAAGCATCAAAGAGCGATTCATCATTGTCTTGCATGAATCTACTAATTTGGTTACGAAGGCTCGTGACCATGGATGGTGGGAAGTAGCGCGACAAAAAGCGTTGAGTCATGTCGTCCCAAGTATGAATAGAATTCTTTGGGAGACGGTCAAACCATTTTTTGGCATGGTGAGAAAGCGAGTGGGGAAATAGTTGAAGGCGAAGGTCATCCATAGAAACACCGGGCGACTTCATGCTTTGGGTGATGGTAATGAATTTTTCGAGGTGTTTGTTGGCATCATCATCCGGAATTCCACGAAATGGGTTAGTTTGCACTTGTTGGATCATGTGATGCTTCAACGAAAACTCCTGAGCCGTGATATGCATCGGCGCAATCGGGCCTCTACGTCCGTTCATCGTAGGTTGGCATAGCTCCTCCATGGTTCGTAGGTCGGGTAAGGGTGGATTATTCATGTTGGGGTGGGGTGGGTTAGTATTGTTGGGGTGGGGTGGATTATTATTGTTGTTGTGTACACCGGCCATGTCTAAATCTTCGAGTGTCTCGGGCTCTGAATAAGACGTTGATCGAGTACGCATAAAAAAAAGAAAATGCAAGAGAAAATATTTTTGGTTTTTATAGGTTTTTTAATGTTTTTGTATTTTTGAAAATTTTATATTTTTATGGGTTTTTGAAAATTTTTGTGCTTGAAAATAACGTTCCCGAAAGAACGGATCCCAAAATCCAGTTTTTCTCACAAAAAACCGTTGATCCTTACGAAAAGAGCCGGCAGCGGCACCATTTTAATAACTAAATTTTAGTTAGTTAATAAAAAGATCTGTTGCAAGATCTTTCTTTTCGTTGCTCGTACCCAATTATATATGTCGTTGTTTCGTTCTCGGTATCTTCTCGAATCGATCACGGTTCAAAGTGGAATTGTTGTAATTGGTGACTAAAAAGAGGGAGCTTTTGATCTATATCTACTAAAACGAAGAGTGCGAGAAGTAATAAAATTAAACTAAAAGCAATTACTGAAAATAAAACTTGAATTAAAATTAAACAGTAAAATACCTAAACATGGAAAAAACAGTTGATTCGGAATAATTGCTTGATCCGGAATATTTGGAATATTTGGCTCATTCGGAATAAATCAACTCATGCAGAATAACCTAAAAAACTGCTTCATTCGGAATAATTAACACCACCTTCATTCGGAATAATCGTTGACCCGAAATATTTGCTTGATGCGGAATGATAGCTTGACTCGGAATAAATATGGTTGATCCGGAATGTCCTTTACTCAGAATAATGTTTATCCGGAATATATGGTTTATTCGGAATATTTCACTTGACTCGGAACATTTGCTTCATTCGGAACAACTAATAAAAAGGCTTGATTCGGAATATTGGTTTATTCAGAACTTTTGGTTCATTCGGAAGAAATCACTTACTCGAAATAAATTAATTAAAATCTTTCATTCGGAATATCTAAAAAAACTGATTCGGAATATTGTCTCAAAACTTTGATTCGGAATAAACAAACTCATCCGGAATATTGATTATTCCGGATGAACTGCTGATTCGGAATACCTGAATGAAATCTCTGATCCGGAATATTTAAACAAAATTGTTGGGTTGGAATATCTTGCTAAAATCCTTGATTCGGAACATAGGGGTTCGTTCGGAATCTGGGGACTTGAAGATGCGAAGAACAGGGGATGTTAAATATCACGAATTAAACCAAAATCAACCAAGTTTTTAACCAAAACTTAAACCAATTTAACCACTAATCATTTACTAATGATAATCATCAATCCAAAACAACAAAAACACAAAACCCACTTACTTTTGAAGATCAAACTCAATAAAATGAAACTTAGAACTTTGAATCAAAAAAGAGAAGAAAGAAAGATTAAATGGAAACTTATATTAATGATTAAGATTAAAACAAACAAAATGGAAAGATTAAACTTACAAGATTGTGGAAGAAATCAAAGAAAATGAAAACCACCAATCTCCTTAAGGGAGTTGGTTCCTATGAACTAGGAAATGAAATAACAGAAATTAACTAGTCTAAAATTTGTGAAGGGAAGGGTATTTATAGGGCTTGGCTTGGTTTGGTGAGTGGGCTTTCTCCCTTTCTTTTTTGTTTTCTCGTCTTTTCAGAAAAGTTGACGTTTTTTATTTCGATTCGGGATTTGTCGACGAATAAATTCAACTCGTCTTTTAATTTCTTCATTTAATAGACTTGAGTTTCTTCGACATATGTAAATCTTCCATCTTTGGTCCTTTTCTTCGATAAATCTTCAAATAGGCCCATTGACTTCAAATCTTTTGCATCTCTTGGACTATAGACTTCGTCTTTTCGTCTTTTTCTTCGATAAAACCCGTGCAATCCCATGTTTTCTTTAATATTTATCCGGTTGGCTCTGAAAACACAACAAACACACAAACCACGCATAATTACAAACAAATGACATTAAATACGCATTTTGGTCTTGTTTTAGCAAGAAATAAGTGGTAAAAGGATGAGTGTTTTCACACCTATCAACCCGCCTTATACCCAACTTATAGTTTGTATTTTTCAAAATCGAGCTTCACAAAAGTATTTATCTATTTTTGCCTTTTTCTTTTTGTTTGAGATTCGAATACAATAATTAGGAGATCAAATCCCAATTAAGGTTGTGTTTTCACACTTTTGGAGATATTTTATATTGATTGTGATACTTAATACAATATAGTAATAATAATTTCACAAGAAAATCTAAAAAACCGATATTACGTATTAGTAGATTTCTACTAATACAAATACTATTTATGGTTAATATTAAAAACAACAAGACAAATTAATCACGACACACCTCCCCAGCAGTGGCGCCAAAAATGATTGGGGTAAATTACCACTCTTTGTTTAGGAAAACAAAGAGCTTAAAGTAGGGAAAGTTTTAAGTGATGATTTAGGAAAATCAAGCACTAATGACCCTTATGAAGTTCAAGTTCGTTTCCCAAGGAGGTATATGTGTGTGAATAATTCGTAATTGGTTTGAGATTAATATTGGTTAGAAGGGGATGAGAAAAGAGGATGACGAAGACGTGAAATTAATTACTACTACGACTACACGTAAAACCGTAAAAAGTACAAAAATAAAAATTAATTCTAAAAATTACCAAAAATTCACCAAAAATCTGAATAAATAAACTAAGAGTTTACCAATGATCAAAACTTTTTCAAACCTTTTAATTAATTAAATATTAATTTTTAAATGCTAATTAAAGCCCTAAAAATCAAATTAATTATCAAAAAGCCCAAATAAAGATTTTTCAACTGGTAAACCTCTAAAATGACCTAAAAAGATTAAAAACTATGTTTAAAAATTTTTAAACTAAGAAAAACTATTTAAAATGATTTAAAATCTATTAAAAATTAAAATATTTATAGAAATTAATCTAAAGATGATAAAATTAATCTAAAAGTTGAAAAATTCCTATTTTAATGTTTTTAAGCTAAGAAAAATATAAAAAGTGCAAAAATGTGAAATTTGAAAAATAATAATAAAATAATATTAAAATAATATTAAAAATCCAAAAATTATAGAAAATTCAAAAAACTTGCAAACTAGTTTATTTTAACCTAAATAATCAGAAAATGAAAGTGAAATTACCAAAATACCCCTATTGGGCCCCCAAATGGGCTAAAAGCAAAAACAGTCCACCTTAATTGGATTTTTAGCCCAAAAACTCAAAATAAGCCCAAATGAATTGGAAAATCACTTATCTGACTCAAAATTCAATTCTAAACACAAAACTCTGAAGCCCCAAAAGCTGAAAGTGAGCTTATCACAGCTTAATGAACAAACAACTTATTCTTATTGGGCCAATAAGCCCATTAAGTAATAAGCCAATGCCATAAGCTCTAATTTGACACACAACCTTCTTTTGGGATACTAAAGAGATCTGTAAAAAGAAATTTTGAAAAAGCTCAATCAATAAGCCAGAAATAAGCAAAGAACAATTCCACTAAAAGACAAAATAGTCGGGATAGAGTTCTAGGCTGTTTCAGAAGCTTTTGTTTGTTGCAAAAGCTCACAAATATCTTAACTAAGAATAATCAATTAAGAAAATCACAAAAAGCCAAGTAGAATAAGCTGTAAGAACCCATAAGCTGGCTAAAAAAGCCAAATAAGCTAGTTTTCTAGCAAAAGCTTAACCAAAAGACTTGTAACCTTCCAGACTTGTTACTAAGCTGAGAAAAATGAGTTCTATTACAAAAACTAAGTTGTTGCATGTACCAATAAGCAAAACAGATTCAATAAGCTATGTGACCAAGTTTGACCAAAAGTCAAACGCTGACAAGTGTAAATCAAACGCTGACAAGCACAAATTGGACGTTGACAGACTTTATGAAGTGTTTAGACTTGTTTTTCACCCTCCTGGTCAAGGCTTGAGAACAAACCTTGTGAATCAAAGTCTACCAGTTGGGCAGACTTGATAAGTTTTGGCACAAATAAGCCAATAAGCCAGTGAGCTTATAAGCTTTTAACATAGCAATCCAAGTAGCCAAATAACCTCACAAGCAGCACACAAATAGGATCCAAGCAACAAAACAACAATCCTTACACTAGAAATACCAATGCAAACACCAAATGAGGTGGTCACTTTGTTGATGCAAATGACCACTTCAGCCAACTTTGATAAGCTATAACAAACACAATAAGCCACCAAATTCAACAACCAGATAACCAATAGATAGCTTATCACCCAAACTATTCCCAAACCTGATTTCAGACCTTAGATCCAACTAACAAAGAAGTTATTGGATATGATGTGTTTGACCAATTCTAAAACACTTTATATCAGATTTTTGCAAAACTTCAAATCCTTTTCCCAAACTTTCAGAAACTTAACCAATGACTAAAACTTGTTCAAAATGACTTGTTTAGACTTTCCAAACCCTAAGAACCAAGGGCATAAGGCCACAAGGCCATATGAACCAGTAATCCCAAACAGTCCTTTAATAAGCACTTTTCAAACAAACTTGTGATTTTTAAACACAACCTACAGATTTTATGATTCAAAAAGCTACACTAGGTGACAACTAACAGATTGCAACCATAAAACACAAAGCACAAACACAAAATCGCCAAATCACATGCCAAAATACAAAACAGACAATATCATATGATTTTTGAGAGGAATCTTAACAAGAGGTTATACCTGTCCTCCACAACATCATAGGAGGACCAGCAATGCTCCTTGGACCTTGGTTGATGTTTCAAAGCAGAAACTCAAGGGCTTGATTTCTTCAACACAATGAACAAACAGCCCAACCAAAGGCCCTAATCCCTTCACAAGCTTGGTGTCAACAAGCTTGCAAGAGGTTATAGCTTTTGGTTAAGGATTAGTACACAAAAATAAGCAAATTCAGAAACCTCTTTTCAAGCTTTTTCAAAATTGAAAACCTTACCAAACATAAACGTATTTGAACCAAATGATTCAAGAACACTTATAACAACAAATGGAACTCAGAATCACCTTTAAACAACACCAACTTTCAAAAACATAAAAAGGAATTACAATTTTCTCAAAATACCAACTTTTATAAAATTTAAAAAGGAATTACAATGTTTAAAAGGTAAAACTGGAACAAAGGGACTCTCACAGGTTGAGGTCTCCTTTTATAGGCAAATGCTTACATAACACTATTCATAAACCCTAGATGTGAATTTTCAAAAATGCCCCTAAAGTCTTCTAGATCTTTTGATGGAATGAGCTGTCCAAATGCATCATGGACGTTCATTTTAGCTTTGGGGTTAAGCTAAGAGTCTTGGCTGTTGATTTGGCCACGTCATTTGCCTTGGGGAGTAAGTTGGATGTTGATTGGTTGACGTGTGAATGGGTGGGACCCTTTGGTGAGTGGAGATGAGGGTTTTGTGTGTGGGTTATGTTTCTGGGCGTGTGAATCAAGTGTGGGTATGGGTAATTGGGATTTACCCTTTGTTTTAAGTGGAATTATAACTGGTGGTGAAAGGTGAATAGTAACCTTTTTGATCCGTTTTTTGTGGAAAGGTAAGTTGTTTGGCGCATTTTCTCATTTGAATGTTTCAAATGCCCAACTTTAGTCCTTGTCTTTTGGGGAAAGTTGTAAAACGTGTTTTCAGCCAACCAAACTTGCATTCCTTTGTTATTAATGTTCCAATCTTCACACTTTTGCCCCAAAACTTTGGCAAAAGTATTTCAAGGGTTATTTTTGCCATTTTTCCATATTTGAAGGACTGATTTTGGACTTTCTTGATCTTCAAAGGTCTTCAATGTATCTTTGACTTCATGAGGGACCATAATTGACAAATTAGAATTGATGAGGGACTAATCTTGCCAAATCTTCAAAGTTGAAGGACCTTTTTGTAATTTTGACAAACTTAAGGGACCAAACTTGTAATTATGAATTCACAAGGGTTTTAAGTGTCATTTCTTCATTGTTTAAGGATCAATCTTTCATACCTTCAAGTCTTCAAGGGTAAATCTTGGATAATTCATGAACTAGAGCCCAGTTCTTTGTACGGATTCATTTCTCGTGTCCGTTTTTCCTTGTTTCTTGTGATCTTTCGTATTTTTCACGATATTTATACCTAAAATACACATGTAAACAAACACAAGCATATATATGGTATTTTATGACATTTTAGTGCATTTAAAGCCCGAAAAGAACGATGAGATCATGTATAAATGCCATCTCATCATCTTTGCACCTGTTGCAAGGATTGAGGCTATTAGGATTTTTCTAGCCTATGCTTCCTACATAGGCTTTACAGTCTATCAAATGGATGTGAAGAGTGCTTTTCTTTATGGCACAATTGTAGAAGAGGTTTATGTTATGCAGCCTCCTGGTTTTGAAGATTCAGAACATCAAGACAAGGTGCATAAAGTGAAGAAACCTATGTATGGACTTCATCAAGCCCCACGAGCATGGTATGGCACATTGTCCACCTATCTGGTGGAAAGAGGATTCAAAAGGGGCACCATAGACAAGACCTTGTTTACAAAGAAGACTGGTAAGGATTTCTTACTTCTACAGGTCTATGTGGATGATATCATCTTTGGCTCTTCTAGTCCAAAGATGAGTGAAGACTTTTCCAAGCTTATGACAGACAAGTTCAAGATGAGTGAAATGGGAGAGATGAACTTCTTTCTAGGGTTACAAGTACAGCAAAAAGAAGATGGTATCTTCATCTCTCAAGATAAATATGTAGCAGAAATCTTGAAGAAGTTTGGCTTTTCTCCACGTGAGAAAAGGGATAGCACACCTATTGATAGGGAACACCCCTGGGGAAAAGTTGGAGATGGAAAAGAGGTGGATGTTAGGCATTATAGGTCAATGATTGGTTCATTGATGTATCTCACAGCTTCAAGACCTGACATTATGTTTGTTGTGTGTGCATGTGCACGCCATCAAGTGACTCCCAAAGAGTGTCATCTTCATGTTGTCAAGAGGATCTTTAGATACCTTAGATGTTATCTAGACCTGGGATTATGGTATCCAAAAGATTCACCATTGGAGCTTATTGCATATTCAAACAGTGATTATGGTGGTGACAAATTTGATAGAAAATCCACAACTGGTGGATGTCAGTTTCTTGGGAGTATATTGATATCTTGGCAATGCAAGAAACAAACAATGGTGGCCAATTCTACAACTAAAGTAAAGTATGTAGCTACAGCTGCTTGTTGTGGACAAGTCTTATGGATTCAGAACCATCTGTTGGATTATGGGTATAATTTCATGCATACCAAGATTTTTGTAGACAATAACAATACTTTATGCATTATTAAAAATCCTGTACATCACTCTAAAACAAAACGCTTAGAAATTAGACATCATTTTATAAGAGATTGTTTTGAAAAAGGTTTAATACAACCAGATAGGGTTGACACAGAAGAAAATGTGTCTGATTTATTAACTAAACCTTTTGATACTGGAAGATTTCAATACTCGGTAACAAGTATTGGAATGATCAATCTCACTTAATATGTGTTTTGGGATCATATTGTAACAGTATGTACAGGATATGCATTGTTATTGGTCTTTATGTGAAATTATATTTTCCACTTTATTTGTCTAACGCTGACAAAGGTTATCTTAACGCTGATAAGTGTTATTGTGACATTCTCAGCAACGTGTTAGTTTTGTGGTTTTTGATCTAATCATGCAGGCGTTGTTAACATTATATCATTGGATACAGAGTTGCTTATGGATCCTTGGAGCATTATTGGAGCATGTTTCAATTTATGGATGATGGTTGGAATATTTATATTCCTATCTTGACATAAATTTTTATTTCCATGCATATAATTTGGCAACTTATGTATCATAGGTTAATAGGAGGTTTAGGAACCTTTTAGGACTTTTTGGGTATTCTAATAATACTCTTATCACAATTCTAGAAGGTGTCCATTGGTGAGTATGAATTAGTTTACTTGTTCATGAGGCACTATAGCATGCAAAGTTGATATACTATGCATGCTGTCAAGACTTTCTGGCCTAGAATTGGGAGAGGTCTGTTGGGAGCCTTGGGTATGATTTATATTGGGCTTACCTGGGAAGTTACAAGGGATTTTATGAGATAACTTAACTGTTAAGAACCTTTGTTAGTAAGGGACACTAGAGGACTATTATGTCTATCTTGCATAAGCAAGTGTGCATGATTGGACAGTGCTTGCCACCCTATGGTAATTTTCAGTTTATAGGTTATCTTCACTAGGATAAATTACTTTGTTAAGGTCCTTTTTCATTTTTATTATTTTTATTTTTGGACGTTGACAGATATATTTCCAAACGTTGTTGTGACCAATTTAGACGTTGACATGGCTTTTACCAACGTTGACAAGAATATAGCCATTGGGTGTTGATAGGTTATTTTGACCGTTGACACTCATTGGGTCCTACTCAGTTGTTATTTTTGACGAAAATTAGGGCCGTAATTTTGGGAGTTGATAACTTTTAATTAATGCACAAGATAACTTATTTTCTTTTCAATATTTTCATCATTATATTTTCAAAATACTTTGCCTCATTTTTGACCAATCACATGTGCCTATCTCTCTAATAAATTTGGCACCTTCTTTTAAACAGGGTACTCTCATATTCTTGTCTAACAACTTTTCTCCTATAATTCATCTTTTATAATCTTTCATAAACAACTTTCTACATCAATGGCGCCTACGTTTAAACCAAGTGACTTGGTATTGGGTTTCAGAAGTCAGCATAATATGATTGCTTATTTGGAGGCTGATGATGCTCTGTTTCCTCAATACACCCAGATGGTGGCGTATTTGAATGCATCTCCACTTAGGTATGCACTTTCGCATGCTCCTCTCATCCCTGTTACTCATATTAAACAGTTTTGGAACACTATCAGTTGCTCAACACTTAATAATGTGACTACATTAACTGCTATTGTCCATGGGCGTCCATGGGTGGTTACTGAAGCCTTGGTTCACCAGGCTTTGCATCTTAAAGATGCAAATGGTATAACCACCCTATCCATTGGTGAGATAGAACAGGGACTTCAAGCTTTGGGGTATCCTTTCCCTGAAGAGGGTACTTAAATAAATATAATAAACAAGAATTCCCCCCAGCTTGGAAGTACTTAATACATGTCATCCTTCAAAGTTTAAGTCCCAAATGTACTACACATAATGAAATTAACAGATCTATTTCTAGTGCAATTATGTGTATTACAAATGGGAAAAAATATAATTTTTCTAAACTGATTTTTTATGGCATGTGTAAAAACAAGGGTAATAAGATGACTTTGGCTTACCCAAGATTTTTACAAATGATTTTTGATGAGCAAACATATTGCACCAGGGATCATGATGATTTTTATACGATCCATGTGTAAAAGAAAGCTATTTTTAGTAAGATGAATTCACCCCCTCACAAAGATTTACCCCTTACCCAAGCCATGCTTGCTGTTATTGCAGCAGCACAACCTCAACCTGACCCACAACCACAACTTGACCCATTACTTGAACCATCACCTTCACCTCAACACCTGGAACTTGACCAAGATCCCTTCAACGCTGACACATTAAATGTTGGCGTTGATACTTCAAATCCAGACGTTGACACCTTTCTCCAATAGACCCAAACACCCCTTAACCTTCAAACTACCACCCGATCCACATCATCTTCTACACCCCCTGGATTTTGGTTGGTAAAACTCCCAAGGACTACTAGAGTGTTCTCCTCTGGTGGTCCTAGCCATGTTGTAGAGAGAACCACCACCACAAGTGTGGTTGGTGATATGGATGAGTCTGGGACTATTGGTACTCGCTTAGATGCAGGCCAAGCTAGTCCTAACATCATTAAGACCTCATCCATGCCCCATGACTCTATTTTGGGAGGTCAAATCCCCACTCTAGAGGAGGGTAGATTGGAACCTTATATAATGTTGGAATTGACGGTTGTCTGCATTAGCTTGCAAAAGCAAAATGCAGACCTGGTACAAACAGTCAGTACACAAGGCCTTGAACTCAGGTAATTGAGGGAGAGGATTGGTCTTTTAGAAGATGCTAACAATAGGCGTGGTATGGAGGATTCTTCCAAAGGGGAGGATGAGCAGATACATGTGACTGACAAAGGCTCACATGATGGAGAATCTTTGGGTGTGGATGAAGCTCTTACTAAATTGAAGAAGCAACTAGGTTTTGATGTATCCTTGGTTACTCCTACAAACTTGAACTTATCCTTTACAGCAATGATGGAGCAGTTCACAAGAAGCCCTGACAAGAATAAGGTGAGCGTTGACAAGCAGATTTTGGACGCTGACACACCACGCGCTGACAAGAGTAAGTTGGGCGTTGCCACATAGGATTTGAACGTCGACAGACCTGCAGATATGGTTGATGTATTCCAGTCATCAGCTATCATCAAGGAAGTGTCTTCACAGGTACCATCATCATCTTAACCCATCATTGATCCATTAGATAAGGGTAAAGGAATCATGGTAGAAACAGAAGTTCCAAAGGATGCAGCACAAGTACAATTTGATTCAACGTTAGCTGCATAACTTATGGAACAAGAAAAGAAGAAGGTTGGTGAGTCACCATTTGTAGTTACTTCTGAGAAGCAAGAAGGAAGTAATGATGAAAGTTCAGATTCAAGTGTTATGATCATTGAAGAACCAGAAAGACTTTAATATGGTGATGAATTGGCAAGGGAGAAAGTTGTAGAGTTGAAGTTGAAAGTAGATTATGATATGCCAGAAGTTGCTCAGATGTACCATGCTTGGGAGAACAAGGTTATACAGAATCCAGACATGACAATTTCAGATCAAATTTGGGGTTTGGAGATTCTTCTAAGAGCTCAAAGAGATTGCAAGGTAATTCTGATGTATAAGGCTAGCAAAGTTTTCTCACAGTTGAAGAGAGATATAAGGGAGCTTTATTATACGTTGCTCAGATGTCATCAAGGAGGATGGACTTTTCAAAAGTTGCAAGGATTGTCCTTTGAAGAATTGGAGTATAAGGCTTATCCTATTTGGGAAAGAGTGCAAGAAATGAACACTATCAGACTTCTTTCAGATGAAAGGAAAGAAGAACTTGCAGAAGAGATGGAGATTCAAAAGGCTATGATTATTCCAAGGCCATTGAAGAAGGGAGTTCTACTTGAATTTCCTAAAGATTTGAATAAAGTGAATCCCAGAGAAGCTATTATCAGAAAGAACATTAAGCTCTCACCCATGGAAGCTTCAGATATGGTAAAAGTGTTACCTCATGATGCCATAAACCCTATCATTAGCTATGAAGAAGATGCAAGTGGGTTTTGGATGATTGGCAGATATGGGAAAGAGGTACACACCTTTACTACTCTTATGTCTTTGTTTGCAAGTATGGATAGGAAAGACTTGGCAGACCTTTGGAGGTTACTGCTGGCTAAGTATGAGACTGAAGCACCTACTTCAGTCAATGGAATAAAGCTTTGGTCAACATTCAAGAGAATGTGTTCACCAGAAGAAGAAGGTCATGTTTGGAAGGATCTTGAGGATGATATCAGTGGACTTCAATGACGTTTGTATTCAGCTGCTGGTGTGTATCATTTGAGTTCTAAAAAGTTTTCTGAGTATCTTCTTGTGGATGCTGAGTATCCCATGTCCATAGAAGTTTTTGAAAAGATGAAGACAACACAACTGGATATTGACTACTCAAGTGACGTGGCCAAATATTTGATTAGACATGTTTATTACCAATTTGATAAGATTTGTAAGAATCCTCCTAGTTCTTAGTTTTTATTCAGAAACTTGATTGCTAGAGTAGATATCAACTTTAGGGGAGGATTGTTGGGAATAAAATGTAGCCAGTACACTTGGACGCTGAAAAGAGCAATCAAAGCGTTGTTAAGAAGAAATCAAGCGTTGACAGGACAAGCGTTGACAGGAAGAACTCAAGCGTTGATAAGAAGAAGTCAAGCACTGATAGAAGACTTAGTCTACACGTATTATGTTTCTAGTTTATTTCTAGTAAAGATATGATCAACAATATATTTTCTATGTTTATCTTTACCTAAAAAGCTGATACGTAGTCTCTTGTACAAGGCTTCTTATTCTATAAAAGAAGATCTTTAGGTTTATGTTTTATATACGTTTTCACACTTTCATTGTACTCAAGTTTGTTTTATCAATCAAGTGAAAGTTTGATTTACATTGTTTGTGTGTTCTTGTTTGAGTATTAATTCCGCATAATACTTAAATTGTTTTATACACAACAAAGTTTCTCTACGTGTTTAACTTGATTTAATCTCGTTTACACAAGCTAAATCGATCTAAGTTTGGGATCAACAATCTAGTCATGTCGGCTTTAGGCGTGGGTGACTAAGTTAAGGGGTCGGTGTCATGAGCTTAATATAATTCCATAGCTATTGCTATATGCCAGAATGCCTGATTAATAGATTGTATGTACAACAATTCTATTAAATGATCTTGATTGATTTTTCTCTTGTGTTCAAATGATGATTTGGAAAACCTATAGACTCGCTCAACCGTTGTGTTGATGATTTTAAGCATGTATTTCAGGTAATTGAAGTTGATGAATTGCGGAGCTTGCTGGAGAAGGATTGCGAGTTGCTTTTGTGGTGTTTGGTCTAAAACAAATTTCTTTCCCTTTTGTCATAAAAATAATAATGTACGGTCATGTACTTTGGTAAATTGTTTGTTAATTGGATAGAATCTTTGGGGGACCTAAATGTTACTATGATATTTCTAAAATTGTTTTACTTGGGATCGAAAGTTTTAGAAAATGGTTAAATTATATCCTTTCATATTTCAAATGTACGATTTTGAGATCGTTTAAAGTGTTTTGTGAAATAATGTTTTAGTTTAGCACCCAAATGTTTATTTCCGCTGCGTAATGTAATTTAGGGGTGTTAAAGATTGGTATAAGAGCTTTTTAGTTATAGCGAATTAGGTCGATATTGAGAAATGTCCTAAACTATAACTTTGGTGTCGAAAATATTTTACAAAAGCACGCAACTTCTCCGCAAGGCTCCGGTAAGATTATTTGTTTTGAATTGTTTTATAGTTAGATGTATCCCTTAAAAACTAAAATGATTTTAGAATATTTATTAAGTAAATACTATGATGATGTATTGATGTTGTTAAAAGTACGTTGAGTACTTCTTATCGTAATTTTCTTTATGTAATGCATATGTATATAATTTTGAATAATGACCTTATATACTGCCGAGGGTCTAGGACAGTAGACCAAATGGTGAACGATTTTACAACTGAATTCTTGCGACTTGTATCGGGTATGAGGATGTTTGATTAGCTGATGTATGATAGATTTGTGGTTGAAATTGGTGTGATTAGAAGGTTGATGTGAAAGCAAAGTTATTTTAAAGGTTGTATTTGGTATGTGGATAATTGAGTTTGTTAGGACTTGGAAGATGGATGAGATTGCTAGTCTTAGTTCGATTGTGATGAATTTTTGTGCTTGAATTGAGAAGTTTAAAGAAAAGTAGGTAAGTTTGAAAGGATGTGTGAGTGGGAGCCTCATGTGACATCAATTTTGAGTAGAGTTTGGAAGTTTAGGAATGTTGAAAGTCGTACTGAGATTTTCTTTGTGATTAATCTTCCATGTAATGAGATGGTATTTATACATGATCTCATCGTTCTTTTCGGGCTTTAAATGCATAAAAATGTCATAAAATACCATATATATGCTTGTGTTTGTTTACTTGTGTATTTTAGGTATGGATATCGTGAAAAAGACAAAAGATCACAAGTTACAAGGAAAAACGGACACGAGAAACGAAGCCGTACAAAGAACCGGGCCCTAATCATGGAATATTCAACAAATACCCTTGAAGACTTGAAAACATACAAGATTGATCCTCATTTATTGAAGAAATGACACTTAAAACCCTTGTATATTAATAATTACAAGTTTGGTCCCTTAAGTTTGTTAAAATTACACAAAAGGTCCCTCAACTTTGAAGAAATGGCAAGATTAGTCCCTCAACAAATTTCAAATTGTCAAATATGGTCCCTCATCAAGCCAAAGATACATTGAAGACCTTTGAAGATCAAAAATGTCCAAGATCAGTCCTTCAAATATGCAAAAGTTCCAAATTTAACCCTTGATACACTTTTTGGAAAGTTTGTGCCAAAAATGACAAGTTGTGAAACGTTGATACAAAGGAAATGGGCGCTGATAGAAGTTTACTTACAAGTGACAAGAGAAAGAAAGAACAAGGACCAAGGCTGCCAATTTTGGAAGTTTAAATCCCTAAACATGCGCCAAACATCTTTTTCCCTAAGAAAACGGATCAAACGTGTCACTGTTCACACGCATGAACCCAGGTTTTACTTTTTACTACCAAAGGGTTTTTCCCAATTACTTTAACCAAAAACTAATTCACCCTAGCACAATCACATCCCACACATGTAACCTCACGCCACTCCACCATAGACCCCACCCCCAATTCCCTTTAAACCAATCAGAATGCAACTTAACCTCCAAGTTATGTGACGTGTCCAAATCAACAGCCAAGGATCATTGCTTCATATCAAAGCTGAAATGAACGTCCAAGATCACTTTGGACAGCTCATCAACAACAAACGGACTCAAGGACTTAGGGCATTTAGGGAATTTCACATCTAGGGTTTGTGAATAGTGCTAGCCTTGGCATTTGCCTATATAAAGACTCCTCAACCTGTGAGAGAGCTTTGTTCCAGATTTTAGCTTTTAATCTTTGTAATTCCTTTTTATGAAATAAAGTTTGAATTTCTTAAAATTTTGAGTTCTAATCTGTTATTTATAAAAGTTTGGTGTTTGAGAAGCTAAAATCTGAGTTCCATTATCTTGTTTGAAGGTTTTTGAGGCAAGGTTTTAAGTGATAAAGCTTGTGCATCAAAAACAGAAGTTGGAATTATTTTTGATCTCACCTTGTGGTTTGTTCTTCGTAGCAGCTTGGAAGTTGGTACTTGTTTTGCTAGTACCTCAGCTCAAACAATCCAAGGCCTGGATGTAGGTCTTGGAGGTTTGCATCTTCTTCTCTTTTCATTTTCTCTTTAAGTTTCTGATTATTTGTGATTTTTGTGGATTTATGCTTGAATCTGTGTTATTGTGGTTGAATATTGTTGATTTGGCTTGGTTTGATGTTATTGAGGTGTTATTGATCTGATTTGTAGGTTGAATCTTCATAAGCCTTTGAAAATTTGTGGAATCAAGTTTTAAAAGGGTGTTTGGGATTACTGCATAAGTTGGATTTGTGGTTTGCTAAGTGTTTGTTTAGTGTAAGCAAGTGTTGGTATCTGTTATTTAGGTGCATATGTTCATCTGTTTGCAGGTTTGGGGGTTTTGAACACATAGATTCTTGATTTGGCTATAAAATCTTAAAAACTTGTTAAATTTGGCTAGGATTTTGAGGACACCTAGATCTAGGCTTAGGCTAGGGCTAACAAGTGCTAAATCATAGTTAATCACACCAGGGAAGAAGGATTTTAGACTTGAAATTGGATCAAGTGTCAAGTATATCAGCAAACTTGTTTTCTGCATATGTTCATTGTTCATCAGAAACATTTTGTGCTTTGATCTTGTTGATTACTTTGACTCAGTGTTTGATTCTTGTTGCTTTGTGTTTGTTCTTAGTTTATATAGCTTGTGTATGCATCCTGTTAAGTTTGGTTGGCTTATTCTGCTTAAATCTGCTTATTAAGTGCTTAACTGCTTATTTCCATATCTGGTGCATATCTGGCAACTGTTTGGCTTATTGAGGCTTATTGTGTGAACCATTTTGTGATTTTATTGTTGCTACTGACTCCTTGTGATTCACTGATTACAAGGGTGCCCTTGTTTCCAATTGAATAAAATCAGAACTCTCATATAAGCTTGGTCAAATAGTCAAAGCAGTGGGAACTCCTTTCCCCTGCTGGTTACAACTGATAGTGTTAAATTGGTGTCAGCTTATCAATAAGCTATAATAGCTTATTCCAACCAGCAACAACTTTGTTTTTGTAATAGGTGCTCATATTTTGACCCATTTGTTCATACTAGAGCATTTGGGTGGTTGACTTTTAGGTTTGACTAGAAAACCAACTACTTTGACTTTTACATAAGTTCATTTGTGCTTATTCTGGCTTATTGGTTGTGCTTATTGGATTTTTGTTGATTGATATTGCTTATTGATTCCATTTGAAAGCTTTTGCAAGTTGAATCAAGTCCTGAGGTGCATTATTTCTCAAAAACGACTATTTTGTCGTTTTGTGGATTTTTGCTTTTCTATTTTCTGGCTTATTGAGTGTGCTTTTTGGAAATTTCTTTTGACAGATCTCTTAAGCATCCTAAAAGAGGGTTGTGTGTCAAATTAGAGCTTATGGCATTAGCTTATGGCTTAATGGGCTGAAAAGCCCAATAAGAATAAGCTTTGTGTTTAATAAGCCGTGATAAGCTCATATTCAGCTTTTGGGCCTTTAGAGTTTTGTTCTTAGAATTGAATTTTAAGTCAGATAGGGCTTTTCCAAGTCAATTGGGCCAAGTTTGACTTTTTGGGCCCAAAAGTCCATTTGTGTTGACTGATTTTGGATTTGGCCCATTTGAGGGCCCATTAGGGGTATTTTGGTAATTTCACTTTGATTTTCTGATTATTTAGGTTAAAATAAACTAGTTTGCAAGTTTTTAGAATTTTTTATAATTTTTGGATTTTAATATTATTTTAATATTATTTTATTATTATTTTTGAAATTTCACATTTTCCAACTTTTTACATTTTTCTTAGGTTAATTACATTAAAATAGGAATTTAGCAACTTTTAGAATAATTTTATCTCTTCTAGATTAATTTTTATAATTATTTTAAGTTTTAATAGTTTTTAAATCATTTTAAATAGTTTTTATTAGTTTTAAAATTTCTAAAAAATAGTTTTTAATCTTTTTAGGTCATTTTAGTGGTTTACCAATTAAAAAATCTTTATTTGGGCTTTTTGATAATTTATTTGATTTTTAGGGCTTTAATTAGCATTTTAAAACTGAATATTTAATTATTTAAAAGGTTTGAAATAGTTTTGATCATTGGTAAACTCTTAGTTTATTATTTTTTATTTTTGGTGAATTTTTGGTAATTTTTAGAATTTATTTTTATTTTTGTGGTTTCTAAGGTTTTACGTTTTAACTTTCTAGTAGTGATTTTTTGTTAATTTTTATTTTTACGTCTTCGTCATTTTCTTTTCTCATCCCCTTCTAAACCAATCATTAATCACAAACATTTAACAAGTTTTTCACACACATATACCTCCTTGGGAAACGAACTTTCATACCATTAAGGGTCATTAACACTTGATTTTTCCTAAAGTCATTTGTTCAATACTTACCGCTTTTACGCCTTTTTCCTAAAGGGTGTAATTTACCACAAATCACTTTGGCGCCGCTGCCGGGGAGGTGTGTCGTGATTAATTTGCATTGTTGTTTTTAATATTAACCATATAGTATTTGTATTAGTAGAACTCTACTAATACGTATTATCGGTTTTCTTGGTTTTTCTTGTACAAATATTATTACTATATTGTATTAAGTATCACAATAAATTTACAATATCTCCAAAAGTGTGAAAACACAACCTTAATTGGGATTTCATCACTCAATTATTGTATTCGAATCTCAAACAAAAAGAAAAAGGCAAAATAGATAAATACTTTCGTGAAGCTCGATTTTGAAAAATACAAACTATAAGGTGGGTATAAGGCGGGTATTATAAAATATACCCTAAGGAAAAAGGCTCTTAAGTGCTTCACGCCGCCTCGTTTCCCCGCTTGCTTGTGAGTATTTTGAGATTGAAGGCTAATCGAGGGTTTTGCCGCCCAAAGTATTATTACGTATAATATATTTGCTTGGTTTCTTTGTGATTAAACCCTCTTGAACAATTTGGTTTTCACCAAAGTTCTAAAGTCATTCGAAGGCATTCACTCCACGTGATCGTTTTCATTCCTTTGAGGCTTCTTTAATCAAGAGTTTGATTCGAGGAGAGATTTTGTAGATTGTTGTCTACGAAGATACACCAAAATCCAAAAAAATTAAATATCATCAAAAACACAAAAAAAAAATTGAAAATTCACAAAACACACAAAAAGAATCTTCTTTGCTCACCTCCCATTCTTCGAGAAGTTTATGATCACTCGTAATCAAGCAAAACGAGCTCGTAAACGACTACAAAAGCAAGCCAATCAAGAGACGTTGATTGTTGAAGAACCTCCAATTGTTGAACTTATTGTAGAACAAGAAGTCGTCATGGCTAATCGTACTATGATGGAGTTGCTACAAGCACCCACCGAGGGTTTTGGAGAGGCTATTGTGATTCCCGCCATCCTTGCGGAGAATTTCGAAATTAAGACGGGTTTAATGTCGATGTTGCAAGCAAATAAGTTTAGAGGTCACGAGAAAGACAACCCGCATTACCATATTAGGAATTTTAACCGTCTCACCGCCACTAGCAAATTTAAGGATGTTCCACATGACGCCATTAAAATGATGTTGTTTCCATACTCGTTAGATGGTCCCGCAAAAATTTGGCTTGAGAAAGAACCGCCAAATTCGATTTTGACATGGGCCAATCTCGTTTCTAAGTTTGTGAACAAGTTTTTTCCACCATCTAAAACAACACATTTGAAAAATGAGATTTCACGATTTGTGCAAAGAAATAATGAAAGTTTTTCAATGGCATGGGAACGCTTTAAAGAAATGTTACATGAATGTCCACACCATGATTTTACGAAATTGCATCAAGTGGATACTTTTTATAATGGGCTTAATGATCATGAACGAGATTATTTGAATGCCGCCGCGGGTGGTAATTTTTTGTGCAAGACGACAAATGAGGCTTTACAAATCATTGAAAATAGATCTAAGGTTTATAACCCTCGTAACACACCGAGTGTTGCCAATATGGGTTCGTCATCTTCGTCACAATTGTCTCGTAGCATTAACGCCTTACATGATGAAGCTAATGAGGAAAATCGGTTTTTTGATAGATTTGCTAATCTTATGTCCCATTGGAAGGCTCAAGAAGCTTCCAATTCCGCTTCGGTTAAAGCGGTTGCTAAGAGTTGTTTATCTTGTGGAGGAGCTCATGATCTTTCCGAGTGCATTACCGCGGATGGTAACACTTCGAGTGCTTATGTAGCAACGGGAACTTACAACCAAAACGGTCAAGGTTCCCGCCCAAATCAAGCTCCACCAAATCAAAATGTTAACAATTATCGAAACAACAACCAAGGTAATTACCAAGGCAACACACGCAATTACAACAAGGGGAATTATCAAAGTGGGAATGGACAAATTTCTAATCAAAACCAAAACCGTGATTTTTAAAATACTACACAAGGTTTTCAAAATGCTCACACTAAAAATTTGCAAGGAGAATTTTTGGATTATGCTAAAGCAAATGATGCTAAATTTGATAACATGCAACGTGAGATGATTAGCTTAAGATCCGAGTTGAAAAACGAGCTAAAAAATGAACTTGCTAATGAACTTAAAACTCATGCAAACAAAATGGAAGGAAATGTCCAACGTCTTCAACAAAACCAACAAAAGATGGAATTAGTACAAGAAGAGATTAATCAAGAATTATTAAAAGCGGATGCTAGGCAATCAAAATTTGAGGACCGAATGGCTAAGATGTTTGAAGCAATCATGTGTAAACCCTCTTCCTCGGGTGGTCTTCCTAGTGATACCATTGCAAACCCGAAGGGAGAAATTAAGGTTATTACTACACGAAGTGGTAAAACTTTCAAAGAACCAATCTCTCGTCCAAGTACTTCTAAGGAGAAGGAAATCGAGAAAGAACCCGAGGTGATGGTCGAAAAGGAGCACATTACAATCCCACGAAGTACCGCTCAAACCTCACCTACGGTTGAACCAATACCAATTGTGGAACCCGAGTTTCCAAGGCCGTTGCCTAATGACCAACCCACACCACCTTTACCCTACCCTTCGAGACGAAACAAAGAGAAGTTGCAAGAACGTAACAAACAACAAATCGAGCTTTTTATAAAAGTGTTTCAACAAGTGCATTTTGATGTGAGTTTAGCCGACGCGTTGTTATATATGCCTCGTTTCGCTTCCACTTTTAAAAGTATGATGAGCGATAAGGAAAAGCTTTCAAAGCTTGCTAATTGTTCTTCGGTTTATCTTAACCACATACCGAAAAAATTTGGTGATCCCGGAAAGTTTCTCATTTCTTGTGACATACAAGAAATGAAAGAATGCCTCGCCTTGGCCGATCTTGGTGCGAGCATTAATTTGATGCCATTTTCCATTTGGAAATCGCTTTCGCTTCCGGCTCTCATTCATTCGAACATGTCCATCGAGATGGTCGATCATTCTACGATTATGGCATGTGGAGTAGCCGAAGATGTTTTCGTGAAAGTGGGGAAGTTCTACTATCCCGTTGATATTATAGTAGTTGACATCCCCGCGGATCCTCAAGTTCCTCTAATTTTAGGTCGATCATTTTTAGATACTTCGAGATCACTTATCGATGTTCATGCGAGAACTATCACTTTGAGATTCAACGAAGAGGAACTTGTTATAAACGCTACTCAAAACTTGAGACCTTCTCATGTTTATGCAATCGCTACCATCAATCACATTGACATCGTTGATGTGGTTTGCGATGAGTTTTCACAAGAAGTGTTAGGTTTTTCCGATAGCTCGTCAAGTGGCAATCCCACTATTTTGGATCCGATTCTTGCTAATTCCACACCAAATCTCACTCCATTCCAAGGAGTCGATTTCACTTCAAATGAAATCGACAATGAAGATGAGGTGTTGATTAGTGATGAAATTTCTATTCCACCATTTCTTTCGCCGATGGAAGTTATGAGTGTTGAACCAAAATCTTCAATCGAGGAACCACCTATCCTTGAATTGAAAGATCTTCCTTCTCACCTTGAATACGCATTCTTGGAAGGTGATGACAAGTTGCCGGTTATTATTGCAAAAGGTCTTGCTAATAATGAAAAAACCGAGCTCTTGAAAGTTCTTAAGGCTCATAAAGGGGCAATTGCGTGGAAAATATCCTACATTAAGGGTATTGACCCAAAATTTTGTACTCACAAGATTTTAATAGAGGAGGACTACAAACCCGCAATTCAAAGTCAAAGAAGGGTGAATCCCAAAATTCACGATGTCATTAAAAAGGAGGTCCTTAAACTCCTTGACGCGGGAATTATTTATCCTATATCCGATAGCCCATGGGTGAGCCCAATCCATTGTGTCCCTAAAAAGGGAGGAATGACCGTTGTGCCTAATGAAAACAACGAGTTAATTCCCACTCGTGTTGTGACCGGTTGGAGGGTGTGTATTGACTATCGAAAGTTAAATGACGCCACTCGTAAAGACCACTTTCCTTTGCCCTTCATGGATCAAATGTTGGAGCGACTTGCGGGAAATGAATTCTATTGCTTTTTAGATGGTTTTTCCGGTTATTTTCAAATCCCTATCGACCCTCGTGATCAAGAGAAGACTACGTTTACGTGTCCTTATGGAACGTTCGCTTATCGTAGGATGCCTTTCGGACTTTGTAATGCACCCGGTACGTTTCAACGGTGTATGATGGTGATTTTTCACGACATGATCGAGAAGTCGATGGAAGTGTTTATGGATGACTTCTCGGTGTTTGGCAATTCGTTCACGTCATGTTTATCTAATCTCGAGCAAATGTTGAAATGTTGTGAAGAAACCAATCTTGTGCTTAATTGGGAAAAATGTAATTTTATGTGTAAACAAGGAATCGTCTTAGGACATAAGGTGTCGAAGGCGGGGATTGAGGTAGATAAAGCTAAGGTAGACGTCATCGCCAAGTTACCTCATCCCAAAACCGTTAAGGGTGTTAGGAGTTTCCTAGGCCACGCGGGCTTTTATCGTCGTTTCATCAAGGACTTTTCGAAAATCTCTCGTCCTATGACACACCTTCTCGAGAAGGATGCTCCTTTTAACTTCAATGAGGATTGTGTTAAGGCTTTCGAAACTCTCAAAAGGAAACTTACCGAAGCTCCCATTCTTGTTGCTCCTAATTGGGAATTACCCTTTGAAATCATGTGCGATGCAAGTGATTATGCTATAGGGGCCGTCTTAGGGCAACGTTATGACAAGCATTTCCGTCCTATCCACTATGCTAGTAAGACAATGACCGAGGCTCAATTAAAGTACACTACAACGGAAAAGGAATTCCTTGCCGTGGTTTATGCTTTTGAGAAATTCCGACCTTATCTTGTCTTGACTAAAAGCATTGTGTATACCGACCACTCGGCTATCAAGTATCTCTTAGCTAAGCAAGATGCTAAGCCGAGATTGCTTCGTTGGATGCTCCTCCTCCAAGAATTTGATGTCACCGTGCTTGACAAAAAAGGAGCCGAGAATCTAGCGGCCGATCATCTCTCTCGTCTAGAAGATCCTCACAAAGATGTTTTCAAGAACAAGGAAATCACCGAAACATTTCCTCTTGAGACTCTCGGTGTAGTGAATTCTAAAGACACCACCCCATGGTTTGCCGACATTGCAAATTACCATGCGGGAAATTTCATAATCAAGGGTATGACGACACAACAAAAACAAAAATTCTTTCGTGACGTCAAGTTCTATTTTTGGGACGACCCTCATCTCTTTCGGATATGTGCGGATCAACTCGTTCGACGTTGTGTGTTTGGTGCCGAAGCTTCTAATATCCTTAGAGCTTGTCACGAGGGACCCACGGGTGGTCACCACGGTGCTAATCTCACGGCTAAGAAAGTGTTCGATGTCGGTTTCTTTTGGCCTTCTATCTATCGTGATGCACACGCACTTGTGAAGTCGTGTGATTCGTGCCAACGTCAAGGAAAATCGTCTCAACGTGATGAAATGCCGCAAAACATAATTCAAGTATGTGAGATTTTCCACATATGGGGAATAGACTTTATGGGGCCGTTCCCATCGTCTCATGGCAACAAATATATCCTCGTCGTGGTGGACTACCTTTCTAAGTGGGTGGAAGCTAAGGCTTTGCCTACTAATGATGCTCGTGTGGTAGTGAAGTTTTTGAAACAACTATTCTCTCGGTTCGGAACCCCTCGTGCTATTATAAGCGATCGTGGAACCCATTTTCGTAATGACCAATTCGAAAAGGTTCTAAAGAAATATTGAGTTACTCATCGTCTTTCTACGGCTTATCACCCGCAAACGAGTGGGCAGGTCGAGGTTTCGAACCGAGCTTTGAAGAGGATTTTAGAGAGGTCAATTGGAGAAAACCGTGCTTCATGGTCCCACAAACTTGATGATGCTTTATGGGCCTTTAGGACCGCTTATAAGACACCTATTGGTTGCACTCCTTATAAGTTAGTCTATGGGAAGAATTGTCATTTGCCCATTGAGTTGGAGCATAAGGCATATTGGGCCCTTAAGCATGCAAATTTTGACTTGAAGACCGCGGGAGATCACCGGAAAATACAATTGAATGAATTTGATGAATTAAGAGATAATTCTTATGAAAAATCATTAATTTTTAAAGAAAAGACTAAAAAGTTTCATGATTCAAAGATTAAAAACCGGGTTTTTAACGTTGGTGATCAAGTGTTGCTTTTTAACTCTCGTCTTAAGATATTTTCCGGGAAATTGAAATCTCGTTGGTCGGGTCCGTTCACCATTACACAAGTGTTTCCTTATGGGACCATTGAGCTAGCTCAAGATGATGGTCCTAATTTCAAGGTGAATGGACATAGGCTTAAGCACTACTTTGGTGGGGAAATTCCTTCAATGGTTGCCCTCGACCAAGTCACCTTCCCCAATGATAATTAGCATTGAGGGGATCGAGTCGAGCTCATGACTCGGTAATCAAAAACGAGGTGCCTCGTGGGGGAGATCCCATTCTTATCTTTTATGCTCACTATTCACTAATAAGGGGACTTGTACCCTTTCAACTCGTTGTCTCGTGGTTGTTTGTGATTGTGTTATCTAGATCATTATCATCATCTACGATTGAAGACTCTCGTGTTCGTTTACGTGAGCCTCCATCGTTCGTTTGAAGAAGTTTTTCACGAATCCATGACATATCCTTTATTGTTCTAACAATTATCTTTTAGCATACTTAATAAACGGCTTTAGATATATTGTTGATCACCCTTTCCATGCTAGATCCTAAGCATTCGACTCTTCGTCTCTAGTATGGGGGTGCTCCACCTTTAGACTCGAAACATTGAGGACAATGTTTACTTTTAGTATGGGGGGTGAATAGGTACTTGCTTTGCTACGCCCTCACGCTTTCCAAATTTTCAATGTTTTGTTTTGCTAATAAGGCTAAAAATGGCCAAATTTTAAAATTTTTCTTAGTTTTCATAAGTATTTTTAAGACACGAATGTATATTTTCCGATGGGTAGAATAAGAGTTAATTTTTGACTTGATGGGCATTTGGAGCCATTTACATTCCTTAACCCGCTCAATTCGAGTTTTGCTAGACTTTTATATAGGGAGCTTTAAAACGCGAAAGTTTTAACTCTTACGGGTTAAGAACAAGAACTTTTCGCAAGTTCCTATAATTGATTCTAGAAAGTCACTTATCAAGGGAACTATAAAACGCATTCTCTAAACTTGAAAAAGTCCAAGAAAGTGCAAGATCCTATAGGTGGCTTGAAAACCCAAAACTTTGATTTGATATAGTCTTAATGAAAGCTAATCCAAATTTGGCTTAATTTTGACTTGCATGGCTAAGTATTCACGAGTCTCTTTAATTAGAGGTCTTTATATAGTGAAGAACGAGAAATGATAGAGTTAGACAAGTGATCATGCTAAACGTAGAACACGAAAGTGTTCTTTCAAAAACTCATATGTTTTTAATTGTGGCTTTTTCTTCCCATAAGATCAATGCATTAGGAATAAATCATAATTGCAATAAGTAAGGTCGTATGATTTGAAAGGTTACTTAGCCTCTAGCGCAAGATCGTTTAAAAGTTACTCGGGGTTGAATAGAGTTCATAGCCAAGGCATAACTTATTGAAGCGGGACGCGAAGATTGGCGATTATCCAAAAAGGCCCTAACAAGGCATGAGGAGCTCTATTTTTGCTAAAGATCCAAAGATGATGTGAAGTATCATTATTCCTAAATCAATATGAAGGATCGAGACACACGACGAGAAGCAAATACTCCCCTAAAGATCATGGAGAAAGTCTATCCAAAAAGACCCTAACAAGGTATGAGGATAAATATATCCAAGTCCGAAAAGGAGGCGGATCGTTGTATATCAAAATCCAAAGTAAAGATTGAAGAAAAATGATGAAGTCGTGGTCCAATATGAAGAATCTCTCAAAAACGTCAAGTGAAGAAATTCCAAATATATGAAGAGAATACCATAATTTCGAGAACATCTTCCCAAGATTTGAAGTATGAAGTACATGCCAAATATCGGTCCGAGAAAGGTCTCAAATCGTGAAACGAGTTATGCCAAGATATGAACTTAAGGAGATACACGAGAAGCCGTTTTAAAAGATTTTGTCCTTCGGCTAACTATTGATCAAATCGTGCTACTTTGCTTTCGGACTAATAACTACTCAAATAAGTCAATATGAATCACTTGTGATCCATGACAAATAGATAAAAAATGCTAGTAACCCATTTCCTTTTATAATAACTAGGATTGCGGGGAGAAAAAAGTATTACACAATTTGGACGTATGAGTAGTGTTAGCATTGTTACTTGTACCAACAATGATCTTGTTTTTGCACTTAGCATGGAATGTATGACAATCAAGGATGACGAAGTTTACTCTAAGGGACATTTACTTGTTTCTATTCTTTGACCCTAAAAGTCACTTTTTGTGATGAAAATCATACATTATGTCTTTACACATCATCGTAGTATGTTGCAAGTCTTTTACTCTTCAATAAAGGTTAATAAAATTGAACTTTGGTGATGCTTAGATAATTTATTCTAGCATTGCGTGAGGGCACGACAATGGCTTAGTATGGGGAGTGATGAGATGGCATTTATACATGATCTCATCGTTCTTTTCGGGCTTTAAATGCATAAAAATGTCATAAAATACCATATATATATGCTTGTGTTTGTTTACTTGTGTATTTTAGGTATGGATATCGTGAAAAAGACAAAAGATCACAAGTTACAAGGAAAAACGGACACGAGAAACGAAGCCGTACAAAGAACCGGGCCCTAATCATGGAATATTCAACAAATACCCTTGAAGACTTGAAAACATACAAGATTGATCCTCATTTATTGAAGAAATGACACTTAAAACCCTTGTATATTAATAATTACAAGTTTGGTCCCTTAAGTTTGTCAAAATTACACAAAAGGTCCTTCAACTTTGAAGAAATGGCAAGATTAGTCCCTCAACAAATTTCAAATTGTCAAATATGGTCCCTCATCAATCCAAAGATACATTGAAGACCTTTGAAGATCAAAAATGTCCAAGATCAGTCCTTCAAATATGTAAAAGTTCCAAATTTAACCCTTGATACACTTTTTGGAAAGTTTGTGCCAAAAATGACAAGTTGTGAAACGTTGATACAAAGGAAATGGGCGCTGATAGAAGTTTACTTACAAGTGACAAGAGAAAGAAAGAAAAAGGACCAAGGCTGCCAATTTTGGAAGTTTAAATCCCTAAACATGCGCTAAACATCTTTTTCCCTAAGAAAACGGATCAAACGTGTCACTGTTCACACGCATGAACCCAGGTTTTACTTTTTACTGCCAAAGGGTTTTTCCCAATTACTTTAACCAAAAACTAATTCACCCTAGCACAATCACATCCCACACATGTAACCTCACGCCACTCCACCATAGACCCCACCCCCAATTCCCTTTAAACCAATCAGAATGCAACTTAACCTCCAAGTTATGTGACGTGTCCAAATCAACAGCCAAGGATCATTGCTTCATATCAAAGCTGAAATGAACGTCCAAGATCACTTTGGATATCTCATCAACAACAAACGGACTCAAGGACTTAGGGAATTTAGGGAATTTCACATCTAGGGTTTGTGAATAGTGCTAGCCTTGGCATTTGCCTATATAAAGACTCCTCAACCTGTGAGAGAGCCTTGTTCAAGATTTTAGCTTTTAATCTTTGTAATTCCTTTTTATGAAATAAAGTTTGAATTTCTTAAAATTTTGAGTTCTAATCTGTTATTTATAAAAGTTTGGTGTTTGAGAAGCTAAAATCTGAGTTCCATTCTCTTGTTTGAAGGTTTTTGAGGCAAGGTTTTAAGTGATAAAGCTTGTGCATCAAAAATCAGAAGTTGGCATTATTTTTGATCTCACCTTGTGGTTTGTTCTTCTTAGCAGCTTGGAAGCTGGTACTTGTTTTTCTAGTACCTCAGCTCAAACAATCTAAGGCCTGGATGTAGGTCTTGGAGGTTTGCATCTTCTTCTCTTTTCATTTTCTCTTTAAGTTTCTGATTATTTGTGATTTTTGTGGATTTATGCTTGAATCTGTGTTATTGTGGTTGAATATTGTTGATTTGGCTTTGTTTGATGTTATTGAGGTGTTATTGATCTGATCTGTGGGTTGAATCTTCATAAGCCTTTGAAAATTTGTGGAATCAAGTTTTAAAAGGGTGTTTGGGATTACTGCATAAGTTGGATTTGTGGTTTTCTAAGTGTTTGTTTAGTGTAAGCAAGTGTTGGTATCTGTTATTTAGGTGCATATGGTCATCTGTTTGCAGGTTTGGGGGTTTTGAACACATAGATTCTTGATTTGGCTATAAAATCTTAAAAACTTGGTAAAATTGGCTAGGATTTTTGAAGGTCTACTATATCTAAGGATTTGGTAATTGATGGATTGATCTATTGATTAGATGGTGAAAATGGGGAAGAAGGAGATGAGGTGTAGAGAGAGAAAGGAGAGGAAAGAAAAGTAGAGAGAGAAAGTGAATTTAGATAAATGAAAGTTGTAAAATGAAAGAACCACCCCTCCTAACATGCTAGGAGGGGTATATATAGCCCACCCTACATGTGGGCTATATGGACTATATTTACTACAAACTGGATCACGAGCCTAATACAATAATATATCCTTGGAGCGGCCGATCCTTCATAAATACGTAAAACGTATTTCCAACAATTTTGAGGACACCTAGATCTAGGCTTAGGCTAGGGCTAACAAGTGCTAAATCATATAATCACACCAGGGAAGAAGGATTTGAGGCTTGAAATTGGATCAAGTGTCAAGTATATCAACAAACTTGTTTTCTACATATGTTCATTGTTCATCAGAAACATTTTGTGCTTTGATCTTGTTGATTACTTTGATTCAGTGTTTGATTCTTGTTGCTTTGTGTTTGTTCTTAGTTTATATAGCTTGTGTATGCATCCTGTTAAGTTTGGTTGGCTTATTCTGCTTAAATCTGCTTATTAAGTGCTTAACTGCTTATTTCCATATCTGGTGCATATTTGGCAACTGTTTGGCTTATTGAGGCTTATTGTGTGAACCATTTTGTGATTATATTGTTGCTATTGACTCCTTGTGATTCACTGATCACAAGGGTGCCCTTGTTTCCAATTGAATCAAACCAGAACTCTCATATAAGCTTGGTCAAATAGTCAAAGCAGTGGGAACTCCTTTCCCCTGCTGGTTACCATTGATAGTGTTAAATTGGTGTCAGCTTATCAATAAGCTATAATAGCTTATTCCAACCAGCAACAACTTTGTTTTTGTAATAGGTGCTCATATTTTGACCCATTTGTTCATACTGGAGCATTTGGGTGGTTGACTTTTAGGTTTGACTAGAAAACCAACTCCTTTGACTTTTACATAAGTTCATTTGTGCTTATTCTGGCTTATTGGTTGTGCTTATTGGATTTTTGTTGATTGATATTGCTTATTGAGTCCATTTGAAAGCTTTTGCAAGTTGAATCAAGTCCTGAGGTGCATTATTTCTCAAAAACGACTATTTTGTCGTTTTGTGGATTTTTGCTTTTCTATTTTCTGGCTTACTGAGTGTGCTTTTTGGAAATTTCTTTTGACAAATCTCTTAAGCATCCTAAAAGAGGGTTGTGTGTCAAATTAGAGCTTATGGCATTAGCTTATGGCTTAATGGGCTGAAAAGCCCAATAAGAATAAGCTTTGTGTTTAATAAGCTGTGATAAGCTCATATTCAGCTTTTGGGCCTTTAGAGTTTTGTTCTTAGAATTGAATTTTAAGTCAGATAGGGCTTTTCCAAGTCAATTGGGCCAAGTTTGACTTTTTGGGCCCAAAAGCCCATTTGTGTTGACTGATTTTGGATTTGGCCCATTTGAGGGCCCATTAGGGGTATTTTGGTAATTTCACTTTGATTTTCTGATTATTTAGGTTAAAATAAACTAGTTTGCAAGTTTTTAGAATTTTTTATAATTTTTGGATTTTAATATTATTTTAATATTATTTTATTATTATTTTTGAAATTTCACATTTTCCAACTTTTTACATTTTTCTTAGGTTAATTACATTAAAATAGGAATTTAGCAACTTTTAGAATAATTTTATCTCTTCTAGATTAATTTTTATAATTATTTTAAGTTTTAATAGTTTTTAAATCATTTTAAATAGTTTTTATTAGTTTTAAAATTTCTAAAAAATAGTTTTTAATCTTTTTAGGTCATTTTAGTGGTTTACCAATTGAAAAATCTTTATTTGGGCTTTTTGATAATTTATTTGATTTTTAGGGCTTTAATTAGCATTTAAAAATTGAATATTTAATTATTTAAAAGGTTTGAAATAGTTTTGATCATTGGTAAACTCTTAGTTTATTATTTTTTATTTTTGGTGAATTTTTGGTAATTTTTAGAATTTATTTTTATTTTTGTGGTTTTTAAGGTTCTACGTTTTAACTTTCTAGTAGTGATTTTTTGTTAATTTTTATTTTTACGTCTTCGTCATTTTTTTTCTCATCCCCTTCTAAACCAATCATTAATCACAAACATTTAACAAGTTTTTCACACACATATACCTCCTTGGGAAACGAACTTTCATACCATTAAGGGTCATTAACACTTGATTTTTCCTAAAGTCATTTGTTCAATACTTACCGCTTTTACGCCTTTTTCCTAAAGGGTGTAATTTACCACAAATCACCATGTATGAGTGAGTATTTGAATTTTAAGAGTAAGCTTCCATCATGTTATGGATTTGACCTTGAGGTGCGAAAGGGGAAATAGACGAGTGTGATGAAGCTGACAAAAATGATAAGAAGGATAAGGAGCTGGTGTCTAAGGAACTAATCGCGTGATGGATTTCTTTGTATCTTATTTTCTTTTTGTGATCGAACACATTTAAACCTTGTATCGTAGCATTGTGATGGAACTTATTATCTTTTAAGTTTGTTCGGTAAATGATTGTAGTGACAGACATTGCCCCTGCCTTGTTGAATCCTCAACATAATCTGAATTACCCTCATGATCTATGATGTGCGTTTATTAACTTTTTTGAGTTTTGGTTGATGAACCATTGTAGCTTGTCTTGTTCGTACATGTAGTATCCATGAGACATCCTGATAAAGAATTCCTTCTTTTATCTTGATATGTATACTTATCATGTTTCTTTCTTCTGTGATGATGGAAGAAGGAGTAGGGGAAGCATATTTCTGTCATTAGTTGATCGCTACGTGACTAAGTGTCTTGAAATATGTCGCCAAAGCTAACAACTGCTACTGTGAACACCATGATTGAGCGAGCTGTTGCTAGGACACCTGAAATTGATTGTGCTGCAAGGAATCAAGATGTTGTGGTTAGTTGTGTTGGAGATAATGGTGTTGCAGTCGATGCTGCTGAGAATAATGATGATGCTGCCACGAATAATGATGATGTTGCTGATCCAGATGGTAGTAATGCTGTTTTTTTGCAAGTTTCAAGAGCATGTATATATGTTAGTTTTGGGAAGTGTGGTTCTACGCAGTTTTGTGGTATTAGTGGTGCATTAGAATTGCATAGATGGATTGATAAGATAGAGAGTACTATTGAGATTATTGGGTGTTCAGAAACTAATAAGGTGAAATTTGATGCTGCTACATTTTAGGATGGTACATTGAGACAGTGAAATAACCAAGTAACTACTTTAGGATTAGTTGTGGCTAATGGTAAGACATGGACCGTGATGAAAGGACTATTGACTACTAGGTTTTATCCTGAGAAGGAACTAGGACAGTTGGTATCTGAATTGAGGCAGTTCGTGCAAAGGAACGATGTTATTACTACTTACTGGGAAATTTTCTGAGCTATGTTTGCTATGTCCTGATACTTTTGTGAATGACTGTAAGGCAAGGAAGCAGTACATTAGAGGATTGTCTAGTAATATCAAGGATGAGACTTCTTCTTCAAAACCTGAATCTTCCAATGAAGTTGTTCAGATGGCCCATGATTTAATGGACGTGACAGTGCAAGATAGGAAAGATAGTATTGTTGAAAACAATAAGAGAAAATGGGAATCTGCTCAGTACAACCAGAATCGAGGTTAGAATCGTGGGGATTACAGTAATAACAATAACTAAAGACAGAACCAAAATCAGTATTTAAACCATGGAGGGAATGATGAGATTCGTGCTGCCACTATGGCTGGAAGTAACAAGGTAAACCTCAAGTGTGTTTGCTGTACTCTATACCATGTAGGTAATTTTCCACATTTGCGACTAGAGTTAGGACAACCTGGTCATAAAACTGCTAAGTGTAGGACAAGAGGATTAGTTACTGGAATTAGTACCCCTGGAGTAATGATATGATTTAGCCGTGGCGAGAAAGGACACAAGCAAGGAAATTGTCTAAGGAAAAGAAATTGACAAGATAGGAATGTTGCCGCTCCAGTTTACGTTTGAATGATGCTGACAAACCTTAAGGTCTGAATGTTTTAAATGGTATATTCTTATTTGATGTTCTTAATGTTAGTATGTTGTTTGATGTCAGATCAGATAGAAACAGTAGAAATGTAAAGATTCGGTTGTTTTATCAACTGAGAATTAGTAAGAATGACAATTAACTATGATGTGGAATTAACCGATGGAAAGGTTGCTAGTATTAGTTCTATACTAAGAGAGTGTTCCTTGAATTTAGGAAAATAGGTGTTTAGTATCAGCTTGATGCTCATAAAGTTGGGATTCCTAGATGATGTTTATTGGTATGAATTGGTTAGTTGTGCATAGTGCTGATGCTTGAGATTGAACCAATCTTCAGCATAAATTGATAGCTGTTGGTTTAGATTTCGCTGCGAAGCTGAGTGTTGATTGTGAAAGGTGGTGAGTGAACTTTCTGTTTGAGAAGTATCTTGTTTAGAAATGAGGAAGTATGTGGAAGAGGGATATGATGTATTTCTGGCTCAGGTAATTAGTGATAGGGTAGTTGAGAAGAAGTTGGGAGATCTGTTAATAATTCGAAACTATTCTGAGATTTTCCTGAAGTTTTGTAGAGTTGTTGTCGTCTTGTGAAGAGGGATTCGTTTCGATTGAGTGTTGTAAGCGACAGGTGTAGTGCTTCTGCGTTTCGTTGAGTAGTAATTGTATGCCTTATCATTTGGCACCGTCAGAGTGGAATGAGTTATCCGGCAACTGCGAGAAGTGATGGATAAGGGATGTATTAGATTAAGTTTTGTTGCAGTAATGATGGTCTGTGTTGTTTGTCAAGAAGGATGGATTGTTTCGGATGTGTATTGATTATCGAGAGCTTAACAAATTGACAGTAAAGAATTAGTATCCACTACCGAGGATTGAGTTATTTGACCAGTTGTATGGATCTAGTGTGTACTCAAAGATCGCTTTGAGTTCTAATTATCATTAACTGAGAGTTATGGAGGAAGATGTTCCAATAGTTGTTTTTCGTACTTGATGTGGGTACTTTAAGTAGCAAGTGATGTTTTTGGAATTGACGTACGCGTCTGCCATTCATGGACTGGGTGAATCTTGTGTGTAAAATGTGCTAGGATGAGTTAGTCATTATATCTATTGAAGATATTCTATATTATTCCAAGAGGAAAGGAGGAACATAAGTAGTATATGAGGATAATTTTTTGGATGGTTGGAAAAAAAAAGAGAAACTGTATGTAAAGTTTCCTATGTGTGTATATTGGTTGAAATATTTGCGTTTTCTAAGGCGATTGATTGAAAACAAAGGTATTCGTGAAGATCTTGACAAGATTAAAACGATTAAGGATTGATCGGTACCAACGACGCTGACGGAAATCTGTTAATTCCTTGGTCTAAGCTGGGAATAATCGGAGGTTTATCGAAAGGTTTTCACTGATTGTTATACCATTGATTAAAGCTGACTAAGATGAATTGGATGTGTGAATCCCACTTATACATCTAAATTTTAAGTTTCGAGATCTGATCCTTATCAGATGGGCAAGCTGTATTCTGAACACTGAAGGGTAAGTTATGTTCTGCCCCGATGTTGTCATTGTTGGAAGGATCTAAAAGTATTTATAGTATGTAGTTTGCTATGATGCGTCTCATAAGGGTTATGTAGTTGTGGTGTTTCCTTTGAGATTGTAGAAATATTACTTGTATGGAATCAAGTGTGTAGTGATAAAGGATCATAGAAGTTTGCTTCATAATTAATTTCTTAGGATGATAAAGGAAATGAGTAGAGGATTACCAGTTGTATATTCGGGTATTTGAGTATGTTGGTGGGTATGACTGTGAGTGATTATGACTACGAGATTCGCTACCATCTGGGAAAGGCGAATGTGGTAGCTAATGCACTTATCAGGAAGAAAAAGGAAAAAGATTTTGGGATTTGAGTTTTGGTGATGACAAGAAGTGTGGACTTGATAGAAAGGATATTGAAAATTTTAAGTTAGTGGTCTGATTTGAGAAGGATGTCAAGGTAAGTGATTTCAACATTTTGTCAAACTTATGTAAAGGATATTGTTGTAAAGTCAAGTGAGACATGGTATATTGAGAACTCCTAACATATCTGAGTTGAGAGTGTAAGACTTAGTGATGAGGGAATCTCACAAGTCAAGTAGTCGATACATTCTGGTTTGAGTAAAGGTGAATGTTGAGTTGAGTACTTTGTTTTATACAGGGACTGATGGACAGAGTGAAAGAATGATTCGAACATCGAATGGTATACTTGTGCGTGTGTGATTGACATAGGAATTGTTGGAATTTTTATATGACGGTGATTATCATGCTAGTAATGAGGCTGTACTATTGATGGTACATAAAGAACTTCAAATTGTGAAGGTTAAAGATCGTGAGTTATGAATGTAAGCTAGGTTTTCGGTGTGTTGAATAAATGTAGGTGGAATTGAATGACTGAACTAAAAGTGACATTGGCAATATTGATAAGATTGTATGGGTTAAGGATCATTCATTAGTAACAAGGAGTCATCAGAAGAGTTATGTTGGCATTCGAAGAAATCGATGGAGTTTGAAATTGGGAAATGTGGTTATGCATAAGGTGTCGTTATGAAGGGTGAAATTTGTTTTGGGAACAACAAGGAAAGAATTCAACTTGAATATAAGTTGCATTTCATAGAGGAGAACTGTGAAAAGTTCTTAAGAAGTTGAAACATAGTAAGAATTATATTGTGAAGATACAAGAATTGCAGGAGTGGAATCTGAAATTGTGAAGGAAGCATGAGGATTTCTTTAAGGAAAAGAGTTCTCTTTTGTTCTAGAGGTATGGAATGTGAGTATAAGAGGGACCGAGCGCCGGGACGTCGCTCCCTTTTAGGAGGGTAGGATGTGATAACCCGAACTCCCGGTCATTATTTAATATTATATAATATTATTTTACGAATAATTTTTAAATTTTTTATGAGTTGAATGAAATGAAGGTTGATGGTTTTATTTAAAACCGACGTTGGAGGTCTTATTTTTATCTTTTTACTAATAGCAAGGATTATTAGTGATCACGATATCGACGGATGCCTGAGATTTTATGTTTTATTATTTGTTGTCTCGATGTTTATATTTTTGACGTTTTTATTTTAGGTTCGTATTAAGTCGAACCGGGATCATATTATTATCATATTTTGAGTGCGTTTTAACTTTTGAAAAGTATTTTTACGAAACCCGAGCCTCGTAAATATTTTCAAAATTGACAATTTACATTTTCTACCCTTACAACTATTTAATTGCATTTTGGACCAAAACTATCACAAATTGGAAAAACTAGTCCCTCCACCCACCATATATAAACCAAATTTTCACATAGAGTGCATCACCAACACAAATCTTCCATCTCTTCTCTCTCTCTAGCAAATTCCGCCACCCCCACCCACATGAAAACCCTTTTGATTTTCAAAATTTAGTTTGAATCAATGAAAACTAATTCATATCCCACTCTTATAACTTGATGGTGATCATTTTGGTATAATTTTTACACACATGCAAGAACTTTCAAAATTTGATGATGATCCATGGAGGTTTGATCCATTTTTATGATTGTATATGGGTGTTATTATTATTATATACATATTTTAATTATTGCATGTTTGAAATTTTGAGTGGGTAAATTTTTCAATGATTATTCAAGGGTGTTATGGGTTAGCTAAGTTTTTTAAAATGATAGTAGGATGATTTTAGGCATATGAGATTGATTAAAATGGGTTGAAAATTTGATTTAACATGATTTTTAAAGAGGCATTTTAGATCAGTAGGTTCAAGGCCAATTTTGGGTACCTTACTGTTTGAAAATGGTTAAACTAATAGCATAGGGTTGTAGAGAATTCTTTTAGCTTCGATTTGATATAAGGTAGAGCTTCTAGCTCCAAACGAGCGAGAAGTTATGATGATTTGATTATTCATGTACCGGGAGACGAGTATCGACACAATCCGAAGTTGTTGTCGATATTTAGATCGAATATCAGGGACTATAGAATGAGTTGTGAAAATGGTCAAGGTCTGATGTTTGGTTCTAAACTTAGGTTGTGACTCTATTTTCAAACCCAAGTGTCGGATTTGTAAACTGGATTTTTTAGAATGGTCAAAATGATTGTATGAGTCGGTGATGTAAAACTGTCCGGTTTTTGTAGTTCAAAGATGTGTAGGGCATGGAACATTAAAAGAAAAATCTTCTGATGGGCTTTTAACAAGTCTTTCTATATATAGTAAGTGATATCTCTGAGTAGTATCATAAGCATTTGACGTGTTTAAGTGCGGTAAATGAGCTTGTACATTTGGTGTGTACCGGCAGATTTTTATCGAAAGAATTAACTAATAGAATAAACATATAGAAGGAAGTAATAGTATCACTTGTATTGTTTTCTTTTAGGTTTGTCGTGATTTCATGATTTTGAGTTTGATGTTATTAAGTATGGATTTTATTCGAGTTTATTATTAATGAATGCACCTTATTTGATAGGTTGCGGTTTTTGTGTTTATCGGGCATCAACTATCGTCGAAGGTCGTCTTGCTACTGCTATTACTCAAGGTGAGTCTATAGCCTCGCTTTTGTAATTGTTTTGAATGATTTTAAAACCCGCGAGGGGGATACATGTTATTTGAAAGTAAAATGAACACAAGTCATGATTGATTGTTTGGACCCGATTGTTGCCTGTTGTTGCCTTGAATTGTATAAGTACCTAAATTGCAAAAGTCCCTAAATTCAGGACCCGTTAACTATCTTCTGACTTAATGTTGTGAGTTGGGAATAGCCGCTTATTCTAATAATATTACTATTGGGCTGACGACCCTATCTAAGACCAGGGCTTTACGCTGAGTAACCTCTGGGAAGGATAATTTTACGAGAATGAGAATGTGGTATACTTGCAATTGATACCTTAGGAGGGGCACTGGAATTCATCTAGTCATGCCGGCTTTAGGCGTGAGTGACTAAGTTAAGGGGTCGGTGTCATGAGCTTAATACAATTCTATAGCTATTGCTATATGCCAGAATGCCTGATTAATAGATTGTATGTACAGCAATGCTATTAAATGATCTTGATTGATTTTTCTCTTGTATTCAAATGATGATTTGGAAAATCTATAGACTCACTTAACCGTTGTGTTGATGATTTTAAGCATGTATTTCAGGTAATTGAAGTTGATGAATTGCGGAGCTTGCTGGAGAAGGATTGCGGGTTGCTTTTGTGGTGTTTGGTCTAAAACAAATTTCTTTCCCTTTTGTCATAAAAATAATTATGTACGGTCATGTACTTTGGTAAATTGTTTTTTAATTGGATAGAATCTTTGGGGGACCTAAATGTTACTCTAATATTTCTAAAATTGTTTTACTTGGGATCGAAAGTTTTAGACAATGGTTAAATTATATCCTTTTATATTTCAAATGTACGATTTTGAGATTGTTTAAAGTGTTTTGTGAAATAATATTTGAGTTTAGCACCCAAATGTGTATTTCCGCTGCGCAATGTAATTTGGGGGTGTTAAAACTATTCTCCCTTGATCTACGTAAACATTGATAAAAATTTTGCAAAAACCTGCACTTTCCTTAAATAGGCTACCTAATTTCATTGTTCACTCAAAACACTTTTAATCCATTTCTAGTTTGGATCATCCCTTCCTCTTCTTAAACACTCTCTTGTTGATTGTGTTTTTCATTCCTCTCTCTAAACCTAAACACACAACCATGGTGTCCACTAGAACATCCAATTCCTCCAAAACTTCCTCATCCAAAAGAAACCTTAAGATGAAATTCAAGTTTCCTAAACTTGGTACTCCATCTTCTCACAAACCAAAAAGTGGAGCTTCTCCTATTTTCATCTCTTCATCACTTTCACCACCACTGGCTTCATGGAAGACAAACTCAACTCATGCCACTAACCATTCACATGGTTCTACCTCCTCTTCATTCCAAACAAGAATGAATGAGTTTTCCTCTCCATTCACTTCTAGTCCTCCTTTAAATGTGAATTCTCAACCTCAACCTCATCAAATAATTTCATTTGCTTTTTAGCCTCTTCCTTTCACTCCACCAAATTCACCCATATCACCCTTGGATACCATGCCTTCTCCACATCCTCCTCCCTTTAACACTTCACTCTTTGGTATTCCCATTTCCTATTTCTTGGGTGATCCACACTTGTTTGATTTTTTTATTCAAAATGGAACCAATTTTCTTTGTTGCTTGAACAACTTCCACCTCATTGATATCCTTATGTTGGAGATTATTGGGGCTCACATCAAATTGAAAACCTTCTCGTTGAACCTATTTGCTAATCCTCCTTCTCCTAGGAGATGAATGATGGTTTTCAAATTAAAATGCTTTTAAAGAAGGTCAAGCCAAAGAGGACTATGCATTCAAGACCTAGTTTTAGCTAACTTTGTATTAGTTAATTGTTATTCCCTTTCTTGTATTTCCTTCCCTTTCCTTCATGAATTTCTCATGAGGATGATCTATGGATTTAGTTTTATGTGTTTTAACCTATATGGTCACATTAATCAACTACAATTTATTTAAAATTGAACCTAAATCTATCACAACCTCTAAGAACTTGACTTAAAATTGGATCAAAACGTTATCTTAATATTTTGTCACCCTTTGTCAAGACATTATTTGTGAATGTGTTAATTTTATGCAACCCTAGCATACTCCAATTCTAAAATAGGTAAAAATTCAATATTTGCAAAATTTTGAAAAAGTCTTGTTTTTCTCAAAAACTTTTGAAAATCATGGTCTGTGGTCCACTAGACGCGACTCCTTAGCCACTAGGCGTCTCCATATCGATATGGAACCGTGGGCTCCCTTAAGGACACGTACGGGAAAGCCACTTTTGGCTTATTTTTGGTCTTTCTTCTTTGACCACTGTCTTGGTTAAGATTCTTTGTTTACCAAATTTGGCTAAACATTCCCTAAAACCTTTGTTTTCATTTCAAATATTTATCTTGTCTATTTTCTTTATATTCTTCTCTTTTGGGAGTTCTTCTCTTCATCCCTCATAATGACTAACTCTTCCATTCCTAACCTTGACATTTCTTTGTCATAATCTTCTCAACCTAAAGCTTCTTCTTCTAAGTTTTGATAGGAACCGAAAATCTCGGTTCGACCCATTTGGATCAAGAAGAACAAGAATCCTCATGATTCATCTTCTCCCAAATCCTCCAAGAATTCTTCTTTCTCTCCGATCAAATATTGGAATGAGACTTAGTCTATAAATCCAATCACCGGAGAAAATGAAATTCTTCCACCACCACCTAAACCTTTCAACTCTCCACAACTCAATAACCTATCTTCTTTCCCAAATCTCACTAGGCGTTGTCAAACCATCTCTTATCCATTATCTCCCTCTCCACCAAAATCTCATTTTCATGGACCTCCCCCATCTAACGACTTTGTTTTGCATCATGGTTCCTCGTGTGCTTGTTTTCGATTTCAACAAATTAAACTTGCTCATATCTGTGACAAGCTAAATTTCCTAGAATTCCTCCTCACTCGAACTCCTCTCAAAGTTTTCGTTCCCGTGAACAAAACTTCGAATGATGCTTCGTCGTCTTTCTTTTCCAACTAAGGCACCTTTTGTACTTTAGGTGTTTGAGTCAATAAAACTTAAAAAATCTTGGAAGATTATCACTATTATAGTAGTCTATGCTTTGTGGTTTATTTTCTATATTTTTTGTTTTAAATATTCATATTGTGTGTATGAATATTTCTCTTGTATGTTATTTCATATTTGTGTAATATGAATGTTATGTGCGTTATCTTTCCCGCTATTTCTTTTTCACACATTAGTTAAAGAGTTGATCATGGATAAAACTTACAATTAATTATGGGTGATTCCATAAATTCTAAATTTTAACCCCCTGACATTTTAATCATCTTTGATTGGTTTGGATGTTTCTTTTCTTCCTTTATTCCAACAATTAAACTATGATGTTGTCAACACACACTCTTTGGACATACTTAGCAAATACTTGCTTCTAATTTGAGATTTATTTTCCTTCTCCCTCTCAAGTTAGTTAGTAGGTAGTGCACATATATAGATTAGTGTTTCTTTTCTTTCTTCTAACCTTTGTGTAGCATGTCACCTTAGCTCATTTACTTGGTGCCCGAAGCAAGGGGGAGTAAGAACCAAGGGGGAGCTACTAGCAAAGTCCGGTTCTTTTTTTCTTCAAAGACTTGTGCTAACCTTTTTGCTTCGACAAAGGGGGACAAATGATAGTGATAAACTCGTTAATAATTCGAATAACCTTGTATTTTACGTAAATGAGTTTATAGTTTGTCGTAATAAAAGGGGGAGATTGTTAATGCAAAGCAATTCCTAAAAACATTGTTAGTATTAATTAATCTTTCTTAGTTTTGATCATGATAAATTACAAAGATATTTATTGTCAAACACAATCATAAAACAAATTATCTAACAAACACTATCATCAAGGTAATAATCATTACACTAACATATCTTAATCATACTTAGTGATCATAAAAGTGATTAGCCTTAAAACTCACTTTTGTCAAATGTAACAAAAGATTTTTAGTAAACTTTATTTTTAAGAAAATGTTTTATTAAAATGAAAATGTAAATTTAAATATGGCATATTCCAAATTCCATATGAATATCCTTTGAAGGTTTAAACAGCCTCATATATTTTTAAATTCACTAAAAGACAAAAAGGAGCGGAGTCTACACTCCGCGGTTCCTTAAGTGCCTATGCGGCTCCCTATCGATAAGGAACCGCCAGGGTAGCTAAGGAACCGCCCCCAGCTAGCCGTTGGGATTTGTCTTCTATAAATAGTAGATCAAATCTGCATTTTCATTAACCCTTTTTGGACATCTCTTTCAGCCTTCTTTCTCCTATCTAACCCTAGTCATTTGTAAATGATCACTTAATGTGTTAAGTATGTTTACTTATGATTATCCTCTTGATCTCCTTCTTTACCTTGTCCAAAGAGAAGATCACTCACACACTTGTGAAGTGATTAAAGATGAAGCCTTGATGAAGATCATCCTCTCCTAAAGATCTAGTCATGTTTATCATTTGTTTATTTGTGTCTTGTGTAGATCCAATGTATTTGTGAATACTTGGACTAGTTGTGTTCATCCAAGCTATGTGTGAATACTTGGATTAGAGTTGTGTAAGTCCTTTGCATATGTGAATGTTTGGATTTATGTTGTGTAGATCCAAGTTACATGTGTGTACTTGGATATGTTTAGTTGAGTTGTAATAAGTTGTGTTAGTTCTCACTAAACTATAAAGTGATGTGGTTGTGTCTTGTGAGTTCTCACTAAGCTATAAAGTGATGTGCAGTTGTGTTGTGTGAAGTTCTCACTTAGCTTCAAAGTGAAGAGTCGTGAAGATTGGTTCTAGCTTTGGATTAGAATTCGACTTCTATCCTTGTGTCGGGAAAATGGTGAATTAGGAAACGTTGTGAAGATTGGTTCTAGCTTTGGATTAGAACTCGACATCTAGCCTTGTGTCGTAAAATGGTGAAGTGGGCGACGTTGTGTAGATTGGTCCTAGCTAAGATTAGGTCTCGACATTTAGCTTAGTGTCGGAAAATTATGTAAGCGACGTTGTAAGGTTTTCTCCGCCAAGAAGGGAGCTTGTGGATATAGTGGAAATATCGAGTAAGGTGTACTCGAGGAGTGGAGTAGGAACGATGATAGAGCCTCGTTGCCGAACTACTATAAATCTTGGTGTATTCCTAATAGGTTGTTTCTTTCCTTACTCATCCCTTACGTTAATCATCATTACACTTACTACTTATTGTTAATGCATTAGAATTGAGCCTAATCATTATGCAACTAGCTTTCAAGAAAAAGATAGTTTTGGCACTCACCTAATTGAAAGGAATTTTAATTAGGAGATAAAGTGATGAGAAACTATTCAACCCCCCTTCTAGTTTCTACAAAAATGTTATATGTTGGTAGAGTCAAAACGAGGTTTGATCGTATCAAAATACTTGATCACTCCTACGCGAACGGATTTAGACGTTTGCTTGGAGTTCTTTTCCAAGTGGGAACAACTAAACTACTAGCCGATTTTATGCTTCTCGACATTCCTATTGATCGAGATATTCAACTAGTGGTTGGAAGAAATTTTTTGCACACCGTTGGTGCAAACATAGATGTTGTAAAAGCTATTATGACTAGCTTTGATGGGTTTGTCCATCAAAACTATAATGTGCTAAAGGCAAAGAAACATGATGATAGTGATGATGAAGACGATAAGCACTACATCGTGAAAAGAGATGAGAACGGTATGCTGATTTATGGTCCACATTTGCAACCATGGACGGAACCGGAAGAACTTTTATCACTAAGTGAAAGGAGCTACCATAACCCTTTCTTTGACATATGTGTATACAATAAAATTGTGGGGATGCTTGGAGCACTTCCGTCTCATTAAAATACAAAGATTGGCAAGTGGGAAATAAGCGAGAATTTGAAAATATTGCCAAAGATGGAGATAGTGAATGGCATGTTGCCATGGTAATTACAGATCCATGTGGAAAGAGGTACGAGACAGTATACGAGAAAAAAGACACCAATAGAGAGGTATCGGGACGTTACACGGAGAGTGATATCATGTCACCTCTAAACTTTTGCTATAACTAAAGATATGGAGGAAAAGAGGAGTGCATCATTGGCTCCAAGTTACTTTATGCATTTTTATCTTTTGTATGTAGATAACCAATAAAATGGAAGTAAAATCTAAGAGTCCTAGATGTTTTAGGATAGTCTTAGAAGAAGGGAATGTTTTTCCTAGTTGTCTTGTTATTTTTCTTTTATGAAATCGAATGAATTAGAGGTTTTCTTTGAAATTTTGTGTCTAGTGTACTTAAAAACAGAAACATTGTCTGTGAGCACAGAATGTGCGCCGCACTTCTAAAATGTGCGCTGCACTTCTTGATGGATTTTTTGTATATACTTTATTTTTCTCATTTTAAACTAAAAAAACAAAAACACACCCGACGATTTTTAGAATCATCACCCAAAATATTTTTCAATTTCTACTCCAATTCACACTCGAGACTATGTCTAGGGTAAGTTTTAATCCTTAATTCATATTTTATTTTATTAGTTTTTTTTTCAATTAGGGTTCTAAGTAATTCATAATCGGATTAAATTCGATTTGTAATTAGAAATAGAGATACTGATTAGGATAGATTTTGATTATTAGATAATATTAAAAATCATAAATATATCAAAATGATGGTTATTGAAATTAAACCTTAAGATTGAGCAATGTCGCGGATTAAAATGAATTGGGAATGGTTTAGTGTTTGATTCTAGCAATTGTTGTTAGTTTGTAACTAATAAGTGTGAAAACACTTATCCTTTTACCACTTATTTCTAATAATAACAAGACCAAAACGTGTATTTAATGTCGTAAAAGGCGGAATTATGCGTGGTTTGTGTTTTTATTGTGTTTTAGATCAAAAATATGAAAAAGGGAGAAAACACGGGCTTTCATGGGCTTTTATCGAAGAAAAAGATAAAATACAAAGTCAAAAGGTCAAAAGTGCAAGAATAACGGAAGTCAAAGGCATATTCTGAAGATTTATCGAAGAAAAAGTCTAAAGACGGAAGTTTAACGAAGTCGAAGAACCAAGTCTACTAACAGAAGAAAATTAGAAGACGAGTTCAAGTTATCATTCGACTAATCCCGAGACAAAGTCATGAAAGACGAGTTATTTAAAAGACGAGAAGACAAGAAGAAAAGAGGAAGAAACAAACACCTTCCCCTTCCACTATAAATAGTGTCTTAGTATGTCATTAGTCCTTAGTCTTTCATTTTATTAGGTAATTAGTGTGTTTTTATTTTTCTTCTCTCTAGTTTTTCTTTCAAGCTTATCAAACCTTCATCTTAATCTTGTAATCTTTGATCTTAATCTTTAATATAATCAAGCTTTTTAATAAATTCTCATTCTACCTTTCTTAATCATAATCTATTGTTTTGCTTAATTAATCATGTAGTTGATTTCATCTTTTTGATTGTGTGATTGGTTGGCTTATTGGATTGTGCTTATTGAGTTGGCGTGTTTAAAGTTTTTAGATTATTTTGATTATTGCTTAATCTTTATGTTTATTAGTTTTTAAATAAGTTGATTTTGTTAGATTAATATTTTTATAAAAAGTTGATTTTAAATAATTTGATTATTTAGTGTTCTAAAAAGTTTTTAGATTGTGTCTTATTAGCTTTTTCTAAAATTTGATTTGGTAAAAGTTTTGGTAAGTGCTTATTTGATTTTTGCTTATTTTGAGTTAATCCGGGTTTTCAAAACCCTTTTATTCTGAACTATATGCAAAACCCTATCCCGACTTACATCCAGTGCACCATTATTCCGACTTAACTTTATTCTTCCCACCAAAACATATCAATACATTCCGACTTGAGTGTGAAACTAGTATTCAGACTTAGGTCAAGGATCCTCATTCTAAATTATATGTGAGTTTTTTCCCGAATTAGGTGTGGAACACATTTCCAGAATTGCGTGCATCATTTACTATTCCGAATTACGTCTTGGAGACGTATTCCAAATTAGGTCAAGAAGACCTATTCCGAACTGTGTGTAGCTCATTGATTCTGAATTAGGTAAGAACGTGGATTCCGGATTAAATCCTATGGTGCATTCCGAATTGCATGAAGATCATTTTTTCGAATTACGTGTAAAAGGTGATTCTGAATTGAGTTAAAGACCAACATTCCGAACTAGGTAAGGGATTTGTATTCCGGATTGTATGTGGAGCTTGTATTCCGAACTAGGTCGAAGATTGAGGATTCCGAACTACATACAAATATCCATATTCCGACTAAGGTGTTGGATTGGCATATTCCGAATTAAGTCAAGAACACGGATTCCGAATTAGAACCAAATTTTGATATTCCGACTTATGTTCAGTTCTTGTTTTCCGAATTATATTCGAACTTTAATTTTTCCCGCCAATTTTTCTTAAGTATTATTTTACTTGTTTTATCTTAATTTAGTCTTCATAAACTTTACGCTTTTATAAAGTTTTAAATTTCAAATTCACTTTTAAGGTTTTAATTTTTCGTCATTTATTTTTAAAATCTTCCTTTTTAGTTTAACTTTTAAAGCTTTCATTTTTACTAAACGACATTTACAATTTCACTTTTATTTTAAAATAGATAATTACCTTTAGTTATTCTCACCAAGTTCTACTGTGCAGCATTCATTCTGGAAAAGCAATTAAGGTTAGACATTCTTCTTTATTTTTAATAGCTTTTACGTTTATGTTATTTGTAGACTTAGATAATCAAGCTCCTCCTTTTAGTGACCAACACCAATAATTCCACCCTAACCCGTGATCTATTCGAATTGAATCGAGTACGAACAACACTTCAAAGAATACACATATGCAAAATCACCATATTAAATGGCGCCACTGCTGGCTCTTTTCGTAAAGATTGACGGTTTTTAGTGAGAAAAATTGGATTTCGGGATCCGTTCTTTTGGGAACGTTATTTTCTAGCATAAAAAATTTCAAAAAATCCTAAAAAATATAAAATTTTCAAAAATCCAAAAAATAAAAAAGATAAAAAAACAGAAATATTTTATTTCATTTTAGTGTATGCGTACTCGATCTTCGTCCTATTCTGAGCCCGAGACTCTTAGAGACTTAGATACGGCCGGTGTGCATAATAATAATAACAACCCACCTCACCCCAATTTGAACAATAACAACCATGTCCCTCTACCCGACCTTCGTACGATGGAGGAGCTTTGTCAACAAACCATGAACGGACGTGGAGGACCGATTGCGCCGATGAAAATCACGGCTCCTGAATTTTCGTTTAAGCATCACATGATCCAACAAGTTCAAAACGCTTGTCCATTTCGCGAATTACCGGATGATGATGCCAACAAACACCTCGATAAATTCATAACCGTCACTCAAAGCATGAAATTTCCCGGTGTTTCCATGGATTTTCTTCGCCTTCACCTTTGTCCACACACTTTATCCCACCATGCCGAAAAATGGTTTGATCGTGTTCCCAAAAAATCAATTCATACATGGGACGAAATGACTCAAAAAATTTTGTCGCGCTACTTTCCACCATCCATGGTCACTAGTCGTCGCAATCAAATCAGTGGTTTCACTCAAGAACCTGATGAGTCGCTTTCCGATACTTGGGAACGTTATAATGTCTTTATCGACCGTTGTCCGAACCATAATATGCTCCCCGTCACACCGACTGATACTTTCTACAATGGTTTAACTTTTCGTGATAGTGATACGATTAATGTCGTCGCCGGTGGTACATTCATGAAGAGAAGACCTGAGGAGTGTAGAGGGCTTATAGAGAACATGACCACTCACCACAAAAATTGGGATTCATCCGCATCTTCAAGAAATACCCCGAGGGCCAATGTTTCTTCTACTTCATCAAACCCCGAGTTAACCGAACTCACCCGCCAAATAGCCGAGATTAACAAAAATTTCTTAACCATGGCTACGAACCAATTTAAACAAGTTAAAGTTGTAACACCTTCTTGTGAGATTTGCGGGGGTTCTCATTCATACACGGTTTGTCCTTCTACTCATGACAATCCGGAAAACGTGTATGCGGCTAACGGTAACTTTTCCACGGGAGGCTATCAAGCTCGACCTCAAGGTGACCGCAATTTGCTAAGTTATCGTTCAAAAAACTTCTTTTCACCACCCGGTTTTCCTCCTCAAAACCAAAACAACTTTAATTGCAACAATCAAAACCAAACTCGAGCTCCTAATCAATATCAAACCCAAAGAAACCCATATCCACCTAAAGGAAACATTCAAGTTTATCAACAAACCACTTATCAACCACCCGCTTACCAAGTTCCCCATCCCAACCAACCCACGACATACAATCAACAGGTTGAAACGTACATGAGGACTAATGATGCGCTGGTGAAGAATCTTTAGAGCCAAATTATCAACTTGAAAGGAGATATGGCGAAACAAGGAAATGATCTTCGAGCCGAGCTTAGGAATAACATGCGAAACTCTTTAAGTAGTCAAACGAATGACTTAATGGATATGATGGCTAGTTTCTTCCCAAAAAGTCAACCCTCTGCTTCGGGTTCTCTTCCGAGTAACACCGTTGCTAATTCAAGAGGGGAGATGAAAGCAATCACCACACTAAGTGGAAAAGGTTTAAAGGAACCCAAGATTCCTACACCTACACCGGTGATTGTGACAAAGGAAAACGAGCCTCCTTCACCAATTCCTCCACCTTCTACTTCTACCCCGCCACCACCCAAGGATGTGAGTGAGAATTCCATTACAAAGCCTTCCTCTAAGCCCGATATACCTTATCCTTCAAGGTTAAGGAAAGAGAAGTTGAAGAACAAGGATGATATTCAAGTTTTGAACTTTCTTAAAATGTTTAAACAATTGAATTTCAACATCTCCTTCGCCGAGGCTCTCGCTCACATGCCGAAATATGCTAAAATGTTTAAAGATCTTCTTAGTGATAAGGAAAAGCTTCTTGATATTGCTCAGACCCAACTTAAAGAGAATTGCTCCGCGGTTCTCTTAAGGAAATTGCCAACAAAACTTGGTGATCCGGGTCGCTTTCTCATTCCTTGCAACTTCCCCGGGGTAGAGAATTGTATGGCCCTAGCCGATCTAGGTGCTAGTATTAACATAATGCCATTAAGTGTTTGGAAACAAGTATCTCTACCCGAGCTAGTCCCCACACGAATGACATTGGAGTTAGCTAACCGTACGGTTGCTTATCCGATGGGGATAGCTGAAGATGTCTTCGTCGGTGTCGACAAATTCACCTTTCCGGCGGATTTTGTTGTCGTTGACTACGAGATGGATCCCCGTGTTCCATTAATCGATGGACGTCCATCCTTGAGGACCGGTCGCACTCTCATTGATGTAGCCGCGGGTGATTTAATCATGAGAGTTGGTGACGACAAAATCTTGTTCAACATGGGTAAACTTTCTAAGCAACCTTATGAACACGAGAGCGTTAATTTCAATGACGTACTTGACGAGGCTTGTGAAGAACATTTCAAAGATGCTTGTAAAAGTGGTTTTTCTTCTCTACCCATTGTTGAAACTGTTGCCTCTATTGCTCCCTCATTGACTCCATTTGGAGAAAGTGACTTCCTTTTGAAAGAATTTAAATCAACTTTAGGGTATGTGGACTTAAAATATGACGATTCTCCCACCGATTGAGAAGAAGACATTCGTACCATTGAGAAAATTCTCAACGAGGACCATATTTCTCCACCTTCTCCTATAGAAATCATAAACGATGATCAGAATTTGACTAAGCCTTCCATCGACAATCCTCCGGATTTAGAGCTTAAGGATTTACTGTCTCATCTCGAATACGTTTTCCTTGAAGACAATAAGAAGTTACCCGTCATCATTGCAAAGGACTTACAAGAGGATGAAAAATCTCGACTTATCGATGTGCTGAAAAATCATAAGAAAGCAATTGCTTGGAAAATTTCTGATATCCGCGGAATTGATCCTAACTTTTGTACTCATAAAATTCTCATGGAAGATGACTTTAAACCCGCAATAAAAATCCAAAGAAGGGTTAATCCAAAAATGCATGACGTCATTAAGAAAGAAGTTATCAAACTCATGTTGGAAATACGTTTTTACGTATTTAGAAAGGATCGGTCACTCCAATGATATTGGGCTTGTGATCCAATATAAGCCATATAGCCCACATGTAGGGTGGGCTATATAAACCCCCTCCTAGCATGTTCGGAGGGGTTGGTCATTCACTTCACACACACATCAATCTAATACTTCTTATTCTCTCCAACCTTTCTCCAATTTCTCTCTCTACATCTTCATCTATCTTTCTATCTCTTTAGATAATCACAACACAAGGATAATCCAAGGATCACGAAGACCTACAATTGGTATCAGAGCCTTGGTTTGATTGGTTTTGTTCTTGTGTTCTTGATTTTGTGTTTTGATAATCCATACCCACGTCCAAATTTTTTTTGTGTTTTTATTCTTTGATCTTGATATACGTTATCTAGTTACTTGTTGTAGTGATTTTGGTATCTTGGTTTTGGTTAAAAACACAAACTTTCTTGGATCAATCTTTCAAAATATCTTGGTTTTTCTTCATTCCGAAATTCAAGCAAAAACCACCATCGGAAAGTACAACTGAGAGGAATTTGATCGCAATAACCAGCTGGTTCCACTTTGCGATCACTGTATTACGATAAATTATTCCGACGTGACATTCCGATCTAACATTGCGATCTGGGATTCCGACGGTTTTAAGGAATCCTGAGTCGTCATTCTGTCCTATTTATTTTAGCTACATTCCGATCCGGACATTCCGATCTAGACATTCCGATAGTGACATTCTGATCTGGACATTCTGATCTGGACATTCAGATAGTGTGACATTCCGATAGTGTGACATTTTGATCAAACATTCTGATGGGTAATATTGTGATGGGTATTGCGATGGTTATTCCGATGGGTATTCCGACGGATTAAATTTGAGGATTCTGATACAGTGACAAGTATTTCAAGATTTTTCAAAAACGTGTTTTTGGAAATTTTTAGGGGATTTTAACATTATTTCTTGACTTCTACTCACAACAACAAACACAATTACTTTCTTTCATTGATCGATCGACAAGTAATCCTTACATTCATTTATCATCGATTTTCAATGGATTCGTTGAACTCGACATCTCGAGAGGGAAACTTGCTTCTCATGCAAAACACAGCTAGAGAAAGTGGTATAACGTTCTTTCGACTACTCCAGTCTCATCTAGTGACCATTTCTTGGTTTCAAGGAGGAAGCGAATTTCTGACACTCTTCGGTCAAGATCGTTATATATTCATCGATTCCATATTCCTCAACTTGAACCAACTAGCTGAGCAACTTCACAAAGAAGAATTTAATCACTCTGCATCAGCATCTGTATATCAAGCTCTAGTGACACAACTTACGCACTTCTTCAAATTCAACATTTTTAAGTCTGACAATTCAGGGATATGTCAATCATTTCTTCAGTACACACAAACGGAAATTAAAGAGTTTCGTGGTACATTGTTGAAATTAATGATATCAGTCTCGTCTTCGATTTATGAAAGATCTCGACTTCAGCAAGAGTATGATAATGGAGTGCAAGAATCTACGATGCAGATGCAAGAGGAGAATGATCATACGGTTGAAAACTTGGAGCCTAAAGATTGCAAGAGCAAGGATTCGGGAGGAAAGCATGATACAAGCAGCATGTCAGGGATTGATGACACCATACCCGTATCTGACGAAGAATCTACAAACACGGTACAAAGGAATGTGGTATATGATGTCTATGCCGATGAACCACCGCATGTTGCGCATCCCGAACCTAATTATGAAAAACATGGGATGGAAAAGGGTGATAGTTTTACCACTTCAGATTCATCCGATGTGAGTCAAAATAGGGGAGAAATTGTTTAGAATGCTATAGTTCATCATGATAAATGCTTTATGACTTCTTCTCTAACCCATTCTGATTCCAAGATTAAAGAGCTTGAAACTATTTTAGCTCAGCAATCTCAAGCTCTTGAGGATGCCAAAATTAAATTTTCAAAGAAAACGGATAAATTTGAAAAGTATTTTGAAAAACATGAAAATTCAAACGTTGTTCTTGAAAGAAATATAAATCAAAAAATTCAAGATTCTAAAGCTGAAAAAGATAAATTTGTGAGACAAATTAAGTCGCTTGAATTTAAGTTGGCATCCCAAGATAAATTGCTCAAACAGAATGAGACTTTAAAGGCTCAAGTACAAGAAAAGGTCTTTGCTATAGCTGCGTTGAAAAACGAATTGAGAAAAACTAAAGGATCTAGTGTGGATACTAAGCTTGAAAAACCATCAATCTTGGGGAAACCGCCTCAAATTCAGTCTGTTAGACAACCGACTGCATTTAGATCTGAGCGACCAAAATCCTCGAGACCGCGGTTTGCCTCCCAAGTTGATATGGTTCATCTTTCTAGACCAGTCACTCCACTATCTAGGCCCAATGTGACTAAAACAGCTTTTGCAAGACCTAATCACATGATTGCATCTAGCCTCCCTAGACATACTCTAAAGAACACGTCTCGAACTAGTTCAAATGATGTTCGCCATAAATTTGGTCTAAGGGAAGCTATTCAGAAGACACAAGTAAGAGATAGGAATTTTAAACCTAGTCAGATGCCTTCTAGATTACACAACACTGTTAACCGTAGCATATCATATCCTAGGAGCATCAATCAATCATCTAGGAATTCTAGATCTTACTCGGACATTAAATATGCTACTTGTAAAACATGTAGGAAATGTGTCTTTAAAGCCAATCATGATTCTTGTGTCAAGAAATTACTTAATGAGGTGAACTCCCGTGCTAGACTTAAATCCCAGTGGGTGGCTAAAATAAAACCCATGGGTAAAATGTGGCGCCCCACTGGTAGAACTTTCACTCTTGTAGGAAACGAGTGCCCTTTAACTATGATAGTCTCTGATTCTACTAAGACTACTTGGGAGGAAACTGAAAAGGAGGATACATCACTTAAGCCTGAACTTAAGGTTTTATATAAAAGGAAACGTTTGCCAGCTAAGACAAGTGAATCATCTCCTCAGGTCAACTCTAGTACAAGAAAAGAAAATTGTGAACCCCCACTTGTTTCTAAGATAGATATCGCTAACCCATATCAAAGCATGCAAATTCCAAATGAAAATGCAGGTACCAAAGAGGATGTTCCAAAAGAACGAAGCGGCCCAATCATTGTATACCATTCAATTAAGGACACTCTCAGAGTTTGGTTGCTAAAGAAGCTGATATCTAAGAAACAAGTGTCTCAGGGGATTTCCAGTTAAGCTTACAGTGCATCAGGACTTATAGTCACATCATAGACTATAACTCGTTCTTCAGAGAAAGGGAAGTTCATCTACGCAACGATAACTTACCCTCAAAACGAGAAATTAAGTTTTCTCGGACACGAGCTTATATTAAAACTATTCAACGGTTTTAAGCTCGTGTAAATGGCTCTTCGTTAAATGACAGACGATGACCCGGACTTCAGAGACAGGGAAGTTTATCTACGCAACGATAACTTACCCTCTTAACGAGAAATTAAGTTTTCTTGGACACGAGCTTACCCTAAAACCATTCAAAGGTTTTAAGCTCGTGTATAATGGTTCATTGTTAAATGTCAGACATTGACCCGTTCTTCAAATAAAAGAAAGGTTATCGCCGATGATAACTAATCGTTACAACGAGAGATTAATTTTTCTCGGGCATGAGCTAATATTGAAAACATTCGAAGTTTTTAAGCTCATGTACAATGACTTACAGTTAAATATCAGACTGTAACTCAATCTTCAATTTTAGGAAAGCTTATCTTTAAAGATAGCTTATCCTCATAACGGGAAATTAAATTTTCTCGGTCATGATCTTGTATTAAAACATTCCAAGTTTTAAGCTCATAAAGGAAATTGTATCTTTTAAATAACAGAACTTTTCCGCATAACGAGAAATTAATCTTTCTCGGTCATGAGCTTTCCGTTAAAACATTCAAAGTTTTCAAGCTCATGAACACGACTTCTAAGTAAATGTCAGCTTAGGACTCGTTCTTCAGTTAAAAGGAAAGTTTATCGCCGATGATAAACTTATCCTTAACAACGGGAAGTTTACAACTTCTCGGACTTGAGCTCGTTTTGTAAGATATTCAACATCTTAAGCTCAAGTAATTGGTTTTCAAAACGTTGAACACAATTTTTGAGAATTTCTCAAAAAGGTTTTCTAAATCTTTCAAAATTGTGTGTTCAAAAAATGTTTTGATAAAAAGAGCATGTCTTCTGGAATCGATGATATTTACGATACTAGAAATATCATTCAATAATGACACGGGGTTGTAAATAAAGTTCAAGCAGAAGTTCAAATGTTTTAAAACATGCTCAAAATGGTTTGCTATTATTTCAGATAGTAACCCGTTTTTCATACTCAAGTCAAGCTTTTCACCGGAAAGCTTTGACTCAACAACGGGAATTAATTTTCTCGGGCATGGTGTACTTTATAGCCATGTAAGGGATTGTGTTTACGTAATAACACAATCTAACACGAATATATGTACGATTCAGTGCATTTATTTGTTAAAACAAGATAAGTCTTGTTTTAATGAAGTTATCATCTCCACCAACCGTAGCAACTTACAATTGATATCTGCATACTCGACGATGCGACTACTCAAACGGTGACTACAGCTCTTTCAATAGAACATGGGTCAACAATTGAGGGGGAGCAATTGTCCAGCATTCCGAATCCTTGATGCCGAGAGTGCCAAGTTCACATATTGGTGTCAAGACAACGATATCAATCATACGCATGGAGTCAAGAGATAACTTCAGACGTGACGAGGTGACCAACATTCGTGAACAAGAACCATGTGAATCTTTCATATGATGTTCTTCATCATTCAGGTCCAACCTCGTAAATTGCTAATCTTGTGAATACATTATCATATATGATCTTTGCACGTGATAAATACCTTACACTTGTGTTTAAAAGGTATTTAATTTACGTTTCAGCACACCCTCATTAATTTCAGGGGGAACTTGTGTATTTCATGAAGATTATTGGATTTGCATTTTTCTTCCCAAATTTTCTTAAAATGCTATTAAATCAATTGATATTAAAAACATAGATTGGGTTAATATTTTTAATATGGGGGAGAAAATGTGATTTAATATGGGAGATGATCAATCACAAATGGTTTGACTTAACGTGCTAGCTCATCCCGACATGTGCGAAATGTTTTGGGATATCGTGGCATATGTTAAGGGGGAGCAAAATGGATTTTGTAACACCCCCAAATTTATACAACTCAATACAGCGGAAGACTAGTTGGTGTTACGGGATAGCACATTACTCACATCATGGACAACGCATAAAAATCACGTCGTTTATTAATAAAGCATTTCCATTCATAAATATCAAATTTACATAGGTCCCAAGTCATTATATTAAATACAGGTTTTACAAAGCATTTGAATGGAAATAAGTATTTAGATGCGGGCCATGAATTCTTGTTGTCTTCCCGAGAATTACCTTCAAGTACCTGAGATAAAACATGTTAAAAGAAAAGGTCAACGATAACGCCGAGTGAATTCATAGAGTTTAATAAATTCCATCAATATAATATCAGTATAAAATTATTACTGAAAATCATTTTGTACAAAACATTTTAAAGGCCATAAAATAGCCAAAGTCATTTTTATACAAATCCTTATCGAAAATCATAATATAGGCATTTTGCCTTAAAAATCATTATACGAGCCAATGTCGTAAAAACATCATACAATACGTCTTACGACGTTGTATAAAAATAAAAACCGTTATATGAATATGGTTATGAAAACCAAAACACAAACATAATATCAATAGTATGACCCTGTATTGCTAGTCAGGCAATACATCGTAATTCAGAGCGTCTAGTAGTATTTCGTTAGTTTTGGATTATTATAAGCCGCATGACATTGTTACCTTACTAAACCAACAACGGGTAGCTAACCCGATACTCAATTTGCCCATCTAAAGTAGCGTGTCTTCACAAAGGTCACGCTATGGAAATCTTCTCATACATAAATTCGCTTACCAATCAATGTGGCACGACGGGGATCAACCGTCAAGGCGCGAACTGGGGTGATCATCCCCAAATAGTACTATTATATGCACAAGCGTCTACCAAATCTCGGTAGTTCACAATTCATGCTAATGTGACTTTTAGTAACATAACCTAACTTTAATAATCCATTTAATTTCATCTATCAGGTCCTTTAATCATTTATCGGGTCATACAATCGGGTCATACAATCATTCGGGTCCAAATCAATAAACAAGCAATCGGGACAAATGGTGTCCTATTTTATAAAAACTAACATGTTATCTCCCTCGCGGATTTATAAAACATTTATAAAAACATTTAAAAGAGTGCGAGGCTATGAACTCACGTTGATGTGGGAAGGCGATTATCGGCGATTTGGATGTACGGTACGTGCTTCAATCACGGAAACCTAGACAAATAATACTCGTCTTAGACTCATGTCCAATGACTTTATAAAAATAACAATTATGTATACATATGATGATTTTATATATATGATGATCAAGTGGGTTTACATATTCTTATTTACTTATTTTGGTGTTATATGTCGATAACTTTTATACTAGTTTACTAGTTTTACCTATTTACACGTTTTAAGTCCAATAAGCTTATTATAAGTTCTTTAACTTGTTTTAATCCATGTTATACTTATATTATCAGTATCTACACTTTACAAGTTGGGCCTAAATGGGTTAAGCCCAATAAGTACTTTTTATAAGTGTTTAACTTATTTAGTCCAATTATTAGTTCAATATGCTTATTTAGCTCGTTAATGTCCGTATGTCCTATAGTTCGGGTTTTATCGGTTTTTACTTGTATTAGATACTTATATATCAGTATATGACTTTTGAAAACTTTACATTAGACGGGTTTGATCGTCTAAGTTTTAATTGGCGAAAAACGTTAATTTTACGGTAAAAGCCGAAAAAGTCGTAAAAATCAAGTTTATAGTTTTTATTACTTATAAGTATTATTCCACTACCATTTTTATAAGTTATTCATTTATTTAACCTTTTATATATTTATATAAATAAGTTCTATAAGTTAGTGGGTTTTTATTTTACATTTTATACAATAAAATTTTGAGTGCTTATATAATAATAATAAACATTAATTCTCAAAATCTGATTTTTATCTTCATGTTCACCATTTTTACCATATCTAGAGTTCTATAATGAATTAGAAGCTCATTTTTTGGTGACATGATCTTCATATTATGTGCTACATTTAACTTAGTTATAGCTACTGCTCATTTTGAGTTTATCTTGCCTTAACAGTCCCTACAAAACTGCTTATTCAGATTAGAACACCCAACTTGTTTTGATCATATCTCACTCATTATATTGATTCCATTGCATGGCCAACTATCACATGTGTATAACATCTTGTACTTACTGTAAATGGATCATACCATGCAATTTTATCAGTTCAAGTTTTAGTTATATACTGTTTTTATACAGCCAACTAAATAAGCATGATTTTAGCCTCATTTCTTATAGTTATTAACCTTTTTAAGCATATTTATCAACACTTGATCCCCACACAACATTTTTATCATCATATATACATCATATACATATACAATAATGAAGAAAATACATTTGTTCTTTACAAAAATAACAAGAGAGAAATGGAGAGGATGATCTTCTTCACCAACCAAGTGTATTTCTTGTTTTTGGAAGACAAGAACTTGATGAACACAACAAGTAACTCCAAGATCATCAAACACCAAGAACAATAGTTGAGAAATCAGCCCTAGGACACAAGAAAATCACCTCCATTGTTGTTAATATGGCCACCAAATGATCAAGGCTTCAAGATAACTCCATGATAGAGCTAGTTAACATGTGTTTCAAGGCTAGAAAATATCAAAAGGGGTGTTTGTAGCTTGAATATGGACGACAAAGGGTAGAGTTTTTGAGAGGATTTGTGTTGGTTTGCATGTAAGTAAATGGTGGTGTGTGTAGTAGCTAATGGTTTTGACTAGGAAGTGGAAAGTGTAAGCTTAAAGAGTAAGCTAAGTTACACTTGTAAGTGTTTAGCTAACATGATGCCACATATGGTTGTGGTGTCATGTTAGTGCCGTCCCATTTAAGCTAGTGGGGTGGGACAATGTATTTTGTCCCATCTCACTAGTTTACGGGTATTCCTCGATTCTAGTTTTCTCGATTTGCGTGCCCTCGGGTCGTTTCACGAAAAACGTTTTTATAAATTATGAATCAACGTCACAAAACGAATCTAACAAAAATTGTCTCATCAAAAACGGAGTTTGAAAACGTAAATAGGTAATCCTAAGGTTTTCGGTTTAGTCGTAAAGGACGTTAAAATAAAATCGTAAGTCCTAGTCTCTTCTCGTAAATTTGTGAGTTTATGAACCAACACAAATTTAAAACTCCAAAATAATATTCACTGATAAATTTATTTTCTGAAATGTCGGACTGTCACCAAAGACGGTGTAAGTAAACGTAAGCACGTAACGTTGAATCCTCCGGTTTAGACGTAGTCGACGCTACTTCAAGACGTAAATCCAAATTTCTTCCCAGAAATAAGTTAGTTCATAATGTAACATTAAAATAATATTTTTAAATAATATTCGAGAATAAAATATCAACCATAAGTTGATGGATTGTCACAGCATTTACCCCTAAACAGGATCTTTGTCCTCAAAGATCATCTTACTACTCGCTTCTTATAGAGTTAAAGTCATGTGGGTATTTCCTCCACATTCGGTCTTTTCTCACAAGTGAAATTCATTACAATACGCGAGTTCTATCAAACATAACTATGGGAATAAGATCAGGCTTAATGTTGACTTACTTTCTCTATCCATGATGTTCACGGGTTTTTGATGAATGCAACTTTTCGCCGATCTAAGCTCTACTAAGAAATAATCAGATTCTCACTTGATAGATATTCCATCAAGTTCGATATACGAAACATAATTCACGCAGCTCTTGAAGTCCTTGGGTAGATCCAGCTTATATGCCTTTCAAACCAAATCTTTTACATCATCTCAATGGTCCCATACAACGGGGACTTATATCCCATGATTTGTCAGATCATTAATTCATTTCTCCAAAGTTAAAAATTTTGGCATAACTTCGCTACCCATCTGGCACTTCAAGATCTACATTTCATATTCACATAACCTCTTGCCCACTACTGGCAGTCAAATAATCAGATCCTAATTTCGACAATCATTTCAGATCTCGCGGGTCGGGTATTTTGTAAGGTTAGGTTCGCCATCATAGGAAACCTTAAACCTAAAAGACATGTCCAACTCACAATGGGTGTGTGTCGGGTGTCTTCATCTCAACTCCTGCTTATAGATGCTCTAATAATTAGATCATGACAAGATTCGATCTCGATCCTAATGCGATAATTATCAATGATAATCTCTCTAAAGGAAAACGATTGTACGGTTTATTTCCAAAGGTCAATCATTCAAGCATAAAACAAGACTTCTAGTGTTTTGTATCATTACTTTACCTCGTGCCTTCGATTTGGGGTGGTAAACAATACTCTCTTCAAGATTCGTTCTCAATAACTCCTGAGAAAATCTCTAGAAATTTGATGGGAAGCGGTGATCTTGATAGAGATGATCGATACAGGCACACAATGTTTACGCAACTTCTTTAAATACAAAAGAGTCAATTTCTTCATCAAGAATCTAGCATTATCATTAACGGGAATGATATTAGCAGATTTGGTCAGTCTGTCGACGATGACCCAAATCGAATCAAATTAAGATGACGACCTTTACAATAGCTAGACGTTTACTAATGTATGAGGCGATGTCTGCCTTCATAATTTGCCATTAGTACAACCTCTCTAGACAAAGATACTTTTAGTCATAAATGACATAAATAGAATACTTATACTTACAAATTCCAACATAACTATATCTCACAATCTCCATATTTAGGCAACCACAAGTGGCCTTTAAAACATTTAACGCTATTGGTTTCTCAATTTTAATGGTTCACATTAGCCGCGAACCCCTTTTTATTATCTATATTAACCTTTTTACAAACATTGTTTATTTTTTTATATTGTTCGGCAATTTATTTTGCACCTTCATTATTAAGGCACATGTCCTAATCGGTTCTTTATCTTTTATACATAATGTGTCAGTAATTACGTTCACTTTCCTGATGAATTAAATATCATAACCGTATTTATTCAAAATTCTTTCTTCATATTTTCTATGTTTTAGTTCTATCTCAACTATTATTTTTATCAGTTCTGCTTGATCCGACGTTTATAGCGCCGATAAATATTACAAGTAATTAAATAATATATATTTAATTTTTATGAAACGCAAACGTAAAGATTTTAAATTTCCTAGTCCGTCCAATTATATGAAAATGTTCAAAATAATTTTTAATTTAATTAACACGAATTTCGTTGATTTATCAAAAATATTTAATAAGATTCGTAAATGTTCGAAAAACCTTTGCTTATACTTTGGTCAAAATTTTCTTAGTTAAAAGCAAAAATTGTCGTTTCAATTTTTAAGTCATGGTTTAAATGGGTTTCCTCATTCCTTCTTAGGTTGTCTTGAGGTATACACAAACATTTACCCCTAAACAGAAGTTTAGTTAAATGGTTTGTGTATAAGGGAATAATCCCTTAAAATCCTTTGTTAAAACATTTGTCAAATTATATTTGCACTTTCTTTTTAGTATAACTCAAAGTCTTAAATGACTTCTAAATTTTGAAGAGTCAATTTATATTCCATTATCTATTAATCACACGGTTAAATCATGTAAAGGATTAAGTCTTAAGTCTTATGTTAAATATTCAAGGTACAAGTTTTAATTGTTCGGCCAATTCAGGGCAATCTATAATTAATTATTAACTCATTCTTATTCTTATAAACAAACATATAGTTCTTAATGATCACGAGCATGAATTTATCAATTTACAGCCTTCACACGTGATTCACCAAATTTATGAATACTATATGTGTATTAGTCAATCCAAACGACATCACGTGAAACTCATAATGTTTATTACAAGTACCGGATGTAGTGATTGGAATAGATAATCTTCTTCGCAGACGCGAAGTTGATGATAACCATGCTGAGGATCAAAAACCTTGTAAATGATCAAACAAATCTTCCATTTCGAGTTATGGATATCGTTTTCGATTGTCAATTTACTCAGTTCATAGTAATCTATAAATATAAGTAATGATAACACCATAGCTCTTCATGATGACGAGCTCGGTAGAATAAAATCTTTCTCCGACAACTCTCTCAGTTGTACGGTAATTTCTTAAATTCAGATGGTGCTGACGTACAGTGCACAAGCCACAAGTGCAGCACCGGAAATATAATCAATACCAATTTCAACTTGCCTTATTGGCAAAGGTCTAGGTAATTCATTAACAAATACTTACTAAAGTTTCAAATGACATAAACATCTTTTAATACATTCATATTAGGTTCTTTCTAGATTATAATATCTATGACTAATTCACAACCATTCATGGTATAATTTCAAGTCTAAATGCAGGATATGGTCATCCACCAAGAATTGTTTAGATCACTTTTGATAATCAACTTCTTATCATTTAGGGGAATTCAATTCGAGTTCCCATCAATTAAGACAATGTCGTCATGTCATAATCAATCAATCCATTCTACTAGCATTACTAACTTTCCAGTTTTATTATCGTCGATAAAATGTGAACTTCTCAAAAGACTAATAATAATTCATAATCCTTCACAAATTCAAGGATATCAGGAGACATAACTACCTTAAAAGAGTAAGGTCAACGCATAATCTACGCGAGAGAATTTCAAATCAGATACAGACGAAAACATTTAACGAATATGAATATATCACATGTTTTTATAATTTGAGTACGCATTCGAAAGCTCCTCAGATCGTTACCCAGGTCATTCAAATGAAACCAAATCAAAAGAAATGATAGGAACGTCGATACATCTAGTCGGGTATCAACACTCGGTAATCAAATACTTTTCCTAAGAATCTCACTACGGGAGAATTGGACAAGAAAGAATTGTCAATTGTTAAATAAGACAATTTCCACAGACGAGTAAATTCGACTCAGAAGAATAGATGCTAAAGGCACATATGTAGGTGTCCCTAACAATATGTCCCTATTTTGCACTTTTTGTAGATCTTATAAAATTTAATCTTTCACAATCTTTAAAGAAAATGTAGTGTTTATTCATTAGTTTTATGGTGACTACTAATCAGCCTTGCATGGTCCATTCCAAATTGTATGTAGGCGCGCAACTATATACAATTTCAAGATTAACGATGCAATACTCAGTTCGTCAAAATTTTATCATCATGTTTACAATAAAAACATTTTCATGCTTAATTCTTAAATAAGAATCAAAAATAAATTTACAAAGATTTTCTTTGTTATGAAAACAAATAAGTTTTCCAAGGTATTTCATAATCAACTTTATTTCAATAATGATTATTTTGTAAGTCTCACTTTAAATAATCCTTATAGTGATGAAAATTCAATTTTTCTCAAGGGATACTGTTTTATCTTATAAAAACAATGAGTGATCTGCAAAGGAGTGATGAAAAAGTTGTTCACCAAGAACTAACTTCAATATAATAAGAAATGAGCTTATCCAAATAATCATGAGGTTCATGATCTCGATGGCACTCAAAAAGAATAATTCACAACGTAACTCAATTCGATATGAGTACTTGTTCAACGGTTGTATCACTAATGCGAACATTAGAATGAAGCAATAAAAGATAGATAACATCGATACATGTAGGATTTAGCAATCAAAGGTAGTCTTTTTATTAATCACAAACAAGTCAAAATTGTACCGTAACACATTACGTGTCACTATGTCATACAATTCTCAGAACTCATCCTACCAACTGTTGTCTCAGTTAAGTTAGGGATTATTTTTAAAAGATACCACAATGAATACTAATCTACAAGAGTCATTAGGTGTTCCACATGTCCCAGAAGATCCATCGGTCTCAATTCAGAAGAAGATTTCTTCAATTTATTTATTGGACACTGGGCATCCTCGTCAGTGGACAATGGCTTAGGAACAACCCTTAACACGAATCAACAATCAATTAAATCCTTATAATCTAATCACAGAACTTAACGACTTCCTCTTATCAATCTTATATTCCATACAAGTTAAATTTTACTTTATTCAAGTTATAACAAATTTTATACTCAATGCGATATCCTACTTCATTCTTTAATACTTTCAATCTTATTCTTACAACAACAATTATCAAATGAGTCACTAGTATGAAATGACTCACACATTCAGTTAGACTTCTCGGAAAGGTATTAGTGGCATGAGGCTTTTGGGTAATGGTTCCAATGACAGCCTCAAGTGTAACATTCACCCTTTCGATTTCCATTTAAGAATTGGATGACAACGAATCAGATGACATCTTTCTAGGTGGTAACGTTTTGTCAAACTCCACTCTATAAGGAAAGATCGTCATGACATCGATATCAGATTTTAATCTCGCCAATTCTTTTTCAATATAACAATCAACTAATATCCACATTTCTACGAGTATCAACCATTTGATGGGATCATAAATATCCACAACTTGGTTTAGAACTAGGATAGCTAGAATTCCTACGAGAATAGCTTCGATTGATTTACTAGGGGAGTTAGGGTTTCTTGTGACAATCTACGTCGTATAAATATGTCGTATAAATATCAAAATAATCATCAAACAATCATGTAATAAAATTACATCATATATATATATAATCCAAGTTATATATATATTAAAATAACACTTCTCAGTCTGGCCTTGTCGGTAACTTGGGAATTCTTCGGCACCGTTATAGTCAAAAGATTTTTAGACATTTTTAGAAAAATGTTTATAGTTAAAAGATTTTGAAAAGTTTTATTCAAAACCTTCGTTTTAAAAATCTTTCGTTCTCTATAACGAGAGCTCTGGTACCAAACTATAACACCCCCAAATTTATACAACTCAATACAGCGGAAGACTAGTTGGTGTTACGGGATAGCACATTACTCACATCATAGACAACGCATAAAAATCACGTCGTTTATTAATAAAGCATTTCCATTCATAAATATCAAATTTACATAGGTCCCAAGTCATTATATTAAATACAAGTTTTACAAAGCATTTGAATGGAAATAAGTATTTAGGTGCGGGCCATGAATTCTTGTTGTCTTCTCGAGAATTACCTTCAAGTACCCGAGATAAAACATGTTAAAAGAAAAGGTCAGCGATAACGCCGAGTGAATTCATAGAGTTTAATAAATTCCATCAATATAATATCAGTATAAAATTATTACTGAAAATCATTTTGTACAAATCATTTTAATAGGCCATAAAATAGCCAAAGTCATTTTTATACAAATCTTTATCGAAAATCATAATATAGGCATTTTGCCTTAAAAATCATTATACGAGTCAATGTCGTAAAAACATCATACAATACGTCTTACGACGTTGTATAAAAATAAAAACCGTTATATGAATATGGTTATGAAAACCAAAACACAAACATAATATCAATAGTATGACCCTGTATTGCTAGTCAGGCAATACAACGTAATTCGGAGCGTCTAGTAGTATTTCGTTAGTTTTGGATTATTATAAGCCGCATGACATTGTTACCTTACTAAACCAACAACGGGTAGCTAACCCGATACTCAATTTGCCCATCTAAAGTAACGTGTCGTCACAAAGGTCACGCTATGGAAATCTTCTCATACATAAATTCACTTACCAATCAATGTGGCACGACGGGGATAAACCGTCAAGGCGCGAACTGGGGTGATCGTCCCCAAATAGTACTATTATATGCACAAGCGTCTACCAAATCCCGGTAGTTCACAATTCATGCTAATGGGACTTTTAGTGACATAACCTAACTTTAATAATCCATTTAATTTCATCTATTGGGTCCTTTAATCATTTATCGGGTCATACAATCGGGTCATACAATCATTCGGGTCCAAATCAATAAAAAAGCAATCGGGACAAATGGTGTCCTATTTTATAAAAACTAACATGTTATCTCCCTCGCGGATTTATAAAACATTTATAAAAACATTTAAAAGAGTGCGAGGCTATGAACTCACGTTGATGTGGGAAGGCGGTTATCAGCGATTTGGATGTACGGTACGTGCTTCAATCACAGAAACCTAGACAAATAATACTCGTCTTAGACTCATGTCCAATGACTTTATAAAAATAACAATTATATATACATATGATGATTTTATATATATGATGATCAAGTGGGTTTACATATTCTTATTTACTCATTTTGGTGTTATATGTCGATAACTTTTATACTAGTTTACTAGTTTTACCTATTTACACGTTTTAAGTCCAATAAGCTTATTATAAGTTCTTTAACTTGTTTTAATCCATGTTATACTTATATTATCAGTATCTACACTTTACAAGCTGGGCCTAAATGGGTTAAGCCCAATAAGTACTTTTTATAAGTGTTTAACTTATTTAGTCCAATTATTAGTTCAATATGCTTATTTAGCTCGTTAATGTCCGTATGTCCTATAGTTCGGGTTTTATCGGTTTTTACTTGTATTAGATACTTATATATCAGTATATGACTTTTGAAAACTTTACATTAGACGGGTTTGATCGTCTAAGTTTTAATTGGCGAAAAACGTTAATTTTACGGTAATAGCCGAAAAAGTCGTAAAAATCAAGTTTATTGTTTTTATTACTTATAAGTATTATTCCACTACCATTTTTATAAGTTATTCATTTATTTAACCTTTTACATATTTATATAAATAAGTTCTATAAGTTAGTGGGTTTTTATTTTACATTTCATACAATAAAATTTTGAGTGCTTATATAATAATAATAAACATTAATTCTCAAAATCTGATTTTTATCTTCATGTTCACTATTTTTACCATATCTAGAGTTCTATAATGAATTAGAAGCTCATTTTTGGGTGACATGATCTTCATATTATGTGCTACATTTAACTTAGTTATAGCTACTGCTCATTTTGAGTTTATCTTGCCTTAACAGTCCCTACAAAACTGCTTATTCAGATTTGAACACCCAACTTGTTTTGATCATATCTCACTCATTCTATTGATTCCATTGCATGGCCAACTCTCACATGTGTATAACATCTTGTACTTAATGTAAATGGATAATACCATGCAATTTTATCAGTTCAAGTTTTTGTTATATACTGTTTATATACAGCCAACTAAATAAGCATGATTTTAGCCTCATTTGTTATTAACCTTTTTAAGCATATTTATCAACACTTGATCCCCACACAACATTTTTATCATCATATATACATCATATACATATACAATAATGAAGAAAATACATTTTTTCTTTACAAAAATAACAAGAGAGAAATGGAGAGGATGATCTTCTTTACCAAACAAGTGTATTTGTTGTTTTTGGAAGACAAGAACTTGATGAACACCACAAGTAACTCCAAGATCATCAAACACCAAGAACAATAGTTGAGAAATCAGCCCTAGGACACAAGCAAATCACCTCCAATGTTGTTAATATGGCCACCAAATGATCAAGGCTTCAAGATAACTCCATTATAGAGCTAGTTAACATGTATTTCAAGGCTAGAAAAGATCAAAAGGGGTGTTTGTAGCTTGAATATGGACGGCAAAGGGTAGAGTTTTTGAGAAGATTTGTGTTGGTTTGCATGTAAGTAAATGGTTGTGTGTGTAGTAGCTAATGGTTTTGACTAGGAAGTGGAAAGTGTAAGCTTAAAGAGTAAGCTAAGTTACACTTGTAAGTGTTTAGCTAACATGATGCCACATATGGTTGTGGTGTCATGTTAGTGCCGTCCCATTTAAGCTAGTGGGGTGGGACAATGTATTTTGTCCCATCTCACTAGTTTACGGGTATTCCTCGATTCTAGTTTTCTCGATTTACGTACCCTCGGGTCGTTTCACGAAAAACGTTTTTATAAATTATGAATCAACGTCACAAAACGAATCTAATAAAAATTGTCTCATCAAAAACGGAGTTCGAAAACGTAAATACGTAATCCTAAGGTTTCCGGTTTAGTCGTAAAGGACGTTAAAATAAAATCGTAAGTCCTAGTCTCTTCTAGTAAATTTGTGAGTTTATGAACCAACACAAATTTAAAACTCCAAAATAATATTCACTAATAAATTTATTTTCTGGAATGTCGGACTGTCACCAAAGACGGTGTAAGTAAACGTAAGCACGTAACGTTGAATCCTCCAGTTTAGACGTAGTCGACGCTACTTCAAGACGTAAATCCAAATTTCTTCCCAGAAATAAGTGAGTTCATAATGTAGCATTAAAATAATATTTTTAAATAATATTCGAGAATAAAATATCAACCATAAGTTGACGGACTGTCACAGATTTGTACTTCAAAATGGATTTCATGGTGACTTACACTTACCGAAAACATCTCTATTCACGACGGTGAAGATTGTGGTGCCATAAGGATGGTAGGATAGGTTAAAGTCCAATGAATCCTCTAGAACCGGAGGAATCTTCCCAAGGACATCCCATAGCTAGAAATAGTAGTCCTTAGGAAATATGGAGAAAGATTGTGAACGTAGCTGAATGCCGACCAAGTACTTAAGTTAGCACTGGAACAATCACAACAAGGTGCTAGTGATGACGTATTGGTAAACATTGAAGGGGTTGAAGAATGAAAAAGAATTGTAAAGATAAAGGGTGTAAAGAAAGAAGCCCTCCTTACAACTTAGGTAGAAACCAGGTCAATACATATGCTATTAAGATCATTGTTTAATGATTCTTGATATTGAAGACAGACATCATGGACCCAGTGATGCAAGGCACAACCCATCCCAGCTAACTCAGATATATATTAAAAGATATTTGTTTTAATCACACGGAGACAACACGTTATCTATTGATTTATTCACTCCGAATAAATTGGTATTGAAATGGTGGCACTCCTCTCCAGCCTCCGATCACTAAGAAATCCAAAATGCACGGTCGAGTCTAGAGCCATTTGAGATCATCAAATATCTCATTAGGACACACTTTCATATTTCCTTGCTTCTTCACACACTGTGAAAAGTAAGAAAGATCTTAAGAGTCCTACGCAAAATCTTCATGATCTTGCCTGAACATCCGAGTAATACTGAAGTATTTACAATGAAGATGGAAATCCTTCTTGAGCGAATATCAAAAAGCTCATGGTAGGTGACTTGTGCGATTCTTTATGAATCAAACTTGTGATAACTGGAAAGCAACAGTGGTTTAATTCTTAAATGAATTTAAACACGTTCCAGGCCTCTACGCAATATCTTAGTGATCTTGCCAAAACACTCAGAGTGATACCTTAGTGTTCACGGTGATGAGTGGAAATCCTTCTAGTGTTAACCTCAAACAGCAATTGGTAGGTAACTTGCAAGATTCTATACGAATCAAGCTCGTGACAACTGGAAAGCAACGATGGTGCGGTTCTTAATTGAATTTCACTTGTTCCAGGAACATGAATTGACGACTTCAATCATGCGGATAATTTTATCCAAATGATTCACTCTTTATGTTCGCAGTCAGCTTTGGACGGTCTAATAAAGAGAACGGGTTTACCCTCGAAATCTTGTCAAGGAGGTTCTTAATTGAAACTACCTGCCACAAGTACGATATGTTATATCGTCCAACGGTCTTCACCGACCGGAGGTAAAATGCTACCGAATTAGAATGAAATGTTGAAAGCCATTTCATCCGTGTATATGTTTTGTTGCTAACTGTCTTATGTAGCGTAACAAGAAGGTGGCATTGCGGTGTACAATCCAGAGGAAGTCGTCACCACATGCTTATACTACATACACTTAATACTTCAACAAATTCAAGAAAGTCTGAATGTCAAGTCTTCTGCTGTATCAAACTCTGAAGCTTTCAAGAATTTTATAAAGGTATAAGTATGTGGAACATGAAGTCACAAGGAGGCAAATATCACAAGTGATGAATGCACAAGGTTAAGGCAAGAGAACATGCTCAAGACTAAAGACAAATATCACATCAAGCATATTCACAAGAACAAGATCTAAGACTCAAGCATAGTATGCTAGGTTTAGGATTTTGTAAAATGGTGTGACCTCCCTTTGGGGGAGATTGTTGGAAATACGTTTTTCCAAGGAAAGTCTCGGTCACATCATTATTAGCATAGATCACGAGCAATAGACTATTTTGGACATTGTAACTTGGAGTGACCTCCCTTTGGGGGAGATTGTTGGAAATACATTTTTACGTATTTAGAAAGGATCGGCCACTCCAATGATATTGGGCTCGTGATCCAATAAAGCCCATATAGCCCACATGTAGGGTGGGCTATATAAACCCCCTCCTATCATGTTAGGAGGGGTTGGTCATTCACTTCACACACACTTCAATCTAATACTTCTTATTCTCTCCAACCTTTCTCCAGTTTCTCTCTCTACATCTTCATCTATCTTTCTATCTCTTTAGATAATCACAACACAAGGATAATCCAAGGATCACGAGGACCTACAGGTTAATCCAAAAATTCATGACGTCATCAAGAAAGAAGTTATCAAACTTCTAGATGCCGGAATGATTTACCCTATTTCGGATTCGCCATGGGTTAGTCCCATCCATTGTGTGCCTAAGAAAGGCGGAATAACCGTTGTTCCCAATGAAAACAACGAGTTGATTCCTTCTCGACTTGTCACGGGTTGGCGAGTTTGCATAGACTATCGCAAGCTCAATGATGCCACTCGTAAGGATCATTTCCCTCTTCCTTTCATGGATCAAATGCTCGAGCGTTTAGCGGGTATTGAATACTATTGCTTCTTAGACGGTTTCTCCGGGTATTTTCAAATTCCCATCAATCCTAAAGACCAAGAGAAAACCACATTCACGTGTCCTTATGGAACATTTTCTTACAAAAGAATGCCTTTCGGCTTATGCAATGCTCCCGGGACTTTCCAAAGGTGTATGATGGCTATATTCCATGACATGGTTGAAGAAACTATGGAAGTCTTTATGGATGATTTCTCGGTCTATGGTGATTCTTTCTCTACTTGCCTTGCCAATTTAGAACGTATGCTTAAACGGTGTGAAGACACTCGTCTTGTTCTAAATTGGGAAAAATGCCATTTCATGGTAAAAGAAGGCATTGTCTTGGTCATAAAATCTCCAAAGCCGGTCTTGAAGTCGACCGTGCTAAAGTTGATGTGATTGCTAAATTACCTCCACCTTCAACCGTGAAGGGTGTGAGAAGTTTTCTTGGTCATGCGGGATTCTATCGTCGATTCATTCAAGATTTTTCTAAGATCGCTCGCCCGATGACCCACCTCTTGGAAAAAGATACTCCTTTTATCTTTTCTAAAGAGTGTATCGAATCTTTCAATCTTCTTAAGGATAAATTAACTAAGGCACCAGTCTTAGTTACCCCATAATTGGGAGTTACCTTTTGAATTGATGTGTGATGCTAGCGACTTCGCTTTTGGAGCAGTTTTGGGACAAAGAATCAACAAACATTTCCAACCAATCCATTACCCTAGCAAGACAATGACGGGTGCTCAATTGCATTATACCACTACCAAAAAAGAGCTTTTAGTTGTAGTGTATGATTTTGAAAAATTTCGCCCCTATCTTGTCCTTTCCACCACCATTGTCTATACCGATCATTCCGCGTTGAAGTACTTGTTAACAAAACAAGATTCCAAACCAAGACTTCTTTGTTGGATTTTACTCCTTCAAGAATTCAAAATTGAAATTCGTGATAAAAAGGGAGCGGAAAACCTAGCCGCGGATCATCTTAGTAGACTCGAGGATCCTTATCAAAGGGAGCTCCCAAATCAAGAGATTAATGAATCTTTTCCCCTTGAGGCCTTGATGTCTATTAACTCCAATCTTGATGAGACCCCATGGTTTGCGGACTTTGAAAACTATTTGGCGGGTGGAATTCTCGTCGAAGGGTTATCGTCCCAACAAAAGAAGAAATTCTTCAAGGATGTGAAAACTTACTATTGGGACGACCCTTATCTCTTCAAACAATGTGCTAACTTGATCCTTCATCGGTGTGTTGACGGGCCCGTAGCTTTACAAAGGGAGCGGTAAACCTAGCCGCGGTTCATCTTAGTAGACTCGAGGATCCTTATCAAGGGGAGCTCCCAAATCAAGAGATTAATGAATCTTTTTCCCTTGAGGCCTTGATGTCTATTAACTCCAATCTTGATGAGACCCCATGGTTTGCGGACTTTGAAAACTACTTCGCGCGTGGAATTCTCATCGAAGGGTTATCGTCCCAGCAAAAGAAGAAATTCTTCAAGGATGTGAAAACTTACTATTGGGTTGACCCTTATCTCTTCAAACAATGTGCTGACTCGATCCTTCGTCGGTGTGTTGACGGGCCCGTAGCTTTACAAATCTTGGAAGCTTGCCATAAAGGACCAACCGATGGTCACTTTGGTCCGAATTACACCGCGAAGAAAGTTTTCGATTCTGGATTTTATTGGCCCACCATTTATCGTGATGCACACGAAATGGTTAAGCATTGTGATGCTTGCCAAAGACAAGGTAAGATCACACATAAAGATGAGATGCCTCAAAATTTCATCCAAGAATGTGAAATCTTTGACGTATGGGGTATCGACTTTATGGGCCATTTCCATCATCCAAAGGGAACAAGTACATCCTCGTAGCCTTTGACTACATATCAAAATGGGTTGAAGCAAAGGCTTTACCTACGAATGATGCGAGGGTGGTTGTGAACTTTCTGAAACAACTATTTGCTCGATTCGGAGTTCCTCGTGCTATCATTAGTGATCGCGGGACTCATTTTTGCAATGATCAATTTGCTCGAGTCATGGCTAAGTATGGTGTCAATCACCGTCTTTCCACCGCATATCATCCACAAACAAATGGTCAAGCAGAGATTTCTAACCGTGGACATAAAAGAATCTTAGAGCGTATTGTGGGAGAGCATCGTGCCTCATGGGCCGATAAGTTAGATGATGCTTTGTGGGCTTTCCGTACCGCATATAAGACACCTATTGGTTGCACTCCATATCGTATTGTGTACGGAAAGGCATGCCACCTCCCCATTGAGTTGGAACATAAGGCTTATTGGGCCTTGAAATGGTCTAATTTTGATATCAACAAAGTTGGTGATCTTAGGAAGATCCAACTCAATGAACTTAATGAACTAAGGAATGAAGCTTATGAGAATTCGTTGATTTATAAGGAGAAAACCAAGCTCATTCATGATTCTAAGATCAAAAACCGAGAGTTCAAAATTGGTGATCAAGTTTTACTCTTTAACTCTCGGTTGAAAATCTTTTCGGGCAAGCTTAAGAGCCGTTGGTCTAATCCATTCACCGTCGCCAAAGTCTTCCCTTATGGCACCATTGAGCTTTCTCAACCAAATGGGCCAAACTTTAAAGTGAATGGCCAGCGTGTTAAGTTGTACTTTGGTGAGGACATCTTTCATGAGATGATTCCATCCCTCACCACGTTTCCCTTGAATTAGTTCTGGGTCGAGTCGGGCTCGTGACTCGGTTAACAAAAACAAGCGCTTCTCGGGAGGCAACCCGTTGATGTATCCTTTTTACCCGTTTTCATAATAAGTGTAGGGGGAGCTACATAGGGTTTGTTGTCTTGTTTCTTATGATGTGCAGGGATTAAAGCTTCAAAGAGCACTTTTGATGAAATTTGACGACCCGTGATCCCGTGTTCTCGTCTTCCCGGTTCTATCCTAAACTGACGTGATTCAATATTTCATATCTTATATGTTCAATTGAAATCACTAGAGTCGTCTCTTCCTTAGCAAGATTTAAACAAAGTTCACAATGTCCTAAGTGTAGGGGAGTTTACTCCCACGGGCTTAAACATTGAGGACAATGTTTACATCAAGTGTAGGGGGACTTCTATCGAAGTTAAGTGGGTTTTTCCATTAATTTGTCCTCATTTTAACCGGAAAATCTAATTTTTCGACATTTTTCAAAAATTTTAATCTATTTTGGCCAAGTAGTATTTTTCATTTATTCTCTTTTATGTTCTTTCCTTTTGTTATCGCATCGTATGTATATATTTCATTTCAAAAATAAAGTCAAAAGAGAAAAATAAAGTTAAAAAAAATAGTTATAATGAGTTTAGATGACGTTGATATATTAGGCCCGTCATGAATCTTTTGACTCAACCCGAGTTTACTTATCTAAGTTTACTCTAGCTAGTATCCTTAACGTGTTTAAGTCAAGTTTTGCTAGGCTTTTATATAGGGAACTTTAAAACGCGAAAGTCTTAACTCTTACGGGTTAAGAAGGAGAACTTTTCGCAAGTTCCTATAACTGATCCTAGAAAGTCGTTTATCAAGGAACTTTAAAATGCGAATTCTAAAACTTGAAAAATTCTAAGAAATTGCAAGATCCTATAGATGACTTGAAAATCCGAGACTTTGATTTAATAGGCTAAGCATCAACGAGTCTCATTCCTTGAGATTTTAAATTATGGAGAACGAGAGATGATAGATTCAATTATAAGTTTCGTATTCTTTCATGAATTTATGTGAGTTAATTATGAGCTTTTTCTCCTATCGCTTGTTAATAAATATAATTGCAATAAGTAAGGTTGTACGATTTGAAAAGTTACTTAGCTTCTAGCCCAAGATCGTTTAAAAGTTGCTCGGTATTAATTAGAGTTCATAGCTAAGGCATAACTTATTGAAGCGGGATGCAAAGATTGGTGAGTCCTAAAAGGCCCTAACAAGGCATGAGGGCTACATTTTGTTGCTAAGGATCCCAAGTGATGTGAAGAATCATTTATCAAAACTCAATATAAAGGATCGAGACACACGACGAAAAGCAAACACTCCCCTAAAGATCATGGAGAATTCTATCCGAAAAGACCCTAGCAAGGTATGAGGATAAATAGATCCAAGTCCTAAAAGGAGGCAGATCGTTGTATATCAAAATCCCAAATAAAGATTAGAGAAAAATGAAGAAGTCGTGGTCCAAGTATGAAGAATCTCTCAAAAACTTCAAGTGAAGAAACTCCTATTATGAAGAGAATACCATTATTTCAAGATCGTCTCTCAAGATTTAAAGTATGAAGTTAATGCCAAATATCGGTCCGAGAAAGGTCTCAAATCGTGAAGCGAGTTATGCCAAGATATGAAATTTATGTGGTCCCGAGAAGCAGTTTTAAAAGAATTTGTCCTTTAGCTAACTATTGATTAAATCGTCCTACTTTATTTCGGCCTAAATAAACTATCGCAATAAGTAAAAAATGCATCCTCGTGATCATTCAAGACAACAATAAAATATAAGAGATACACCTAGGAATAAGGGAGTCTAAGTGAATAATTGGGCCACATGAGTTTGTGTTAGTTTACTAACGTATAATAACAATGATCTCGTTTGTAAGCTTGGTTTGAGGAACGTGAAACTTGAGGGTGATAAACATTCATGACAACCAAAGCCCTAATGTAAGTCTTCGATCTCTTTACTTGTTCTCCCTTTAAGCATTTTGTATATATTTCTATCTTTTTAGTTTTCTTAAGTGTCTAGTATTTAATAAATGCCAAGGTGGGTTAATTATGATGAAAAATGTAAACCGTGCTTTGAAATTAATGCATTGCATGAGGGCATTGCAATGGTCAAGTGTAGGGGATTTAATAAGTGTGAAAACACTTATCCTTTTACCACTTATATCTAATAATAACAAGACCAAAACGTGTATTTAATGTCGTAAAAGGCGGAATTATGCGTGGTTTGTGTTTTTATTGTGTTTTAGGACAAAAATATGAAAAGGGGAGAAAACACGGGCTTTCACGGGCTTTTATTGAAGAAAAAGACAAAAGACGAAGTCAAAAGGTCAAAAGTGCAAGAAGAACGGAAGTCAAAGGCCTATTCTGGAGATTTATCAAAGAAAAAGTCTAAAGACGGAATTTTAACAAAGTCAAAGAACCAAGTCTACTAAAAGAAGAAAATTAGAAGACAAGTTCAAGTTATTATTCGACTAATCCCGAGACAAAGTCAAGAAAGACGAGTTATTTAAAAGGCGAGATGACAAGAAGAAAAGAGGAAGAAACAAACACCTTCCCCTTCCACTATAAATAGTGTCTTAATATTTCATTAGTCCTTAGTCTTTAATTTTAGTAGGTAATTAGTGTTTTTTTATTTTTCTTCTCTCTAGTTTTTCTTTCAAGCTTATCAAACCTTCATCTTAATCTTGTAATCTTTGATCTTAATCTTTAATATAATCAATATTTTTAATAAATTCTCATTCTACCTTTCTTAATCATAATCTATTGTTTTGATTAATTAATCATGTAGTTGATTTCATCTTTTTGATTGTGTGATTGGTTGGCTTATTGGATTGTGCATATTGAGTTGGTGTGTTTATAGTTTTTAGATTATTGTGTTTATTGTTTAATCTTTATGTTTATTAGTTTTTAAATAAGTTGATTTTTGTAGATTAATAATTTTATAAAAAGTTGATTTTAAATAATTTGATTATTTAGTGTTCTTAAAAGTTTTTAAATTGTGTCTTATTAGCTTTTTCTAAAATTTGATTTGCTAAAAGTTTTGGTAAGTGCTTATTTGATTTTTGCTTATTTTGAGTTAATCCGGGTTTTCAAAACCCTTTTATTCCGAACTATATGCAAAACCCTATTATCCCGACTTACATCCAGTGCACCATTATTCCGACTTAACTTTATTCTTCCCTCCAAAACATAACACTACATTCCGACTTGAGTGTGAAATTAATATTCAGACTTAGGTCAAGGATCCTCATTCTAAATTATATGTGAGTTTTGTTTCCCGAATTGCGTGCATCATTTACTATTCCGAATTACGTCTTGGAGACGTATTCCAAATTAGGTCAAGAAGACCTATTCCGAACTGTGTGTAGATCATTGATTCTGAATTAGGTAAGAACGTGGATTCCGGGTTAAATCCTATGGTGAATTCCGAATTGCATGAAGATCATGTTTCTCAAATTACGTGTAAAAGGTGATTCTGAATTGAGTTAAAGACCAACAATCCAAACTAGGTAAGGGATTTGTATTCCGGATTGTATGTGTAACTTGTATTCCGAACTAGGTCGAAGATTGAGGATTCTGAACTATATACAAATATCCATATTCCGACTTAGGTGTTGGATTGGCATATGTGGAAACCTTGGTTTCCTTGATCTTTTAGCTACTAGGAATGCATCATGTTCATATGATTAGATAATCAAAGCGGAATTAGAACACGACACATTAACAAGGTGTTTGGACACAAAGAACATGAATTAAAACAAATGGATTGCTAACTATATTAATAATTAACAATCACTAGGTGTGTATACATTGAATCCCACACCTAGCGAAACACGCTTTAGGTTTACATTGTATATGAAAGTTATGAATAAAACCTAATACCCTTGGTTCCTTTTATAGTGTAAGGAATAGGGTTTACAAGAGATAATATCAAATAAACATGTAAATCTTCTATTCAAATAAACTTATAAATAATATATTCTGCATACTTATCTAAATGGAAGCTTCCAACAACACCTGTCTATGTTTCTATCATGCTTGGATTGCATGTGACAATGCTTGTCAATGTTGACTTCTGTCAACGCTTGATTTGCTCTTGACAACGCCTGATTTGCTCTTGTCAACGCCTGAACAAATGTCTTCATGTTTTCTTCGGTTTTGAGTTTCTGCCACATCAACTTTTTGACCCAACAATCTTCCCCTAGTTGATGTCGGCAAAACTCTTTGTGTATCTCTTGTAAGTTGTACATCATCTTCAAATTGCTTCCCCTCAATTGTAGCATGTATGTCTTCCCCTTTTTGTCACATCAACAGGGAAGTAAACAATATATGTAATCTTGAAGATTCTCCAAATGTAGCTCTATGTAATGATCTTGAAGAAAAATAAATAAAGTAATCTTGATTTAGAAGTAGAGTAACCCAAACCTATGCTCCAAGTCTTGTACTATCCATGTGATGAAGAACTTATACCAAATAGAGAAAATATAAGTAGACCTTGATCCCTTGTCAATATTCTCATTCTTTGTGAGACACTGAGCACGATAATGTAACTCCTTCAAGTGTTATGACAAGTCTTCGTCACCAAACATTTAAAGCACGAACAAGTTACCTTTAAAGTCCATGACTGGAAGTGCACGACTTTAAGATATGATAGAACACAAACTCGCGAAAATCTTCATCAAACATCAAACTTACCATAAGAATTCTTCCCCTTAAGCCAACACCTTTTCATGACGAATTTTAATGAAATAACATCTTCATACCATATGTAAAAGCACTGAATGGATAACTCTTTCACAAGGCTACCCCGATTACATAATCTAATATCCATCAAATTCCTCATGAATTGTTGCTAACTCGCATTAAAATCATTAATCCCTTTTAAAAATATCCGAGACATAAATATCAACTTGATATTCTATATAAAAACGGAGGTTTCATGTACTTTTGCGTGTAAATACCTCCTTTTTGTGTGCTAAAAAAACGTATCAATTTTCTCAAACAGCAGCTGTTCCTTTGTTATCTGAGAACCCTCACTGTCCAATATCCTAACCAAATTCATTGTCCAATATCGGACAAAGCCTAACAGGGTTTGAACAAGTCTTTCTCGGACAACACATGTCAACGCATGTTCTGTCAGCGTTAACTTTCTCTTTGTCAGCGTCTAAACCAACCTTGTCATCGTCTATACTTCTGCTGACGTCATCAAGTGGCTAAATTAACTTCCATCACGTCCAATATTCCAATAATCACGAAGCAAATAACTCCACATATCCTGCCTATATTTGTATATAATAACCAACCTTTTATACCTCATATAAAACAGGAATTCTTGTATATTCGCTTATTTGAACAATCCCCTTCTTTTTAGAGAGCAGATCACGTAAATAGGTGCTTCCATTATCCACGTGAATGATTGTATATCAATAAACAGACAATAATTTAACCATATACCAATCACACGAATTCTTTTTGCACACTGTTTGTTCACTTTTCCAAGTAATCAAACCGTGATCAAAGCACTTCTGCTAGTTGTCTTGGGACTAGTGCCATCAAACAATACGTCTTCAATATGATAACAACCTGCTATTTTTTTCAACATCACAGATCTAGGGCTTAGGAAGTTAAGCATCGAAACCCTAACTTAGGGTTTATAGATTAACCTTAGATCATGTAATATCTTGAATCACCACAACCACAATCTTTATATCCTTCTGCTTTTTGTGTCAATCTAGGGTTTGTGTAACCCTAGTTCATGATTTCATGTGAAAAAGAAAAAATATCAATACCTTAATCAGCGAACTTCGATCTTGAATAATTTCTTCATTACGGCTCAGATCGAAAATCCCTTTGGTGAGATTCTAGACACAAGTGTCAAGAATATATCGTTCAAAAATCACAAAGATCCAACGGTTAACGAAGGAGAAACGTGTTTTGAACATGGCTGTCCACAGAAGACTGCATACATCCTGCTGCTGACTTTGACGCTTAATAAGTTTTTTCTTGGGGATAAAAATCGACAATCCCTCCGGTGAATGTCTAGACATATGTGTATAGAACACACACAAGAAATTTCGTGACGATCCAACGGTCCAATCAAAAGTTATGACCTTCTGAATACTGCTGCGCACACAAAAAACGTCCAGAGGAACCCTAGACGGATTTTTCTTTTCTTCTCGATACACGAACACCTTGTTGGTCCTAGCATCACGAGCCACGAGGCTCTGATACCAACTGTGGAAACCTTAGTATCCTTGATATTTTAGCTACTAGGAATGCATCATGTTTATATGATTAGATAATCAAAGCGGAATTAGAACACGACACATTAACAAGGTGTTTGGACACAAAGAACATGAATTAAAACAAATGGATTGCTAACTATATTAATAATTAACAATCACTAGGTGTGTATACATTGAATCCCACACCTAGTCGACACACGCTTTAGGTTTACATTGTATATGAAAGTTATGAATAAAACCTAATATCCTTGGTTCCTTTTATAGTGTAAGGAATAGGGTTTACAAGAGATAATGTCAAATAAACATGTAAATCTTCTATTCAAATAAACTTATACAGAATATATTCTACATACTTATCTAAATAGAAACTTCCAACAACACTTGTCTACGTTTCTGTCAATGCTTGAATTGCATTTGACAATGCTTGTCAATGTTGACTTCTGTCAACGCTTGATTTGCTCTTGACAACGCCTGATTTGCTCTTGTCAACGCCTGAACAAATGTCTTCATGTTTTCTTCGTTTTTGAGTTTCTGCCACATCAACTTTTTGACCCAACAACATATTCCGAATTAAGTCAAGAACACGGATTCCGAATTAGATCCAAATTTTGGCATTCCGACTTATGTTCAGTTCTTGTTTTCCGAATTATTTTCGAACATTAATTTTTCCCGCCAATTTTTCTTAAATATTATTTTACTTGTTTTAACTTAATTTAATCTTCATAAAGTTTAAGTTTTTATAAAGTTTAAATTTCATATTCACTTTTAAGGTTTTACTTTTTCGTCATTTATTTTTAAAATCTTCCTTTTTAGTTTAACTTTTAAAGCTATTATTTTTACTAAACGACATTTACAACTTCACTTTTATTTTAAAATAGATAATTACCTTTAGTTATTCTCACCAAGTTCTACTGTGCAGCATTCATTCTGGAAAAGCAATCAAGGTTAGACATTCTTCTTTATTTTTAATAGCTTTTACGTTTATGTTATTTGTAGACTTAGATAATCAAGCTCCCCCTTTTAGTGACCAACACTAGTAATTCCACCCTAAATCATGATCAATTCGAATTGAAACGAGTACGAACAACACTTCAAAGAATACACATATGCAAAATCACTATATTAGTAACCATTAGTTTGCGGATTTGGTTAAGATTATTAGTTACCCCGACATATGCTGATATACAAAGAATGTGCGCCGCACTTCCCAAATGTGCGCCGCACTTTAGCGAGTTTTTCCTAGAAAGTACCTCGCACTTCTCAAGTGTGCGCAGCACATTTTGTCTGAAAACCAACAGAATTATCAGAACACCAACATAGGGATGTCGTTGAACCCTAATGTTTATCTAACGTTAATATATGTTTGTTTGTGTGATAAATTTTGCAAAACATAGGTTCTGGAAACTATAAGACCGACTCATCTAGCCGAGGAAAGAGGCGAAAGCCTATCGATTCGGTGAGTGCTGCACTCATGGGAGTCTCTAGCCACCCATTTCTGTGTTGTCCTGGATGCAACACCAACGATAAGGCCATTTACAACAATGCTCTTAGTCTTCTACTATCGAAACATATTTTTGCACCAAGCATTGTAGACTTTGGAGTTTTGAGTAAGCTTGGTTGTGAATCTCAAATTAGGGAGATGCTATCAATAGTTGTGATAGAGGCTAGAGGAAATGAAGTTTTGTTTCGATCCGATGCTTGGGTTCGTGCTTTTACTTGTAGGGAAAAGATCTATGCGGAGCTTGTTCTTGAGTTTTTCTCAACATTTCATTTTGATGAAGATGTTGATGGTGATGAGCTAGTGACTAAGAAAATTTTGACTTTTAGACTTTGTGAGAGAGGAAATTCTTTGACTTTGAAAGAATTTGCTAAGTACTTGGAGTTGTATACTAGAGAGGAGCGAGATGAGGAAGCATTTGAAGTGTATTTTCAAGGTGGAGAACGTGATCATGTGAATTTCAATGCTAGTGAGTTTTGGGCATTAATATGTCCAGATGAGGATCCTTTGAGTTTTTCTAGGAGCTCAACCACTAGGATTTCTAGTCCACTTTTAAGAGTGCTTCAAAGATGATTTCTTATGCGGTTTGTCAAAGAACCACGAGATATGAAAAGGTTTAAAAGAATGATTTATGGTTATTGAGCATGTTTAGGGACAAGAACCATGAGCAATACGCTAATGTGGCTTGGGTGATTTTGAAGTGGATGAATAGGAAAGGTCGTGGTAGTCAAGCAAGTACATGATTGTGTGTGGACAATTTGTGACTAGGTTAGCCCGAAGAATGAGACTTTTAACAGAAGAAGTTATGGGTAGTCTTAGTCTGTCGATCGTGTGTGATACCATTGACAAAATTACTTTGAAAGATTTGATTGGAGCGGATAGAAGGTTGATTCGAGAAGACGCGTCGACGAGAGCAACACATGTGAACATGCCACGAGCTCCTCGTGCATCACTCCAGGATGTTTGTGAAAGAATGGGAAGGATGGAGCTTAGGCAAGACCAACATGGGTTTATGATGGAGCGACAATGTTATAGTATGGATAGATACGCTCCGGTTTTTGAGAGAATGGCGGAACAATATAGCGTTTCGATGAGTGGACCTTATGGACCACACGGATATCACCATGAGCCATTCTATTATACCCAACAACCACCACCTAATACACCACATTTCTACCCATCCCATGCTCCAAGGAATGATGAAACTAAAGAGGATATGTGATGCCTTGTGTGTTTGTGATTTTTGTGTTAGTCACATTTTAAAACAATTTCAAACAATTTATTACATTTGGTTATGTAATATGCCTTTGTTGGCATGTAGGATATATAATTACTTTGTGTGTGGATTTTATATAATTTGGTATGTGAAAAATGTTTGTGTATATATTGTTTGTGTTAAATTGCAGAAAATAAGCAAGTCAATGCATAATAAGGCGAAGATTGAAGATTTCAGCTTCGTTCGCGACTTGGAATAAAAGGGGAGTATTATTCTTATTTTCCTCTATTTTTACTTTTTAATTATTTTTAGCATTAGGGACAATGCTCATAATAAGTATGGGGGTGATAAGTGGAAAATAAGAGCGTTTTAAGTTAAAAAATTGTACTTTCTGTGACCAAAAGTACGTCGCACTTCTGAAATGTTCGCCGCACTTTTTGGCGAATTTTTGAAAATTTTGTGGTTTTGTAAAAAAAAAAAGAAAAAAAAAATTCTTGTTAAAAGATTGATAATTCCTGTTTTTGACTCGGAATTGATAACGTTACTTGCATTATATCCTATCCACAATTGTGAGGATTTTTAGCCTACAATTCGTAAGCATTCTTACGCTTTAGATCTATTTTGTGAGTAAGACGATGTAAAACCCGCATGTTTCTACAATGAACAGTACATATATAATCGTACGTACATGATTAAAACTTTCCTTATATAGCATGTTTACGTACGTGTTATTACACGATAAGTATTTAGGCATATGAATACACGATAATTATTATCAACAATAATTATAATCACGAACAAGAAATCATGAACATAAATAATCACGAACCTATTATTATGTATTTACGTAATTATTATTACGATTACGTACAAATATATATTATAACACGAACAATTAAGAATAAAATCACGTAAACACGAACACGAGAACACGTAACAATTTAGAACACGAAAAACATCGGGTTTCCCCTTGGGGGCCCCACCTACCCGCGGCAAGAAACAAAAAAGGGGGCCAAGCCCACTTTAATTTTTTAACTAAATAAGAAAAAGGGAAAACATGTTTTCATATTACAGAGTTTTTCTAAAAAGAACAAAACCCTAGCCTCCCTTTTTCTTCCCTTTTGGCCGTCGGGTATAGCACACCAAGAAGGGGTGTTTGTTGATTTTTGGTGATCCAATTCTAGTGAAATCGTTCGTGTTATCATTCTCTTTTGTTTCACGCATTGGTAATCTTTAAACCTATTCTTTTTAATTCTTTTATTTAATTAAGAACACATGAAATCATGATAACTAAGTAACAAGATTAAAAACATGTAGATCTAATCATGGGGTAAATGAACATGGATGTTTTTGGGGTGTTTTGGTTCGGCATGACGCATGGAACCGAGAGCCGAAGATCTCAGTGGGTTTATAATCACCACCAACCGAGACCTCATGGTCTCGGTGTGGTTTTGGGTGTCTCGGCCGCAGGGAACAAGGGATCCCGACGCATGTCGGGGTGGCCTTGTGGTTTTGGGGGTCTCGGCTGAAAAACAAACAAGCACCACCGGCATAAGCCGGTGGCTAATATGAACAAGCAGTGGGAACGCCGCATGGGCGGCGGCTAGCCGAGAGACCAAGGGACCACCGGCTTAAGCCGGTGGCACCTTTACACAAACAGTGGAAACCGGCCAAGCCGGTTCGCCACTGTTAAGGGGGTGTTTGTTTGGTCCGTTTCAAGGGTAAACATGGTCTAGTTCATGACATGTCTAGATTAAACACACGGGTCCGGTTCACGATTTAATTTGACAAGCTTAAATTATAGTTTAATTATTTACAAGATTAATTAAATTAATTTAACATGTTACATAATTAATTTAATTAAGACATGACTTAGGTTATATTGTTATTATTAATAACGCATGATTTTAACCTAAGTATTTTATTCTTTAATTTAGACTATAGTAATTAATTAATTATTAAAACATGACATATAATTAATTAATTTCCATGACTTAGGTTATATTAATACAATTATTAATATATGTTTTAACCTAAGTATTATATACACTTTAATTTAATTAAATCATGCTATATTTAATTAAATATTATAACATATAGTTTATTTAATTTACATGTATTAATTAATAAATTATACTATTAAGCACATGACATAGAATATTAATCAGTAAAACTTAAGCTTATCTTATTAGCTCAATAATCCATCTTAATTCTAAATATGGAAGATTTCTATTTTTATAAACTTATTTATTTTAAGCAGCTAATCTATTTATGGAAACTTTCTATTTTTAGAAACTTATCTATTTTAAGCAGTAAATCTATTTTTGGAAACTTTCTATTTTTGGAAACTTTCTATTTTAGGAAACCTACTATTTTTAGAAAGTTACTTATTATTACACAACAAGTATAATAATACAAGAAATACAAGTAACACTTAATTAGAATATCCAGAATACATGATAAACACAGCATAACGTTAGAATCAGTAACACAAGACATGAACATATAAAACAAGCTAAGACATGATATAAAACCAGTTACATACACAGTAATCAGAATACTTATACACGTATATTATTTATGTAGCATTAGTGAGATCAAAGTAGGACTCTCTTCCGTTCGTCTTCTTCGTTCACTGGACATAAGGTACGGATTCTCCGTCCTTTCAACATGGACATTCTTTCCTTATTAGGATTCCCCGTATGCAGCCAACTGTTTTCCCAGTATATGTTTTATATGTTTTGATTTGCCTATGTTTAATTAAATGCCTAATCCATATACATGCATGACCAGTTTCACCTAGTTATGGAGGTACCATAACCATAACACTAGAGGCACCAGTGTTATGACTTCACCACGGCGGAGTGATAGCTCGTGGCGTCCCTTTCAACTTTTGGCCATATTATTATGTTATCGTGTGGGGCGTATGGGTGCATCCTAGGTTACATGTTTTTACAGATTATTCAGGTGAATGTGGTATGTGCCTTGCATCCTTCACAAGGAGCTGATCCCTCCTACCCAAACTTACATTAATTAGAGGCAGCCCCTCTAATTGCATGACGAGGTCACCCCTCCAAGTATTCATGTACGTTGATATTTCATGACCTATATTGGCTAATGGTAAATACGTTAAACAGTTTTTATAAGATAAACATAAGGCTTTTCAGACTATAAAACCAGTTTTACTAAGATATACCAGGTTTTCCAGGACTTAGTCATTTCCGCTGCTATATGTTGTCTATGCTTATGTTATTCGTTCTATGCTTGTATATCCGTGCACTGAGCGTTATTAATAACTCTTTTTTAATATAATCGTTTTTCCTCGACTCGACTCGAGTTGAAATCTAATTTTATCGTAGAGATTAATTTGTTTTTGGTTAATAAAAGCGTTTTTTGGTATTTATACTACTTGACACGCAAAGCGAGAATTAAACTATAATATTCTATTATACTATTATTACACTATTATTATTATAAACCTACTATTATACTAAAAAAAACAAATTCAAAACAACTTACACTAATATACGAATGAAATGAGATCTAAACCTAATCTAGTTTATACTAAAAGCCCAATAGAAATGAATAACCCAAGACAGTAGCAACTAGTTTACCTATAATTCCCACTTAACACTACAACATAACGAGTGTAATTAGTTACTTCAACTTTGAGGACTAAAATCCTTCATCTACCATACTAGTAAAAAAATGAATTTGCTTTTAATAATACAGGTTACAATAGCGAATCTTTACCCCTACTACACCTTTAACAATTCAGCTCAGAATATCTAATCCCAAATAATAAGTAATTGAGTAAATTATACAAGTTTACCACAGCAAAACTCAAAAGTATTCATATCAAACAAGATTTATCTAAACTACTAACAGAATTATATCCTTCACACCTTTACCAACTAACTGCAACAGAATGATATTTGATTAAAAGGCAAATGCTACAGAGTATCGTAAGTAAGAATCAAAAAGAAATAATATGGAAAAGTAAAGCCTAAACCTATAATATGCTAATCAATGAAAGGAAAATACTGTAATGGATCAATCCTACTCTACAAAACTCAGTTTACTCAAATAGACTAATATGAACCATGAACAAAATGACCGAGTATCTATACTAAAAATATCAAAACTAATAAAAAACTGAAATAAGAACGGAAAATTATACTGTCATCCAGGCCTCCGCTGATGGCGATGACAGTGCTATCTGCTGAACTTAATCAATACCAAACTGAACAGGAACAATGAATGATGAGATTTGCAGAAATTCTACGAACTATCGAATGAACTCGGAACCATCAATATTACTGATGAAGCTTCCATACTTCCTGCTGATCTACTTCTGATCTACTGCTGCTATAAAAGATACACTAACACGTAACAAACTCGAACGAATTATGAATCTCCTACAAGAACGCCAACTGCTACAGCTACAGTAATCCTAATCACCCACAGCTTATCCGACGCCAGACTGTTGATGATTTCTATCCACGGGACTGAATAACATTAATCCAACTGATCACGAACTGAAAATGAATCCAAACTTCTACCAAGCTAAGAACTTAAGTTAGCTTCGAACCACCATCACCTTACTCAATCAGCTTCCCTTGAACAAAACTGAGCTACACAAACTAATCTTGTGAAATCCGGTCAAAAAGGAACAGAATCTTTTTCGAAACTAAACTGAACCGAAACAAGCTGATATCAATACTATTCTGAGTACTCAAGATCTAAATTGAACCGAAACTGAATAACAAGGCTATCCTTGAACCTAGCTCGAAACTGAAACCAAAAACTGCATACATCTATCCGAGAACTTCAACCAAACGAAACTAATGCTGAATTTAAACCGAACTTGCGACTAATGAAATCAAACCTTGAACACTCGTTGAATTAACTAAAACCTATCTGATCTAAACGGCTACTCTAAAATTAATAACCTGAACGAACGACTAGAAGAACGGAATATATCACTCGACTTTAACCAGAAATATTATTCAACTAACTCAGTAATCCGAGACCAGTAACATCAATTGAAACTCAAACTTTCTCCGAATCAAACAGAAACACAAATTTAATGAACCGAAACTGTATCTTCAATATAACCAAACGAGTAAACCTAAATCTACCTAGCTCGAAACTGAATCGAAAACATCTTTTTCTGAAATAACAAATCTGCGAAGCGAATCTATATTAAACTAAAACTACTGGAATGAAATACCCTAATTTGTTCTCTTATGTAAACCTAAATCTACCTGAAATAAAATAAAAGATCGAAAAAAATCAAACCTACGCTACTAAAAAGGACAGACAAAAAATAATGAAGATGCGTCTGTTTTAAGCTTCCTCCCAGATCCGATCTTCATCTTTTTCTCTTGGGCTTGTGGGGCTCGGGCTGAATTCAAGCCTTGTTGGGCTGGGCTTCAGTTGTTCTTTCTTAAAAATCAGATTCGGGCTGTGGCTTTTAATAACAGACCCATCCGCTTTTAAATGGCTAAGTGACTTATTATTGGGTCGGTCCGACCCATTTAAGTAATGTCGGGTCGGCCCAATAAAAGATAAAGGCAACGTCAAACTCGATCTTTGTCATCTTTTTATAATTCGGCTTGGGTTTTGACTTTGACTTCTTGAAAATCTTCAAACTCTGTCGAGTTGATTCCATTCGATTTTGATAGATATAATTCCGGCTTCGGTCTTGTGCATTTCTACATTTCTCATGTCCGTTTTGGCTCTTTGGCTTCATTTCTTGTGATTTTCTTGATACCCGTACCTGCACACGCACAAACGACAAAACAAGCATATATATGGCATTTATGATGATTATTTGACCATTTCGAGCACGATATACGAGGAAATATGATGTGTAATTAGAGTCACATCACGCCCCCCTACTAAACCATTGTCGTGTCCTCACGCAATGCTAGAATAAGGTATAAAGCAACTCTGTTTTTCATTTATTAAAAGCATTTATTCATTTTATTAATATTTAATGTGTAAATGACATAATGTATCGCTTTCATTATTTGAAAATAACTTTTAGGATCACAAAATTTGAATAGGTTCATCGTCCTCGACTTTTCACTCTTTCCATGCCAAGCTCAAAAACAAGATCATTGTTAACAATAAGTTCTCGTGTTAAGACCACTTATATAAGTAATTTGTGTAAAACTCCTTCTCTATTATTCCTAAGTTGTATCTCTAGATTTTAAACATTGTCATTCACCCGTAGGCTAATTTGACTTATTTAATAATTGTTAATCCAAAAATGAAGGCAAAACGGTGTAAACCCGACACTTAGAACCTAACCTCAACCTCAAAAACCGTTGTCACTAAAGAAAGCCCACATCAAGGATAATTTAACACAATTTAGGGAATAAATTCTCGGATTCGAAATTTGGCCAATAGTACTACTTATTATTTATTCCTCCAAAGTCATTTTGACTTTATAATGTAGTTAGCAAATTTACATCATATACCCTTAGGCTCTTTAAGATGTAAAAGTGCTCCTTATCTATGATCCACACCCTAAGGCTCCTTGAACCATAAACAAGGGAATTGACATTCATCATCACTCCACACCCTAAGGCTCCTTGAAATAATGATGAAGCAATTTTTATTAAACACTTACCATGCCATACACCCTAAGGCTCTAATGACAAGGCTCGTGCTACATGTCCCACACCCGAAGGCTCCTTGAGATCATGTTTTAATCTTATTCTTCTTTATTTATGATATATATAGTAGGCCAAATTCCGGAATCCCATGGTCTGAATACCTCCTACTTAGTGGTTATGAGCCACCTTAGTCGGAAGTCTACGACGCTGGCACCCTCAATGTGTTCTCGCTTTAATTACAAGGGAAATAAAAGAATCGGTTAAGAGCTAAAATATCGAACCTAAACCGCAAAAATCCTCATTTATTAAGCAATTTAATATACAAGCGGGGAGAAAGAGCCACAAAAACTCATATAAGGAAGAATTAACCTTTAAACTTATTATCAACTCTATCATCTCTCGTTCTCCACAATTTAAAATCTCAAATAATGAGACTCGTGGATTCTTAGCCTAATAAACTAATTAAGGCCTACATGGTTAAGGAATGAGCTAAGGTAAAAACCGGTCGAGTAAAAAACTATTCTTATTTTCACCAACGGAAAGCTTACATTCGTGTCAAACACACTTATTAAAATATGAAAAAAAAAATTATGCAATTTTAAGCACATTTTTGAAAACGGAGTACGTGAAGACAACGAACAAAAGGAAAACCATATCGATAGATACCCCCTATACTAAAACCAAACATTGTCCTCAATGTTTCAAGTCGAAGGGTATAATACCCCCCTACTAGAGACGAAGAGTCGAATGCACAATCCTAACATGGAAAGGGTATGACGCAAATAATTAAAAGCCGTTTATTAACTATGCCAATAAAAATAAGCGTTAGTAAAGGATATAATCATTGGATATCGGATGTCTCAAATGAAGGATCAAAACTCGAGTGATACGTGATGAAAACAAACACGAGAGTCTTCGATATATGAGAAACCTAAAATCACATCACAAACGAAACACGAGAAACAAATGAAAAGACACAAGCCCTTGACATTAGAAATAAGAAAGAAGATAGAATGATAAGCATGGGCATCTCCCCCACGAGGCACCTCGTTTTTGGTAACCGAGTCATGAGCTCGACTCGATCCCCGAATTAAATTGTCCTTAGGGAAACGATCATGGAGAGAAAAAGATTTAGCCGTAAAAGAAAAACTCTCCATGATAAAGTGAAATAACCTCCCAAATAAGGAAAACCCATAAAATTCCACCCGGGTCAAATTCATGGTTTCCATCTCTAAAAGAAATAAACCCCAAGATGGCAAAAGCAAATAAGTATAAGAAAGATGGGTTTCCTTTAAGTAAAAGTTTCTTACAATTAAGGGTATAGTAAGAAGGTAATGATCCCAATTTTTCAAAAAAATTCCTTTTAATTTCATCATTAAGATACTGAGATTGCTCAAAAATGTGTATACCCGGATCAAATACCGTTCCCTTTATGGGAAAATAGCAAGACAACTCGGTGTCAACATCGTTGGTCTCATTAGGAATGTGTGGGGCGGGAGGGATAGAACGTATAGTGTCATCGTGTAATAAATCCTCTAGAAAAAGTATATCTCCCTCCACATCAAAATACCCGGATATGTACTCCACGGATGTATCAATATCAAGAAACTTATCGATCTCGGGAATGTGAAAACCATCATCACTAAGGAGTGAAGTATCCGAAAAATCATTAGTATCATTAGCATGTTTTTCAAAAGTCGGTTTTTGTAAAATAGGAGAGTAATCCTCATTCGAGCCCGATAAAGAATTAAAAGTATAGTCGGAATCATAAGATAACACATCCATATCCAGATAACTACTATGAGGAGTAGTATCATTTGGAGGAGTAGGTGAAGGAGTCATAAAAGGAATGGGGTCAAATGTAGGCTCAAGTACAATCTCGGGAATTTCCTCACAAGATGAGGAAGAGGGAGAGCTAAATGTATCTGTGGGTGTCAACACCGGAGGGGGAATAACACTCATGATAATCTCCAGGCCTTGTCTCTCCTTTATTGGCGGAGAGATGGAAGGATCCACAGTGGGAACATCACTACTAGTAGTGGTGTTAGCCTCAACATGAGCTCTCAAAGCTTCTAAAAGTTGATATTTAAGACTTTGATTTTCTACATGAAGGTCATTTATCATCCTCTTTTGTTCCTCAAATATTTCAACTATTTCGTCCATTTGTGAAGGTTGAATTTGAAAATCCCCTTGATTATTACTTTGAAAATTGTTATGATTTTTAAAATCTTCTTGAGTTGGAAAGCCTTGATTTTGAAAATCCCCAAAACAACCTTCATTAATTTGTGGTGGGTTAGGAGTCAACTCAACCGAGAGTTGCTCAATAACTACTTCTTCCTCAAAATCCGGAGGAGAAGAGTCACTAGTCACATGAGAAAGGGGACTAGAAGAATCATCCAAAATAGGGTCATCCGAATCAACACATGGCTCATCACTAACTCTCGGAGTATATGAGAAAAGAGGGCCACTCCTAATGATAACTGTATTACCGGATACTTCGGCCTTCCTCCATACTTGAGACTTGTTCTCAATAATCATTAAAGCCTCACTAGTACTCCGAGAGTAAAGATTTCCGCTTGCAGCCGTGTTAAGAGAATCTTGATCGTATTGGGTCAACCCATTATAAAACGAATCAATAAAGTGCAAAGCGGAAAATCCATGATGAGGACAACTACGAACTAAATCCTTAAATCTTTCCCAAGCCTCGGTAAACGTTTCATTATTAGACTCTTGAAAATTAGTAATGTCCAACCGAATTTTTCTCATTTTAGCATAATGGTAAAATTGATTTAAGAACTTTGACTCAAGATTAGCCCATGTAAAAATAGATCGTGGTGGTTCCTTTTCAAGCCAAGTCCGGGCTTGCCCATCAAGGGAAAAAGGAAAGAGGTGTAAATAGATAATGTCTTGTGTCACATTGGTGTATTTGACGGTTTTGGCGTATGAAAGAAAATGACGGATATGAGCATAAGGATCGTCCTCCTCAAATCCGTAAAAAGGATGATCGGATATCAACTTAATCAAATCCGGATTAAGCTCAAAATAATTATCCTCGATATCCGGTATCACAATCGCACTCTCGAGATATCCCTCGTCATGAAACTGCAACTGCTCCAATATCGATCGATCATCCATAGCCATGTCAAAAGCACGATACTCGGGATCGGCTTGACTCGTCACGATATTATTTTTTTTAAAGAGAATGTAATATGTACTTAAAAACGAAGAAGAAACCAAGATAGAAAATATATATATACGTAGATTTTTTTGGAGTAATACTTCAGGAAAAATATTACTTTTTTTTTGGTTGCAAATCTTAGGAAAGAAATGCTTTTGTGTGTTTTTGTTTTTGTTTTTTTTTTAAGAAAATATTATAATATATAGCTAAAGAAAAATAAAATGTAAAAGAAAAATATTTGTAAATTTTTTTTTTTAAAAGGTATATATATAGTAATAAAAAAAGAAGATAAAATAAGAAAATATTTTTGGTTTTTATTAATTTTGATTTTTTTTAATTTTTTTTAGTGCAATAAAAAATAACGTTCAAAAGTGAACGGATCCCAAAATCCAAATCGTCTCACGAAAAATCGTCAATCGTAACGAGCACGAACCGGCAGCGGCGCCATTTTAATAACTCTTTTTTAATATAGTCGTTTTTCCTCGACTCGACTCGAATTGAAATCTAATTTTATCGTAGAGATTAATTTGTTTTTGGTTAATAAAAGCGTTTTTTGGTATTTATACTACTTGACACGCAAAGCGAGAATTAAACTATAATATTCTATTATACTATTATTACACTATTATTATTATAAACCTACTATTATACTAAAAAAACAAAGTCAAAACAACTTACACTAATCTAAGAATGAAATGAGATCTAACCCTAATCTAGTTTATACTAAAAGCCCAATAGAAATGAATAACCCAAGACAGTAGCAACTAGTTTACCTATAATTCCCACTTAACACTACAACATAACGAGTGTAATTAGTTACTTCAACTTTGAGGACTAAAATCCTTCATCTACCATACTAGTAAAAAAATAAATTTGCTTTTAATAATACAGGTTACAGTAGCGAATCTTTACCCCTACTACACCTTTAATAATTCAGCTTAGAATATCTAATCCCAAATAATAAGTAATTGAGTAAATTCTACAAGTTTACCACTGCAAAACTCAAAAGTATTCATATCAAACAAGACTTATCTAAACTATTAACAGAGTTATATCCTTCACACATTTACCAACTAACTGCAACAGAATGATATTTGATTAAAAGGTAAATGCTACAGAGTATCGTAAGTAAGAATCAAAAAGAAGTAATATGGAAAAGTAAAGCCTAAACCTATAATATGCTAATCGATGAAAGGAAAATACTGTAATGGATCAATCCTACTCTACAAAACTCAGTTTACTCAAATCGACTAATATGAACCACGAACAAAATGACCGAGTATCTATACTACAAATATCAAAACTAATAAAAAACTGAAATAAGAACGGAAAATTATACTGTCATCCAGGCCTCCGCTGATGGCGACGACATTGCTATCTGCTGAACTTAATCAATACCAAACTGAACAGGAACAATGAATGAGGAGATTTGCAGAAATTCTACGAACTATCGAATGAACTCAGAACCATCAATATTACTGATGAAGCTTCCATACTTCCTGTTGATCTACTGCTGATCTACTGCTGCTATAAAAGATACACTAAGACGTAACGAACTCGAACGAATTATGAATCTCCAACAAGAACGCCAACTACTACAGCTACAGTAATCCTAATCACCCACAGCTTATCCGACGCCAGACTGTTGATGATTTCTATCCACGGGACTGAATAACATTAATCCAACTGATCACGAACTGAAAATGAATCCAAACTTCTACCAAGCTAAGAACTTAAGTTAGCTTCAAACCACCATCACCTTACTCAATCAGCTTCCCTTGAACAAAACTGAGCTACACAAACTAATCTTATGAAATCCGGTCAAAAAGGAACAGAATCTTTGTCGAAACTAAACTGAACTGAAACAAGCTGATATCAATACTATTCTGATTACTCAAGATCTAAATTGAACCGAAACTGAATAACAAAGCTATCCTTGAACCGAGCTCGAAACTGAAACCAAAAACTGCATACATCTATCCGAGAACTTCAACCAAACGAAACTAATGCTGAATTTAAACCGAACTTGCGACTAATGAAATCAAACCTTGAACTCTCGCTGAATTAACTAAAACCTATCTGATCTAAACGGCTACTCCAAAATTAATAACCTGAACGAACGACTAGAAGAACGGAGTATATCACTCGACTTTAACAAGAAATATTATTAAACTATCTCAGTAATCCGAGACCAGTAACATCAATTGAAACTCAAACTTTCTCTGAATCAAACAGAAACACAAATTTAATGAACCGAAACTGAATCTTCAATATAACCAAACGAGAATCTAACTATCATAAACTGAATCGAAAACATCTTTTTCTGAAATAACAAATCTGCGAAGCGAATCTATATTAAACTAAAACTACTGGAATGAAAGACACTAATTTGTTCTCTTATGTAAACCTAAATCTACCTGAAAGAAAATAAAAGATCAAAAAAAATCAAACCTAACGCTACTAAAAAGGACAGACAAAAAATAATGAAGATGGGTCTGTTTTAAGCTTCCTCCCAGATCCGATCTTCATCTTTTTCTCTTGGGCTTGTGGGGCTCGGGCTGAATTCAAGCCTTGTTGGGCTGGGCTTCAGTTGTTCTTTCTTAAAAATCAGATTCGGGCTGTGGCTTTTAATAACAGGCCCATTCGCTTTTAAATGGATAAGTGACTTATTATTGGGTCGGTCCGACCCATTTAAGTAATGTCGGGTCGGCCCAATAAAAGATAAAGGCACCGTCAAACTCGATCTTTGTCATCTTTTTATAATTCGGCTCGGGTTTTGACTTTGACTTCTTGAAAATCTTCAAACTTTGTCGAGTTTATTCCATTCGATTTTGATAGATATAATTTCGGCTTCGGTCTTGTGCATTTCTTCATTTCTCGTGTCCGTTTTGGCTCTTTGGCTTCATTTCTTGTGATTTTCTTGATACCCGTACCTGCACACGCACAAACGACAAAACAAGCATATATATGGCATTTATGATGATTATTTGACCATTTTGAGCACGATATACGAGGAAATATGATGTGTAGTTAGAGTCAGTTATGCTCAGCCGTTTACCTTTCATGTTCCCAAAATGGCAGGTACTCAGGGACGCTCGTAGACTTCAAGCGTACGTGCATATGGATTGGAAGCTTTCTAGCCTTCATTACTTTATTTATTTATTCATACTTTTTGCTACTCATTTCCATGGATATTGTTTTGTCCTTTTCATTTACAGTACTTATGTTTGTGTGTGATGAGCTTTACTTTAGGGTACCGATGTTTGTTTCCGGTATTCCCTTTATGGTCATGTAATGTTTAAGACATTTATCCTTGTATGCTTTGATGACACGCCATAATCACGCATGACATTCCATTTACCAAAATGGGGTGTTAAAATTATGGTATCAGAGCCAAGGCTTCGATCTCTAGGCTCTCAAAACACGACCTGTAATTAATGCATAGTCACTATGGTCTTCCAAGAACTAACAGTCGGTTTTCATGCATTCATTGTTTTCAGGCATTCATAGATATGTCATTGTCGTAGGTTTATGACTAACTAATGGGTGGTACAGGACTGGCCCTATTTAGTCGCATGTGTTTTATCAAAACTTTTAACTTTTGGACCGACCCATTGGCGTCCCCTCGCCATGTCTTTTTTTTTAGTGAACTGACCATAGGCGTTCACTCTCGCGCATCTAAAAGTTTTCATAAAACTGCATCATGCATTCATGTACTAGTTTTCCTGCGTAAAATTTTACTCATGATTTATTGGTATAAATTTATTTATTTTTATCAATTAATCATGTATTTTTATGTTATACTGTCAGATGTTTCTCACACACGAACAGGAACAACTCAATGCAGCAGTCCAAGCTGCGATGCAAGATATGCTTCCTCAGCTAAGGAATGAAATCAGGGCTGAGGTACAGGCTGCCAACAATCAGCAACAGCACCCAGTACCTCCTCATCCTCCTCCAGCAACATTGGTCACATGGCTGGAGAGATTCAATAAGCTACGCCCTCGATCTTTCGAGAAAACAAATAGCCCCAGTGAAGCTGAAAGCTGGTTGGCTCACATTAAAAATATCTTCGATGCAATAGGCTGTGACCCCGTCTTCAAGTCGAGGTTGGCTTGTTACCGGTTTGAAGGTGATGTGCTATCATGGTGGAAGGCACTGAAGCAGTCTGAGGGAGGTATAATTGGGTGGCTGGTTTGACTTGGGCTTAGTTCTGGGATTTAGTGATGGGACAGTTCTTTCCCAAGGCTGAGCAAGACAAGCTGAAGAGAGAGTACCATGGAATCAGACAGAGAGCTAGAGAGAACACCAACGAGTTCATGCAGCGCTTTCTTTGTTTGGCTGGTTTTCTTGGCGCAGCAGCAGGTACTCTCGAAGAGCAAGCATACCACTTCCGGTGGGCTCTTCGTACATCGGTCGCAAACAACTTGGTGTGTGCCACGTTTAACACAGTGGCACAAGTGGCCGATGCAGCACGTAAGCTGGAGATGCTGCAAGAAAGAGAAGAGTTCGGGGAAGCAGAGAGACCCGAGAAGAGGTAAAAATTCGTTATTCAGCGGTGACCAAACCGTATTGTTTCAGTATATGTCAATATTTACATCTCTTTTAAACTGTATCTTCCAGGCAGAAGACTAGGGACCGGTCTCAGCCGGCTACTCAGCAACAGTCTACTCAGCCCAAGGGAAACGGTCAGACTCACGACCGTTCTGCTACGGATAGGCGTGGCGGTAATGATAATTACCGTAACAATGCTGGAAACTCCAACATCAGCAGGTCCTTACACTTACTCATTTTCTTATGATTTCATGCAATAGCTCATAATTCTGACACCTTAGCAATATTCTACCAGGAATCATGGTAACGGAAGGGACCAGAACCAAAGAGGTTCACAGCCTAACCGTCCAGCTATCACTGGTATTACATCTTACGAATTTTCCGCATTATCCTTTGTACCTATTACCATGTCTCATGTATACTGTTCCTATCAGGCTCTCAGCCAGCAAGGACACCTGCTGGAGGGTATACTCATCCTCTTTACACTACCTGCAACCGTAGGCACCTAGGGCCATGTCGCCTCGACAGCGACGCATGCTACAAGTGTGGCCTCCCTCGCCATCGCATGAAGGATTGCCGCAAGGGCGAGATGGAGGGTACATCTGTACATGTTGATACCAAGCCTCCTACTACTAGTGGACGCGTTTACACGACTTCTCGCGATCAGGCCAACAAGTCTACAGGTACCATCACTAGAATCTTGTATATGTATGGTCAAGCTGCATGTGTTCTATTTTACACAGGTGCTACTCATTTGGTCATTTCTACTACTTATGCTAAGAATGTTAGGATATCCCCCATGCCATTAGAGAAAGTACTGATCATTTCCACGCCTTTAAGAGACTTTGTACGCATAACCCATGTGTACAAGATCCTTCCCCTAGAGTTTGATGACAAGATTCGTTCTGTTGACGCACTTCCGTTGGACATGAATGATTTTGACATGATATTGGGCATGGACTGGCTATCCAAACATCATGCTACCATAGACTGCCATTCATATCGAGTCATCTTCTGTGATGTTAATGCACCAGAGTACATTAACAACGGGTTCGTACCCGGAAGGTCTGTACAAATCATATCAACCCTACAAGCACGTGCATTACTTTCACATGGTTTCGAGGGCTATCTAGCTACTGTGCATGACATGGATGCTGAATCTCCATCAATTCAGAATCAGCCGATAGTGTCAGAATTTCCAGATGTATTTCTAGAAGAACTTTTGGGCATACCACCTGCACGTGAAGTAGAGTTTAACATCGATCTCATCCCAGGAGCTGAGCCGATTTCCAAGGCTCCTTATCGCATGGCTCCCATAGAGTTGAAGGAGATGAAGGATCAATTGCAAGAAATTATGGAACGAGGCTTCATTCGACCGAGCGCATCTCCATGGGGCGCACCGGTCTTATTCGTGAAGAAGAAAGACGGCAGTATGCGTCTTTGCATAGATTATCGTGAGCTAAACAAGATCACCATTAGAAATAGGTATCCTCTACCACGCATTGACGATCTGTTTGACCAACTCCAAGGGGCCAAACATTTCTCCAAGATTGATCTGAGGTGGGGCTATCATCAGCTACGGGTTAAAGAGCAGGACATCGCCAAAACTGCTTTCTGTACATGCTATGGCCACTACGAATTTGTAGTCATGCCATTTGGCCTTACCAATGCTCCAGCAGTGTTCATGGATTTGATGAACAGAATCTTCCATGAATTTCTAGACAAGTTCGTCATAGTATTCATTGACGACATCCTGATATTCTCTAAGTCCAAGGAGGAACACGAAGACCATCTTCGTACAGTATTACAGATTCTTCACCAGAATCAGCTGTATGCTAAGTTCTCCAAGTGCGAGTTCTGGTTAGACAAGGTGGCATTCTTAGGTCACATTGTATCAGCAAAAGGAATCACTATGGATCCAGCAAAGGTTGAGGCTATTACCAAGTGGCCAAGATCGACATTAGCAACCAAAGTTCGCAGTTTCCTAGGCTTAGCTGGTTACTATCGTAGGTTCGTGGAGAACTTTTACCGTTTAGCACTACCATTGACCAAACTGATGCGGAAAGGGGAGAAATTCGTCTGGACTGAAGAAAGAGAGAAGAGCTTTGAAGACCTAATGCAGAAGTTAGTATCTGCACCGATTCTTACTCTCCCATCTGGTACGGGTGGATTTCAGATCTACAGTGATGCATCGGGGAAGGGACTTGGTTGTGTTCTCATGCAACATGGGAAAGTGATCGCGTACGCTTCACGACAACTTAAGCCTTATAAGGAAAATTACCCTACGCATGACTTTGAACTTGTAGCAGTCGTGTTTTTATTGAAGATATGGATGCACTACTTGTATGGAGAATCATGTGACATTTTCACGGACCACAAGAGCTTGAAGTATATATTTACTCAACGTGAATTAAACATGAGACAGAGGAGATGGTTAGAGCTGTTGAAGGATTATGACATTAATCTGTAGTATCATCCCAGCAAGGCGAATGTAGTGGCAGATGCACTTAGCAGAAAGTCCGGAATGATAAACGACATTAAAATTGAGGAGGAAATTATAAGAGATTTGGAGCGACTAGACATTGAAAACATGGTACGTGGACAACACGGTTACTGGGCTAATCCTAGAGTGGAACCTGAGTTAATCTCTAGGATCAAGTAAGCTCAAAAGGATGATGGTGAAATCTGGGCGATAATTCAGAACTTGGAGAAGCAGACATAATTTCGAGTAGATGAAGACGGTATCTTATGGCAGGGCACGAGACTTTGTGTTCCTGTCGATTAAGAACTCCGGGAAGAATTGTTAGCTGAGGCTCATAGCTCCCCATTCTTTATTCATCCTGGTTCGACCAAGATGTACCATGACATCAAGCAATACTTTTGGTGGAGTGGTATGAAACAGGATGTTGCAACTTACGTCTCAAAATGTCTTACCTGCCAGCAGGTTAGGATCGAGCATCAGCGATCTGGCGGTCTTCTACAACCGTTAGATATTCCAGAGTGGAAATGGTACAATATTACCATGGATTTTGTTACCGGTCTTCCATAGACAAAGAGGAAGCATGATGCGATTTAGGTTATCGTTGATCGACTTACTAAGTCAGCTCATTTCTTATCGATACGCAAGGAAGATTCGATCAGTAAACTCGCCGATACTTACAAGAAGGAGATCATGAGACTTCATGGTCCTCCATCCAGCATCGTCTCGGACAGAGATCCTCGTTCCACTTCGCGATTTTGGAGTCTACAGAAAGCTTGGGGTACAAAACTTAAGCTTAGCACGGCTTTTCATCCTCAACTAGACGGGCAATCGGAGCAAACGATTCTGACATTAGAAGACATGTTGAGGTCATGTGCGTTGGAATGGACGGGAGATTGGGACGATTACATCTGTCTGGTAGAGTTTGCATACAACAACAGTTGGCATGCAAGTATCAAGTGTGCTCCATTCGAGATGTTGTATGGCAGAAAGTGTCGCACCCCAATCTGCTGGGATCAGGTTGGTGAGCGAACACTTGAAGGACCAGAAATGATAGAGTTTACCAACGAGAAGGTCGCAGTAGCTAAGCAGAAATTGCAAGAAGCACGGTCATGTCAGAAGAGTTATGCCGACAAGCATCGTAGGGACTTACACTTTAACGTAGGAGATCATGTCTTCCTTGAGGTATCGACGGCACGTGGTGTTAGACGTTTTGGAATCAAAGGGAAGCTCAGTCCTCGATTCATCGGACCGTTTGATGTCATTGAGCGAGTCGGTGAAGTATCTTATCGTTTAGCGTTACCTCCACAGCTTTCCCATGTTCACGATGTTCTCCATGTGTCCTCACTCAGAGGGTACAAGTATCATCCCTTCACATGGTTCAGTATCCACTGGAACAGATTCGTGAAGATCTTACCTTCATAGAGGAACCCGAACGAGTTCTTGGCAGGCAAGAACGAGCCATGAGGAGGAAGATGATTCCGTTCGTCAAAATCCTTTGGAGGGATCATACCGAGCGGGAAGCCACTTGGGAAACAGAGGAGTCTATCCGGGCTTCTTACCCTCATTTCATATTTTGAATTCGGGTATGTTCTTCTTTTCCAGTTTACGTTATCGATAATTCGGGGACAAATTATTCTTTTTAGGGGGGAAGAGTTGTAAAACCCGCATGCTTTTACCATGAACAGTACATATATAATCGTACGTACATGATTAAAACTTTCCTTATATAGCATGTTTACGTACGTGTTATTACACGATAAGTATTTAAGCATATGAATACACGATAATTATTATCAACAATAATTATAATCACGAACATGAAATCATGAACGTAAATAATCACGAACCTATTATTATGTATTTACGTAATTATTATTACGATTACGTACAAATATATATTATTACACGAACAATTAATAATAAAATCACGTAAACACAAACACGAGAACACGTAACAATTTAGAACATGAAAAACATCGGGTTTCCCCTTGTGGGCCCCACCTACCCGCGGCAAGAAATAAAGAAAGGGGCCAAGCCCACTTTAATTTGTAACTAAATAAGAAAAAGGGAAAACATGTTTTCATATTACAGAGTTTTTCTAGAAAGAACAAAACCCTAGCCTCCCTTTTTCTTCCTTTTGGCCGCCGGGTATAACACACCAAGAAGGGGTGTTTGTTGATTTTGGTGATCCAATTCTAGTGAAATTGTTCGTGTTATCATTCTCTTTTGTTTCACGCATTGGTAATCTTTAAACCTTTTCTTTTTAATTCTTTTATTTAATTAAGAACACATGAAATCATGATAATTAAATAACAAGATTAAAAACATGTAGATCTAGTCATGGGGTAAATAAACATGGATGTTTTTGAGGTGTTTTGGTACGGCCGACGCATGGAACCGAGAACCGAAGCTCTCGGTGGGTTTATAATCACCGCCAACCGAGACCACATGGTCTCGGTGTGGTTTTGGGTATCTCGGCCGCATGGAACAAGGGACCCCGACGCATTTCGGGGTGGCCTTGTGGTTTTGGGGGTCTCGGCTGAAAAACAAACAAGCACCACCGGCATAAGCCGGTGGCTAATATGAACAAGCAGGGGGAACGCCGCATGGGCGGCGGCTAGCCGAGAGACCAAGGGACCACCGGCTTAAGCCGGTGGCACCTTTACACAAACAGTGGAAACCGGCCAAGTCGGTTCGCCATTGCTAAATGGGTGTTTGTTTGGTCCGGTTCAAGGGTAAACATGGTCCGATTCACGACATGTCTAGATTAAACACACGGGTCCAGTTCACGATTTAATTTGACAAGCTTAAATTATTTTTTTACAAGTTTAATTATTTACAAGATTAATTAAATTAATTTAACATGTTACATAATTAATTTAATTAAGACATGACTTAGGTTATATTGTTTTTATTAATTGTTAGCCCTATATTTTATATAGTCGAACAAGAATGTAATAGGTGATCTTAGTCGTTATTGGTCTTGTATAGTAATAGGTTAGTCGGGAAAAGCGGGCTTGGACATTAAGCTAATATTGTCTTTGTTAGGGGCTATATGCCCAAGTGAATGCCACGCCCGACCCAAGATGAAGCCCACAAAGGCCTTAGAGTCGTGGCATATATAACCCTCTTCCACATGTGGAAGAGGGTGTTGGTTCATTTCATAAAACGCCTAGTTTTAGTGTAAACCTTACGCTTCTCTCTCTACTTTCTCTTTCTACTTTTCTACTATTTCTCTCTCTAAATCTTGTGTTATGGATTGAATGGGAACAACATTTGGTATCAGAGAGCCTATAGTGGATAGGTGATTGAAGATTCGTGTGTGGTGTTCTTGATTTTTCGTGGCCTTTTTTATCTATATCTCACGTCCAAAATTTCTTTTTGTGTTTTTTTTATGGTCTTTTCTCGATACAAATCATCTACATACTAGTATTAGTGATTTGGGTATCTTGGTTTTAGCTAAAACACAAATCTTTTGGATCAAAAGTTGCGAAATTTCTTGTTTTTCTTCATTCCGAAATTCAAGCTGGTTTCACCATCGGAAAGTACAAGTGTGTGGATTTGATCGCAATAATCTAAGGATTCTACTTTGCGATCACTGTATTGCGATACCTTATTCTGATCTGGATATTCCGATCGTACATTGCGATCTCGGATTCCGACAGGTTTAAGGGATCTTTGAGTCGTTATTCTGCCAATTTTGTTCTAGCCATATTCCGATCTGAACATTCCGACGGGACATTGCGATCTGAACATTTCGATTTGACATTGCGATCTGAACATTCCGATCTGAGCATTCCGATTTGACATTCCGATCTGGACATTCCGATCTGAGCATTCCGATTTGACATTCCGATCTGGACATTCCGATCTGGACATTCCTATCTGGACATACACGAAGATTAAAGAAAAAAAAAAGGAGTTAAAATTTTTAGGTCAAGTAAAATCAAATTTTTTCCCTACTAGTTTTTGGCTATTTCTAACTCAAATTCAAAATTTGGCGATACAAAATTTTTCGATTTACCGTTTTGTCAGACTGAGGAATTTATTGTCGGACTGATAAATTTTTTTTTGAATTTTCGGAATTTCAATTTTAACCACACATCATCACAACAAATCCACTAAGATCTGCAATTCATTCACAAGTATTCACCATGTCTAACAACAACATCAACATTGCAACTGCTAATCAAATTCGCTTGGAACAAGGTGGCAACAGTAATCCACCTGTGCTCACTGCCGGTTGCTACGTTCAATGGAGATCTCGTTTTCTCAGATTTCTCGACGGAAAAGAAAACCGAACTGCTCTTCGTCACTGCCTTGAGAATCCACCTCCAGTTTTTGAATTTAGACCAATTACCACACAGGCAGAGGATGGTACTTCATCAACTATACGAGCTATGGAGTATTTTGACACATGTTCTGCTGAGAAAAAGAAACTCCTCCAAGCTGAAGCTGATGCTGTAAACTTCATACTCACTGGAATTGATAACGATATCTATTCCACAGTTGATGCATGTCATATGCTATGGAAATGTGGAATGCATTCATCGATTGAAGCAAGGTGAGTCGATCAATGTTCAAGATCTCGAGACTAATCTACTTTGGGAGTTTGGAAAATTCACATCTGAAGATGGTGAATCCATTGACTCATATTACTCGAGATTCTACAAAATGATGAATGAGCTTGTCAGAAATCAGTGCACCATCTCCAACCATCATGCCAATGTTCAGTTTCTACTTCAACTCAAACCGGAATGGCAAAGGTTTGTGACTTTGGTTAAACAAAGGGAAGATATCAAGACCATCTCCTATCACAAACTTTATGATATCTTGAAACAACATCAGAATGAAGTGAATGAACTAAGGGCTGAAAAGGCAGAACGGTCTGCTAATTCTATTGCTTTTGTGGCTGCTACTTCAACAAAACCCGTTCCTCGTCAACAACCACCTAATCATTCCTCGAAGTCATCAAGCTCATCCACCAAACCTCTAGCTGCTGCTAAACACAAAGCAAAAGCAATTGTCCCCACTCCACCTCCAAAGTATGACACCGAGTCAGATGGAGACATTGATGATGAACAAACTTCAAGGGACAAGAAGATTGAAGAACTCATGTCTTTACTCACCACAACTTATAAGAAGATCTACAAACCTACCAACAACAACCTCAAATCATCATCCAATGCTAGATATAAGGAAGTTGATCATGCACCTAGGTATGATCGTGATTCTAGGTATGATAATCAGAGGATGCTGAATCAAGTTGGGGCTAGAGATACTGTAGGCACTCTGGTGGTGCAGAAGACTGGGATTCAATGCTTCAACTACAAGGGATTTGGGCACATGGCTAGGGAATGTAAGAAGCCAAAATGGGTTAAGGATTTAGGATATCACAAGGAAAAGTGTTGCTGTGCAAGAAAGAAGAAGCAGGAATTCCACTCACAGCAGATGAAGTTGACTGGCGTGATGACACTGATGATGAAGCCGATGATCAAGAGTTAGAGGCACATTATGTGTACACGGCAAAGATTCAAGAAGTGATCCCAGAGACTGATGATACTTCTGGACCCATCTATGATTCTGAGCCACTTGAAAAGGTACCATCACATGATAACTATAATGTGTTTGCTAGTGAACGACGGCATCCTGAGCAACCCGAAAACATCAATGACACATATGTAATGGACACGAAGGATAGCAATATCTCTACGGATTCACAGCATATGTGTAATGATGACAGAAAAGCTGTTCAGGATAGTGACTCGGATGAGGACCGTGATTTGCTTGCGTCTATTATTGATTCTTTAAAACATGAAATTGAGGAAAACAAAGAGGCTAATAAACGTTTGAAGCGAGCAAACACATCCTTAGCCGAGGAGATAGACAGGCTTAAAAAGTGTGATTATGTAAAAGAAGTTGATCGACGGGTGGCAATAGCTAATGGTTTGGTATATGAACGTAAGGTGCTCAATGAACAATATTGTTCTGAAGTAACACACGAAATTCATATGTCAAAACAGAAGATATCGGAACTTGAAGAACAACTGCTGCTACATAAACTCCAAATTACTGAATTAGAGTCGGTTAACAAAGAACAAACTGAGCTTTATAAAACTCGTGAAGAAAAGGATATTGAAAAAATTCTTGCTTTGGAAAAGAGAGTCGACACGTTAAACAACATTGTTTACAAAACGGGCCAGTCTATTCCAACTATGAATATGCTCAATAGAAATATGAAAACGAGTTTTGTCAAGCCTGAATATCTCAAGAAAGCTCAAAGTACCAAGCCTGCTCTTTATGATATCGGTTGTTATGTTGATAATCTTGCTCTTATGCTTTCCCCTGACTGCGACGAAATCATTCATCAACAAGAAGAATGTCGATCAAACTTAAGTGATTTAATAAACCTTTCTGATTCTGATAATTATATTAAGTTTGTTCCTAAAAAAGAACTTTCCAAAGAACAAAAGATGTACAATAGTGTTCCACCACCAAGTGATGAACCCCAAAAGAAAGTTTCTTTAAAAAGGAGTTTCAAAAAGCAATCAATTTTGTTAGAAAAACAAATTTCGGATGAAAAACGTAAATGGGATGAGAAAAACAAAAGTGTTCAGCAATTTGAGTTTATAAAACAAGGGGTTTTAAATTTGTACAAAGGTGTCGTCGACTATGAAAAAGTTTCTAGGGATACCATTTGGAATATTAAACCTAACCCACAAGTAGAAGTCGTCATTCAACAATGTATTGTTCCAACCATTGATGATCTTTCAAAAAATGAGGAAATGTTTTATACAGCTCTCACTGAGGAAATGTTAACTGATTTAAGTTATGTTAAATCTCTTGAAGATGAAGTTGATTTTCTTCAAACTAAATTAAAGACACAAGAACACCAACTTTCTAACGAAATTGATCGACTTTCTAAGGAATACTTTTATGCTGACCATATGAATGCTATACTTGGTGTGTATACCGATCTTGATCAATATTGTCATGTAGCATGTCTAGTGTCAGAATCGGACGAGAAATGTCGCAATCTTGAAGTAGAGCTTTCAAAACAAATTCAGTCATACAACAAACTTTCGAAAAGTTTTTCTCAACTCGAGAAACACTCCATTTCTCTTGAACTTGCTTCACAAAAAGGTGAAAAATCTCATAATCATAAAAAGTGTCAAGAAATGTCAGCTTCTTCGTTTCGTCTACTAAATGAAAAAGATTTCGAATTAAATGATTTGAAATCTCAGCTAAAAGAAAGGGACATAGCCATAAGTGAGTTACAGAAACTCATTGAGAAAATGAAAGGAAAGTCTGTTTTGGGTAAACCATCCACCGTTCGTCAACCGAATGCGGTTAAATGCCCTAAATCATCTATTTTGGGACAATCCCCACAGACTTTGCCTAAGATAGGAAATGATAAGAGTACCAATGTGATATCACCTGGAATGTATAATATGAACACTACGCCCACTCAGACTGGAACATCGAGGTTACCTCAGAATATTAAGAAAACTAATCAACGTGTGTATTCTTCTACAGGAGTAATCCCCACTACTAGCGTTAGCAGACCACAGCTTAAGAGCGATAGAATGCACGATAAGGTCATGCCTAACAATAGTCAAGGAAAGAAGTTGGAAGTAGAAGACCACCGTAGGAATATTAAGTTTTCTAAGAATAAAACGTCTGTAACTGCATGTAATGACAGTTTAAATGCTAAGACCTCGAATGTTGAATTTGTTTGTGTTGAATGTGGCAAATGTGTTCGTACTTTCAATCATGATGCTTGTGCTCTTAATTATAATGGCGTGAATACTAGAACTAGGAAGCCTATTCGTATGCCCACTAGTACTAGTAAACCCACAAGAACTTTGAACCAATTCACTGAGCAACCACTTAAGAAACTAAGTGCGTTAGAATCCACTACTCT